>CAHIKZ030000007.1:1035000-1150000 GCA_903632075.3 Acanthosepion pharaonis | reverse complement strand
TTTATCCATTTTCTCTCTCTTTCTTAGCTGCTTTTTTTTTCCTTTTTTTCTAAACTTTATTTACTTACCCTCTACCTTTCCTTTTTCATACCTTTTCCTTCTCTCTTATGCTTTTATTAATTCTGCTGTGTAAACTTGTCATAAAATGAACAGTTAGTACCCTCTGATCAGAGGCAGAGCCATATGCTAATCTATATATAAATAATCCCTTTTTTTTTTTTTTTTTTTTTTGGAAACCAAGAAAAGAGTATTAAGCTGCTATGTAATATCAGTCGTCCTATATGGCAGTGAATCTTGAACAATCTCATCACAGATGAAGAGGCTTGAGCCAACAGAAATGAGCATGTGAGAAACAACAAAGTTTTAGAAACAAAAAGGACACTTACTCTTAACATCTGAAAGAGTTGAAATTTCTAAGGCACATAATGAAAAAAAAAAGGCTTGGAAAATTTAATACTCACAGGACAGATTAAAGGCAAGAGGGACAGAAGAAAACAAATTGTAGCCTATGTAACAAGCTTGAGTAAATGGATATTAAGAGAGATAACAAAAAGACAATTTATTAAGAGCTACAAAGGGCAAGAAGTTGTGGAGAGCCATGATCGCCCATGTCCTGAAGGGATATGGTACAGAAGGAAATGCTTGTCTATTATTGAAGCACAAATATTAATCATCTAAGCATATAGATTATTTGAACGAAAGCAGAGGCAATGATTTTTTATAGTATTTCCTTGTCATCATGATTATCCATTATCAACTTTTTCTTATCTTGTTTATAAGTGTTTACATCATTCAATTACCGGCAAATAAACCTATTTTAAACTTTTAAGCAGATTCTTGTTTTATGAATTTGGCTGCATCTGTGTGTGTGTGTGTGTGTGCAAACTTAGGTAATAAAAAAGGTATTTATAGTTGATGCCTAACCTTTGAGTTCTCCTCCTTACTCTCGTCTCTGTTCTACTCTTTCAATGTAGCAGTCAGCCTGCTTTTGCTATTTCTACAAAGTGTAACCAATGTACATAGAAACTAATCTTTGGAAATTACCCAGAATTCAACATGCAGGAAATGAAGAATGACCAGTAAAAACTATTAGGTCCTTTTTGTGGATATGTGATTTTTTTTGATTTTTGATTTTTTTCGTATGAGGGGAGGGGAGGGTTCTACAAATTAACAAAGCTATTTTATAATTAGCAGAATCAAATGATGTTTCCCAGACAGACAAAATAACTTAGGTGGCCATTACTAATTTTGGTAGTTAATATCACAATTGATTAATGTGTGCATAGAAGGAAAGTAACAGAAGTATGGTAAAAGTTTTTTTTTTTTTTTGCTTACCAAAAAACTTGGAGGTATATTTTTAATCACATTTTAACATTATTTTAGAATCTTAAAATATCACATAAAAATTAAATGCCCATTTCTGATGAAATCTGAGAACTCTATTTGTAAAACTATAAAAAAAAAAATGATTTCTCCTCTAAAAAGCATTTTTTCACAAAAATAAAATATAAAGAAATATTGATAGACTAAAAAATATTGTTGCCTTGGGCCCAACAGATGTGTAATTTCTTCCAAGAGTTGCCATTGAAAAGTCATTGTCAGCTTTTCTCAAAATTCTAATTTGAAAACTAAAGGCCTTTAAATTTTGCACTCAACCTGGTATGTACTTGTAAAATCTGGAGGCGTAATCTGATATTAAATGTTTTAGAAATGGAATGCTGAAGATTATCAAATTGTTTGCTCATTGTTTGAGGTTAAAAATGTAGAAGCATTGTCTTTAATTACATACGTAATTGTTTTCTTTCTATTATTTATTACCAGTTTGGTTCGACATAGAACATTTTTAAATGGCTCTCTATAAATATCTTCACAAATCAATTTATTGCAGATGAAGGGATTTCCTGCCATTGCAGTTCTATTGCTCAACTGTGAATAGCAGGAACTTTCTACTACAAGTGATGGGGGTAAGAATGGGGTTATAGATCTTGTTAAAACTTAATGTCATAATAAAATGTGTCGTATTAAATATTGGCATATCTTTAAATTTGAGGAACATGTATTTGTAGGATGCATAAATAGTATCCAAAAAAGTGTAGATGATGAGACAAAGTGGAAAGGCGTATGACATTATTTGTTGATGTCTGTTCGTTTCAGCTTCAGGCTGGAATGAAAGACAAAACTGTAAGGAAAATGTGTTGGCATTCTTGAAGAGAAGAAAGGCTATAAGTTAAATGACCTTATCAGATCTGACAACTGAAAGTGTTTTTATATATATATATATATATATATATAAAATAAATGCCAATCTGATCAGGAGAGAAATGGATTAACTAAGAAAATACATTGAGAGTGCACAAAATTAAGACCAGAACCATGCATAATATTACCGACCATCACTAAAGCAATAATAATAGCAAAATGTGGAATATGAAAGTGGAGATATATATCTTTTTATATTGGTATGGGATATTATGTATGGTCCTGGTCTTAAGTTTGTGAATTTAGTAGACTCTTAATACATTTTTCTCACACACACACTTATATAAATATAAGTTTAGCCTAAGATAGGGGCAGGCAAAAATTGCCTTGATGGACCCCTTAAAAATCAGGGCACCATGACAATTTTTAAATTTGTAAAAAGTAATATTAACGTAAAATCTTTAAAAAAAAAAAAAAATGATAAAATAAACAAAAAGCTTTAAAATCAAAGATTTTTATTGACAAATAACAGATTATGATGACTAGAATTATAAGCAATGATACATTGTAGTGGAACTGTATATAAAAAAATAGCTTTTTCAGTGTAAAATAATTATTGAAACAAATAAAAATAAATAAATATGTAGAGTAAATGTCAAAATGATCCTTTACTTTCTGACATGAATATGTGGTATTTCTTAGATAAAAATATTTTAACTAATTTTTTCTGCCTAGCATTCAAAAGAATTTGCCCAAATGGTAAAAATCATTGATTTTCTATTATATTTTTTAGATGTGGAGAGGGGTTCCTGTTTACTACAATATAAATACTGTCAAACTGATCTCTGACTTTTTGACATAATTTTCTTTCCTTTTTGAGAGGATCAGTCTCTTCAAGTATTGCTGTTTTAAAATGAAATGTATTATTACTATGCAATGTGTGTATATATATATATATATATATATATATATATATATATATATATATATATGATGATCATTTCATTTCCGGTGGACAAATGTTGCGAGATTGAAATAAATTTGTAACATTTGTTGAAATTCCTTTCATCTACCTCTCTTCTTTAAAAATATCTCTGCATAGGGCTCTAATCAAATTTTTTTCTTTGAAAATCCCCATGACCACCTTATTAAGAAAAGTGTAACATTTTTTAACATGTTCATAATTTTAAAAAAATTATCCTTAAGTTGAAAGCATAATTTGCGTGGATGTGAATTGTTTTTATAAGGGTACCATAGCATTGAATATAAGTACCGCAGTATAACCTCATCCCTGTGTGTGTGTGTATATATATATATATATATATATCCGTTGGCATATAATCCAGATGGATTGTAGTAATATTAAAACTGATCCGAAAAGAGCTCAGTGTAATTATTTTAACGGTATATTATACAGCAAAAAAATTCAAAATTATCTCATGTGGGTATAGCCTATTTCAAACTGGCACAATCTTGCACCAGTCCTTTTCAACCATATATATATATATATATATATATATATATATATATATATATATATATGCCTCAGGATGGGCTGATTAAAAGTCTGTTGGACTTTTAATCAGCCTATCCTGAGTAGATTTTTCTTCCCCCCCACTCGCCCAACCTCACAATCAGAAATACCATATTGTGCTATTATTGCTTTTTGCATTCATCAGTGATATGTACAATCCTGATCTTAAGCTCACCATCACAATGCTTTGTGAATCCTTTCTGTTCCTGATCAGACTGGCATTTATGAAGTTGAAATAATACATTCATTTGATTTTATTTTAAAACTCTTGCTCTGTTAAAGACTTGTGATGTAATTTAAGTTCTGGTGTATGAATTCTACAAAAAACATTAATTGTATATCTGTTCTTTTATGTGCTGTGTCCCTTTAGGAAATTAGTGATCATGGCCTTCCACATCTTCCTGTCTCTTGTAGTTCTTAATAAGTTTTGTCTTTTTGTCATTTCTCCCAAACCATGTTCTGTCATTTATTTGCTCAAGCCCATTTGTATGTATATGTAAAGTAAATACATTCAGTACTGTACATGTGTAGTAAATACATTTGGTACATTAGAGCTTTAAAAATGTTATCTTATGTAGGATGGTTACTTTTTATCCTGAAAAGGTTAGAATTGATTTTATTTAAAAAAAACAAAAATTTTGATGGAATATTTAAACTTACCTAATTATGAAATTTCACTCCCCTGCCTCTCCAAAAAAGAAACTTTTTAAGAAATTTAATGTAATTTAGACGATCTTACCTTTTTGTTATTTTAAAATTTTTTAGTTATTTTTTAATTGATTCAGAGAGCTTTTTTTTCTCCCCCCCATTGTAATTTGAGTAGTTTACATTAAAGACAGTTTGTTTTGTAGGTTTGTTAAACAAAATCACAAGGAGAATTGAGCATGTAGAATACACAAAAACTGAATAGCTTTTCTGGCTTACGCACTCCATAAAGGCAAGGTGCAACACTTGTCAATTGATATTCCAGGATAGCCAATCAAATCAATGCAATTAAAATACTCTGAGGGTGGAGGACACACATTTTGTGTGCTGTACCCAATATGTAACAGATATTGACATAAAAACTATATTTATTGCTTCAGTCATATACGTTGATACCAGTTTATTATTAAAGCATTCCCTGTAATTTACTCATTGTATTGTTCATGAGGAAATATAGATTTTTCTTCTTAGTCATAGATAAATTTTTGGATGATATTACATATTTTACAAGTAAAAAGAAAGCACATTTTACTATCGTTATTCAATACGTTTGTCTAAAATGTACTATTTTGGCTAAGAGAAGCTTTATACTGACATAAAATGAAATTTTTATTATGATTTCTCTTGTATTATTGATTTTTTACACCTTTGTAAATTTCTTAATCTTATTTTTTTTCTTTCCAGATTGGTTTGATGTCATTTACCATTGCACCAATCAGAGTCTTTATTGCTGGTATCCTTCTCATTTTGGCATGGAGTCTTGCTGCTGTATCACTTCTTTTTCAAAACAAAGAGGAAAGGCAGAAACCTCTTATTGGATGGCGAAAGTAAGTTTGCACAAATTGATGTCTTATGTTATTTCTACTAATGATCTTGAATTATTGTTGAAGCTTTTTTTTTCTCTCTCTTTCTTCCCACTCTGGGGATTGTCAAATAAAAATGACAGTTATGGAAATAGGAATTATTAAATAATTATCTGTGACAACCTGATTAGGAGGATAATACTGAAACTATTTTGTGCAACATGCCAAGTACTGAGTGCATGGAAATGTTCGCAGAGGGGGTGATAGGAGGAAACTAGCATGAGTTAATTGTAGTTTTTTTTTTTTTCAAATGTTTATTGTTCATGACCCTAGATCCCATCTATTTCTTCTCAATATATTTATCATATAGACAAACTTATGAACTAATTCAAAGACTGATTACTTATCAGGATTAGATTTACAAAATTAGTGTTTTTTTTTGTTTTTGTTTTTTCTCTCTCTTTTTTTATAAATTTTATGGTATTAGCACTCAGGTGTTAAATTTTTGTTACTGGAAGTTTACTTACAATTTGAAAATGATTTCATTTTGCATATATAAAAATATACATATGTATAATGTGTTTGTGTGCAGAAAAGATAAGCAACTATTCAATTGAAGAATAAGGATAACGTTTATCAAATTCTGATTGCCTTTAAAACATACTTTTTAGAGTTACTTTCATAATTTAACTTCTAAATTTGTCCAAATTCATCGACTTTCATGAAGCCATACAATTTTAAAAAGTAAATGAAACTAATTTTGAAAATCCTGCCTTTTTAAAAGTGGTCACTATTCAATAAACAAATCCTGATTCTTATTGATTACTTATCTATATTTTGCCTATTTACCATTTATATATACATACACACATGAATATATATATATATATATATATATATATATATATATATATATATATATATGTGTGTGTGTGTGTATCCAAAACATTTGCAGACTTGGTAGCTATCTGTATAAAACTATCACAATTTCTGAATGTTTAATTTTACAGACTCTTTGATGGTTTTTTTTTTTTCCTCTGGAATTTTATCAGCTTACTGCTGTATCACATTGAAACACCAATTCTTATATGATCACCCAAGTTAAGCAATGTCAAGCCTGTTTAGTACTTAGATGTATGACCAGTTGGGAATACCAAGTGCTGGAATCTTGGTTGTGCCAGTGGTATAACAGATAACCACTTGAAATTGGAAAAATATGTTCTGGCTTTAAATAACCAGCAAAAGGTTGATAAGCCATAAAAAACAAGTCAATCAATCTGGAATTTTATCGTTGACAAATATTACATAAATATATGAAATTTTTCATTATTTTTGTTTCAACAAAAGAAAAAAAAAATTCTAACCATCTTCAAAATTAGAGAATTCTTAGTTTTTTTTTTTTCTCATTTTTTAATCTATCTTAGACATAATTGAAACTAACAACTGTTTTTTTTTTTTTTTTTTTTTTTTTTTTTTTTTTTTTTTTTTTAGCTATCTTTATGTTCTCAGGTTTTTTTTTAATTACATCACCAAACCCAAAAGAAGGTCATTAAAAATTATGACCATGATATAATCCCTTGGTTAAACTGAATTTTTTCAAATTTCTTATATTTGAACCTTTCAGGTAAACATTTTTTTACAGAATATTTCAGTAAAAATATCAGGTTAGAATTATAATTAAATTTTTCATTTTCATGGAAAGACCTTTTCGCCTCTATTCAAATAGGTAAAGACATTTTGAGCATAGTCAGAAATTACTAAAATCATTTTTACTGTTCACTGAGATTGTATTGAATTTAATATAAATTTCTGCAATTTTTAATTCTCTGAATTACTGCCATTAAAATTTTCCTTGTGAAAATATATTTTAAAATATCCAGTTCCCATTTATTTCAACTATTTAGATAATCCCAGTTTTGTCAAGCCCTAAATAAAACCTGATAATAAATCATTTTAAATATACCTCTAAGTGAGATGAATCAAGCTGGCCATATTTAGATTTTAATATTTATAGACTATTATTTGAAAATATTTCCCTAATTTATTCTTAACCATTTAAATGAGTTAATTTATTAGATTTAGTTTCAAACTAGCCATTTGTATTGAAGTAATTTAAAATATGTAAACCTTGTTAAGGATGTTTAGAAGAATTTAATTGAATTTAGATTGGTTAAAAGCATTATAAAAGAATGTATCATTGAAGAGATGAGAAATTAATGAGGGGGAGAAGGAATAAAATAAAACAATGAAATTTACAAAAATAAGGATGAGAGTTAATTATTTACTTATTTTCTTGCAAAATACAATACAACCAAGTGAAAAAAATTACTTAAAATTTAAATCAATCTCTTAATTTAATCAATATTGATTGTATTCAATATTGATTATATTCAAATTATCCAAATGTATCTATTTTTCCCTTAAACCATTCTTGAGCTTGAACAGTTTCAGTTTTTCACTTTTGTTCATTATTAGATTGTTTCTTTGAATAGAAAACACGGAAAATTTCTCGTTTTAATATCCTGTAAAATGTTTGCTTTAATCTTATTGTTATTTTTATTGCATAAGTAAGCAGTGTTTCTGTCTGTCCTTGAGCCTGTAAGAAATTCGGTCGTCCAGGTTTTTTTTTTTTTTTTTTTATTAAACATTCGAATAGGTGTTAATCCAAACGATAATAAAATGAAGAAAACCTGGTTATGCCTGTTAAGTAAATCATTTATATTTATGAACATATTTACATGAATTCAAGAGTTGAAAAGGAGTAAAAACAGTCTTAGTTGGTGTTTGGGTAGTTTGTACACAGAAAAATCTGTTGTCTAGAAAAGACTTTGATCGTCAGCTTATATATAATTATCTTCTCTTGGGTTTCTGTTGTATAAACATCTCATTTCAGGTTATTATGAGTCCTAAAGTCAGAAAAGGCTTCATGATATCTTTTTTTTTTCTTCTTTTTTTAAAAAAAAAACCCCTAAGACCACACACAGTTTCCATAGATAAACCTCTTCATAATGTATGATCTGTATTTCTGAGTACAATTTTTTTTGTATTTCCTTAAGGCATGGCCTACCAGGAATCCATTCAATTAGTCTATCAGTCTTTTTTCCCAATCAATCTGGGATCTCCCAACTACAGCTGAAATTGATGTCCTCATGTGCCACATTTTTGAGATTTCTAATTCAATATCCTTGTATTTTGATTTATTTTTTTTTTATCTTTGAAGATACATTACAATCTTGCAGGGATTGCCATGTCAATAAGAAAGCACATTCTGTTCTTGTGGCCTTTGATCATGATGTCTGGGTGGTTAACTTTGATTGTTGTGCCTGCGCATATTATAAAGTTCTATAAAACTGTTACAGGTCCAATCTCTGTAACCATTTCTGGGTGATGTTCATACCAATTTCTTCTTTCCTTCCTGTAAAACTTGCATATTTTCCAGTGCAGATATTGGCTCATTCTATCATGCCAGGTTTTATAAACACTGTGCAACCTGATACAAAATGGTCAATTATTTCGGCATATTTACCACAGAACCTGCATTTGGGGTCAACAAAGTTTTTAAGTTTGTGGGCTTGGTAATTATTAAGTGCAAGCGAAAAGTGTGTATCTAACCTGTTGGAAAAAGTTGGAGTTTAAAAAAGACTTTTAAATAGTTGGTCCATAAAAAAAATCTGTGGTTGAGAAAAGACTTTTATTGTTAATGAAGATTCACTAACCATGTTTGTCATTGGAGATGGTTCATTTGAAGTCATTAACTGACTATCCCTGCTGTTGTTGTTGAAGATGGTTTGTTTAAAGCAACAGACACATTTTTTCAGCATGTGTAGCCATGTCTTGTGTTCAGCTTGGAGACAGCTGCATTTCTGCTCTCTGAAAGTTGAAATCTAGTCTTTTTTTTTTTTTTTTTTTTTTTTAAGACTTTTTTTGAAAGTTGGCTTGAGAAAAATAAGGTTTTAGTTTTCTCTGACTGGTCAAATATTTCACATGATGAGATTAATTTCTAACCAGTAGACACTTTGACTTAAACAGTGTGTGTTGTATTGCAGAATCTTCTTTACCGTGTTTGTAATATTGTCTGTTATTGGGTAGAAAATAAAGTTTTGCCATGTTTTATTATGGTATGTATGTGAGTAATAATTGTTTTGGAAATTGGGTTTATTTCCTATAAGTTTGTAGAATAGAGCCAGTCTTGTCAGTAATAAAACAACTCATAACATTTCATTAACTTAATGTAAAAGGAAATGTTTATCAACACCAAACTTATAATTTTTAGTGCTACGTGAACTATAGATGCCTAAGTCTATATCTATTTTCTAGTTTTATATTTATCTTTTTGTCTCTTTTCTGACTATCATTAAGCTTAATAGATTTTCACAATGATCTTCCTATTTGGAATTCTCCAAGCAAATCTTGTATTTCAAATCATATCAGTTAATGCCTCCAAAGAGCCTTCCAAACATTTACCAAACTTTAGTGTACTGCTGACTATCTATCTTTAACAATCCCTTCCTAATGTCAATTTAAACTGACACCATCTTTTTTCCATATTGTGACCACTTGATTTCAGATGAAAACTTGCAAATTTTCCAGCATATTTCAGTGAAATTTTCATGACAAAATTATAATTTATAATTTAAATATATGGAGGAAAAGGTGTCAGTTTAAACTGGTTAATTCTTAATTAAATTTTTCATTCATTTATTTCTTTTTAGATGCATTTTGAATGATATATTTGGCTTGCTTAATAATGTGCTACAAACATTTTATCTTTAAACTGTAAGTGTAACCAGTGCAAAATATTTGTAAAAGGCTCTGTCTTGTCTGTTCTCATAAAGTTAACTTCTGACCTCTAAGAGGCAGCTTTTGCCAGAAAAATCACTTATCTTAACTACCTTCTCACACACACTATATATATATATATATATATATATATATATATATATATATATGGTGTCCTCTTTAAATGACAATAAATGAAGTATTTGACTTGCAAACAAAATTAATGGTTAAAATTAAGAAATATTAATGTTAGCTTACAAATATTTAATTTAATGGTTTAAATTAAATATTAAATGAAATGAAGTTAAAAACATGTTTATAAATATTCAAACCAGTGCTTTTAAGAAGTTATATGAAGTCAAAAAGTGATTACGTATTTTCATTTCACTCATTGTCAAAATATTCAGTTTTCAAAATTAAGTTGATGGAATTTGAAAACTAAGTGTAAAACAATTTTGCAAGATTCTGATAAACACTCAGAAGCTCAAATGTCATTCATTATTGTAAAAGGCACTGGAGTTATGTGTGATGTTTTTGAATTTTTGATGACAGCAACTCCATTTTATTTTAGTATATTTTTTTTTTTCATTTTGAAAAAAACATTTTGGTTATGAATGTTTTAATCATTCTTTTTTAATATTGAAATGGATATTAACTGCAATATTTGTCAGGTTTTAAAAAAAAAACAAAAAAAAACTTGAATGAGGTAAAATAAATTTAAAATTGAAAACAAGTATTTTAGAAAAATGTAATCTAATAAACCTTTTGGCAAGTTGTTATCATAGCCATCTTCAGTTGTCACTTTTTCTTAATTATAGTCTTGCCTTGAAAGTTATTTAATTTTCATGTGTAATCTAGTTGTGCTTTGAGAAAATTACTGTGTTTTCATAACTGTCATTTTTGTTCATTTCCAGGAAATTTGTATATATATATATATATATATATATATTTTTGTGTGTGAACCCTAACACTTCCCAATCTATTGAAATGTTATTCTTCACAGTAATATTTTTCAGTATCTATCATTGTATTGAATATTTGAATGTAAACAAATTAATATTTAAAAATAAATGCCTTCTCTTATTTACATTTTCTTATTTCTTTTTGTTGTTTTTATTTTTTTATGTATGAGGTTTCATGAAAGCCATTATAAATGACACTTTTTTTAATATTTTGTTTCTTTTTAGACAACACATTAACAATGGATTGTGTAGATACAGTAAACACTGAGCATAACTTTTGATGTCTTAATATAAAGCATTCTGTGTTTAATAAAACACTTACATTAATTTTTCTTTGCATCTTTGTCACAATGCATTCATATGTTTCAAAGTGTTTTTTTTTTCTAGTGAAATTACAATGTCAGACAATTGCAATGTCTTTCTGATTTCATTGGTTCTTTAAGAATTCCAAATCAGCTGGTTCTTTAGGCCTGCTTAGGTGTACAATCCATAAGAAAAGACCCTACCCACCAACTCTTGGCAGAAAAAAAAGGTTGTCATTAATATCCAATCTGGTACTGGCATATTTTGTGCGTCTAACACTGCTGAAACAGATGGATCTAGTTAGTACATTAAGAATTACTATTTTGTCTCATGTAGTAAAAAAAAAAAAATTTGGCAACCTTGAACATTCATGCATGCAAAAAAAAAAAAAAAAAAAAAAAAATTGGAGTGTCAAGAGCATGATTTTCCCTTGACACCACTATTATTTTAACTACCTTCACTCCTTGGCAATGTTTGTTTTAGTAAAGCAATATTATGTAAGCAAATTTTTTTTTTCTTGTTCTTGAGAATTTACAATAAAAATATTAAACACTATTAGATTCATTTATAAGAATAATTTTATATTTACAACGTTGTAAAAACTAATACAATTAAAACTAATGAAATGCAATATTTATCATTTACCGATTTATAAAGAAATAAATGTGAAAACAATTTTTCATTCATAAACATTTACTAAATTATTAAAATATGTGAACTTTAAGGAAATCTTTATTTACCATTTTATAAAGCTTGAATCCATTAGCAATTAGCCGATATTTTACCTATCATTCCAATAAACAATATAATAAATTGTGTTTATTATTTTTCTTGATTCTCAAGAACAAAGAAAATATATAAATTCATTTTCACTATATGTTTAGATTTTATTACAATTCTAATCATCACTTTTTAAAACAAGAAAAACTGTCTTTGTTGGTGTTTTTTTTTTTTTTTTTTCTCTTTCTCTCTGGGCACAAACTTTCTTTTTTTTTTTTAACATAGTTTTAAGGATTGTACACTGAAGAATGGATTACTGAAAATGTTAATTTAACATCAATTACATTAGCGTTCAATTGTTTGAACAAAATTTAGATTGAAAAACATTCTTTTTCCATTGAATTTAGTCAAACTTATAAAAAAAAAAAAAAGTGAAAAATGAAATCAAAATAATAGCAAATTTCAAATATTATACGATAAAAATAGTCTTTATTTATGAGAATTGAAATTACTCTGATTTTTAGTCATATTGCCAAAAAACAATCATGTTTTATGATTTTTTCAAAATTGTTTTCCACTCTTATTAAAATAGTTTTTTTTTTCGTGTTTGTTTTCTCCATTCAAAACATTTGTCAAAATTCTAAACTATTCAGGTTTGAGATCAAGTAAAAATCAAAATTTGAGAATAATGTAAAATATGAAAATGTTTCCCTAATAAAACCTTGGTTCAACATTTCAGCTGATGTTCTGTAGATTCTTATAGAAATTTTTCATTGCAAATTCACCAAATTATAGTCAAGTAAAACTGATTCATGTGCAGCCAAAATGTTTTCTTGGCTTATTTAATGGAACATATTTTTAATATTTTCCCCTGCTAAAATTCTTCTTTTATAAACTTTGAAAATTCAGATTGTCTTTTCTTTGAAAAAATGCCACTTTAGTGAGAATTTTTCAAATCTTATTTTTACCTGATCATTACAGCATGAAATTGGATTCTGTTTTCTCTTTATGCAAATTTGAATAAGTTTAAGTATTTTGATGATGTTATTGTTCCAATTAATTGAATTTTTTAATTTCACATTTTGTCTTTAAAAGGCTTCAGAAATTACATTAATGTATTTTATTTTTTGATTTCAAAATGATTGAATTATAAAACCGGTTCATGTTTGAAAACAAAATTGGCAATTTGAATTCTTTACTGCTGAAAATAGTTGAATTATGTTTTTGTTTGCATAAAATTTTCTGATTTCTTTTTTTCCTATAGACTATTGATTACTTTTTGTATTACTGAATTTTCATTTCTCTTTTTTTTTTCTTTTCTGAATAATAAAATTAACCCATTGTACCTAGGAATGTATGTTTCTTTCACAATCAATTTAAAAACACACTTTTAGAAAAAAAAAAAAATCAAGCAGACTGATCTCAATTTAACAATTGTACACTTTTCTTAAAAATAAGAGCCATGTCTTCTCGGAACAAATAATTTTGTAAATACTTCAGAATACCATAATGTAAAATTTAAACAATCATATAGAAGTAGTAAAAGTTGATATTAATGTTGCCATATTTTCGTAAATTTGGATGCAATTAGTAAGCCAGTTACTGGAGACGATTTTAAATATAGTACTTTTGTTCATAACCTGATTTTTATAAATTTTGACTATTCACTTGACATACCTGTGGAAATTTGAGTTTTCCTATTTGAATTTTCTGATGAATTTTAAGCTAATGATTAAATAAGCTCACACAGTTCTATGATGATAAAATATCCTATCGCGTCATTAAATATTTGAGCTTAACAACTCTAACAAGATTATTTCAAGAAGTAAGGGGGTACAAATGAAGATTTTTTTTAAAACTTTTTCCATTTCACTGAAACAGACTTTAAACACTTATATCATTTCTTTTCATTTTCTCAATAGCATCTGATATCTTTTCTGTCTTTCCATGTGATCAAAATGGAATAGTCCATTATTTATAAGGTATCGGCAAGGTGATAACGGTCATGCTGACTAAAAGGACAAGTAGAATTATAATTTGTTTATTTTTCTTATTACCCCTTTAATTAGGCTTTAAGTAGACAACACAAATCAGAAATAAAGTGTAAACTCTTAGGTGAGGCCTTATTTTCAAGACTTTGCTGTTAACTGATGGCTGTATGTAGATTGGCTGTTTTAGTGAAGTGTAACACTACAAAAATAAATACTAGTAAATAATTGATAAATAATGGTTAACAATGTTTCATGTGATAAAAATGGTGCTGCAACTTAAGTACTTTGTTATCCAAATGTCAGTATTTACTCAAACCTCCTTTTACTCGTCCCTGTCTTTATAAGTAATTTGTTTCCCATTATTGTCTCTTGTTTTGAATTCAGTTGTCATCCTACTAGACTGGTTACCAACCAAGCCTTCAGATCTCAGTCTGTCTTACTATTTAACTCATAGCTGTTGGGTGGGTTGGTGGTAGAGGAGAGATGGGTTCATGCTTTTCCTAGTTGAAATTGAACTCAAAACTGCTTGAGTTGATATATGGGCCCTGAATACTAGCAACATTGATTGGACAATGTGAGGCTCACTAATGAATCAGTCTGTGAGTTTTTGTTTTGTTTTTTCTCCAGGAAGATTTAAAAGTTTGTTTGTGATTTATTTACATGATTCTCAGGTCATTTGGGTTAATAAGTTTTTGAATTTTGTTCAGTTTTAATGACTTAAATTTTAATTTTGTTTCTCTTGTTTATACACAGTGAAGCATCATGGGATTGTTGGGATTGTTTGTAATTTAAAAATCATTTTTCATTTTTTTTTTTTTTTTTTAATGTTATCAAAATATTGTGCAAAATATTTCTTTAAAAAAAAAAAAAAGTAACAAATAGAAGAATCATAATTATTTATTCCAATTAATTATGACTGGATTTAATCATTGAAAAGAACCTGGCATATCCAAGATGGTTAAATTCCCATCTTGTTACATTACAGAATGTAACCTTAGAGCCTTCTCTAAATATTCCTCACCCCTAACCACTTGTAAAAGAGTATAAAACCACAATCTTTGATAGTAGGACTCTTGTGGAATTTCTTTTCTCCCTTTTTCTGTAAAATCTTTGATGGAGGTGATTTTGTTAGTAAATGGCATCTTTTCCCACAAAGACTGAAAGTCAATGATAATTAACTCATCTTTATAAGCATTTTACATTTCACAAACTAGGCTGGTCATTTTGTTTTGATTTGAACAATTAAAGCAGTTATTTTCCAAATGACTGGTTATTATGGAGCACCCTCTTTTTACAGTTGCAATTTAAATTCCCTTCTGAAATGAATATCATCATCAATTGATATTGCCCTCTTTTGGCTGAATTGCTTCCCTAAATTTAAGCAAAAGCTTAGCATCTCAATAATTATTACGAAAGTTTCTATATGTTAACATACCATAAAGTATGAGTGTAAAGTTTCCAGACTTGTAGGTGCCTTAGCATGGTATATTGATTAGCAAACTAATTCTGGTCAACCATTACCACTGGGTAGTAAGTTTGGTCCTCACTGGGTGCACTATATAGAAAACTTGACATTGGACAACCTAACAAAGTTTGGCACATCTTTTAATGGGCCAAACAATCATTGTAAGTGCCTCAGCTATAGGGTAATGATTAATGAGTCTATTCTAGTTGACTATTACCTGTGGATAGTGAGTTTGATCCTTACAAGGTGCCCCTATTCAGAAAATTTGATATTTAAATAACCCAACGAATGACTTTGATATATTGTAAAATCAATCAATCAACCAACTCACCATTCAGAATCTCTCAAAGTTTTGTGATTCCATGCAATGTCGTCATAAGATCAGTTAAGAGAGATTTCAAATTAAGTATTTACACCATATATGGAGTATTGTCCACATCTTTGTTGTCGTTATCCCATTTTGTTCTCTGGCCTTCTTCAGGTGTATATCAAACTGCATAACCTACAGGAAATTCTGAACTGAACCCTTTATTTAATCTAAAAAATCTCAGCAAAAACCTTTTTCTCCCCAAACTCTGTATTCACTTTCTAGTTTTCAAAAAAGTTCTGGAAACTTATGCACATCTAATTCTTGTGCTTTAAACTACCTTATTCTAAATTCTTTTTCTATCTTAATATAGGAATGTTATACTTTGGAGAATTGAGTACTTTGCCCTGCAAAGTACCAGGTAACTATTGAGCAAATTGTTGTATTTGATAGCTTCTTTGTTCGCTTGCCAAGTGATTACATTTGTATGATGCATGATTTAAAATAAAGAATTATTTTAAAATTCCTAGACCGGTGGAGGAGAAAAAAATTGATTCATAAAATACTTAAGTTTTACTCAAAGGAAAAAAATTTGGCTCGGTCTGACTTTTTTGACAGTGTTGCCAGAAAATCATTGTTTGTCAATTTTGTTACTGCAATTTTGTTTTAAAGAAAAAAATTGTTATAATTGTCTTGCATTTTTTAATCAGTTCTGCATCTAAAAGTTGAAGTATTGTCATATATATATATATATATATATATATATATATACACACACGTGCACACACTAATAATAAATATTTTGTTCCTTTTGTGAGTTTACAATCTGCACCTGATAATTACCTCATACATGAGACTAGTGTTTTTCAAAATGGTGAGGAAAAGTGTATATTTAAAATTAGCATAAATTTTAGCTTTGTTATTATATACATTGACAATGGATTTATTACCACCACTTCTGCTCACAATGTGCTATTTGTAAAGTTTTGCTTAAAAAAAAAAAAAACAAATGAGTATACACAATGAAAAAAATACCCAAAAATTAAAAACAAAATTTTATGATCAAAATCTTTATTAAGAGGAAAAAGCAATCAACCAACTCAGTTTTTTTTTAATTATTAAGTTGTATTTTTTAATTCTTTTTAGAACCTTCAAAATTTTAGCTAAAAATTGTTTTTCTTGAGTCAATAGGGGATCATAAATTAGTAAGGGGAATTTGAGCATCTCTTTATAGTGCACAACACATTGATATATAAATTCTTGCAAAAATCAAATATTTGTCAGATTCTAATGAAAATCTGTAGGACTTATTGACATTAACTTGACTTAAATTATTTTAGAAATTTTTTTTTTTTTTTTTTTTTTTTAAGAAAATCTTGTTAAAAATATATTTCCTTTTTATTACATCTGTTACTTTCCCTTATTTAATTTGTTCAAATCTTGCCAGGACATGTATATTTTTCTTTAATAAGCTTTCTTGAATATTTAGGCTTGTAGGTGAAAAATAAATAAACAGAGCATCTACTCAAATATGAGTATCCATTAAAAATAATGTTTAAAGTAATAAAATCTGTTGGATTAATAAAAAAAATATCCGTTTTATATATATATATATATATATATATATATATATATATATATAAAATCAGGTAATCCCTAATTTCTTGTGCTTCTGGGAGATATGAATCAGATGACAGCTCAATACAGATAAGCTTGCCTCCAATATTTTAAAACCTCTGAATTCAAAGATGCATACAGATATGAACACCAATTCCACAGTTTTATTATGTCATCTATTCAGAAATATCTGAATATTTACACAGACATATATATTTATATGAGAGAACTAATTGCAGATTTTTTATCTAACTTGGCATCTGGAAAGGGCTTTACTTTGTGCATACTCTTCCATGATGTTACCCAGTTAGCAGTGTGTTACCATTGATTGAATTTGTATTGTGTGACCATTGCATTCACAGTCACTCAGCATAAAGTTTTGCTTGAAACTTGTACATGGATTTGTAGAAACCATTCTAATAAATAAGGCTTTCAGGAATGATCCAGTGAGTAAAGACCAGATTTAAAAAAAAAAAAAAAAAAAAAAAAAAGTTGGTACTGATGTTTGACTGAATCTTTTAAAAGCTATCCATGTTTTGGGAAGCCTGAAAACAGACATGTTGACTGTCTGGGATATTATTATAATAAAAATCTGCAATTAGGCCATTGAATAAGCAAATAATCTGGAGCTAGGAAGTGTTTTAACAGAGCACGGAAAGTGTGACACTGAAATCCAAATGGTGTATTGGGATAGACAAAGATACATTCCAAAAACTAAGCAGAGTACTAAGAAATAGAAAAACTTCACTAGAAACAAAGTAAAGAGTACTGAACTCTTATGTCATCTGTCCTCTAGTATAATTAGTGAGTGCTGGACAATCTTCACAAAGTTGAAAACTAGAAGCAACAGAAATGTGGTTCTACAGAAGGATGCCGATGGTACCATGGACTGAACATGTGAGCAATGACCAAGTTTTAGAGAATATTGAAACAAAAAGAAAACTTATACTTAACACAAGAAAAAGACAGTTGAAGTTTCTCAAGCACATAATGAGGAAAGAGGACTTGGAAAATATGATACTCACAGAACAGATTGAAGGCAAGAGAGACATAGGAAAACAATGCATAACATACTTAGTGAGCTTAAGTGCATGGCAAAACAAGATTTAAGAGAACAATTAAGAGCTACAGAGGACAGGAAGTTATGGAGTACCATGATTGTCAATGTCCTAAGGTGACACAGCACATAAAGATTTAGAATATCCTACACTTTTCAATATCTTCACTATCTATTCTTTACATCGCTTACAGGGATATTTTGGTGAAAGATTATATTTCCCAACAGTCTTGCTACAATTGCCCTTAAGAAGGCAATTCAAATTGTGAATGGGATTAGGAATGCAAGGTAACCTCTGGGGTCCCTAATGATGGCATGGCAGATCTTGAAAATTGGAAGGGATGTTGAATGTGAGGCTCCATGAACAGGACTATTGTGTCAGTGCTCTTTGTAGACTACATTTTCCTTCATACAGTACTTTGGTTGATTATCCGGACTTTAAATGAAGAGAAAAATGGAAATTATCCAAACATATTTCAATTATCTGAACTGGACACATTCTAATATTTCATGTTTGACATGCATTTTGAGAATTTAGAAAACAATAGTTGATATTTGATTAAAAACACTGATAAACTCTGTTCAATTAGTTCTTGTTAATTTCTTCATTTTCATGAAAAACAAAAACATACATTTTAATTATCACAATTTGGTCATGCTGGAGATTATGGTTTCCGTAACTCTCAGATTTGCATGACACATGTGATCTATGCTTCCACATGAATTTGAAATGGGGAAGTCTTTGTTTTCCAAGCACATAATAAAAAAGTTGAACTTGTAACCACTCCCCAGAAAATGTTGAGGAGTAGGGGGATGATGATGGTATTGCCCATATTGAAGTTCAGCAACACCTAATTTCAAATACCGAAGCAATGATTATATTTTACTAATGTTTAAGTTGGTTGCTCTTCCAATCAGAAGCCTCCCTAACAAATGCATCCATTTCAATCCAGAATTGGGAATTTGTAGAAAAAATGTGAGACCAGCTGGATACACACAATTGATGCGTTTTTCCATTAAAAATAAACTGGACAAGACCTTGAAGAAAACCTTTGAAAATGTTATTCGATGACAAATGTTTTTTTTGTTTTTTTTTTTTTTTATAATTTAGGTATTCAATTGTCCAGGATTTTTGAATTATGAAAACATTTTTTTCTTTCAGTCCTTGTTCCAAGATATGTCTGGAAAATAGAGAAAGTACTGTATTCAATGGTAGGATTATTTCTGGAGAAAAATTGGAGAGAGGAGAAAGTGAATTCATTTAATAATAATTTAAGATTTTTTTTTTTTTTTTTTTGTTTTTTTGTTAATTCTATTTCTCATCAGTTTCAAGCCAAGTGAACACTGTCATTTTTCCCCCACCACTTGAAAATGATTAATGATTCTTAAATTTACTTAAATAAGCCAGTCTCAGCACTTCCTGTTTGTCTGTCTCTATCCTACAGATCAGGTTTTTTTTTTTTATTTTTGACTTGTCAATAAAACCTTTTATCTTTCTACTCTAATGATATTGGTAAAACTTGTCTTTTCTCTTTATAAAAAAAATGTTTTTTTTCTTTGTTTTTTTTTGTGTACAATTATGTTTATTGCACAGTGATTGATTTGGTATTGTGTCTGTGTCTTAGTTGGCATTGTCACAACATTTCTATCCTTGGACTTTCTAGTCTTCTTCAGAATGTTTACTTATTTGGAAATCTTCAAGCCAAACCGTTTATTCAATCCTTGGAAGTAGACGCTCCTTTAGCAATCTATGCTGTCTACTCCTTTCAGTTGGAAAGGTTTGGTTCAAAATTCCTGTAAGGTTACCACAATGGCCGAAATGTTTTTGCTAAAACAATCGAGGGTGTTAGTCTGAGTAAATCTGTGTCTGATTATGATAATTTCTTTAAAAAATTAAGAGGAAAACCGAAATGCTTTTGTTTCTCCTGAATTAATTTTTAAACTCTTCTGAAATTGCAGCTATGGATTTATAGAAACATTTTCTTAGTACCACTTTTGCATTTCCTGTATCTGCATATTCTCAGTTTCCAGCTACATTAAAAATAAATCTGATAGTTTTAATTCTCTGACAATGTTTCAGTTAAAGTATTTGAACTTTAAGGTAATTCCTTTGATGATTGTTACTTTGATATTTTAATATTACCGTTATTCTAATTTTTGCAATTATAGGCAAACATTCTCTTTTCTAGTGATCATGATTTAAGCTAATGAACTTAAAATTAATTTATCTTGACTACATTCAAAAATGATTTTTAGTTTCACACTGATGGTATTTTTCTTTTATCATACATTAGTGAACCATTTGGTAATGGTGGTAATAAGCTCTTATTTCTCTTTACAGTATTGATTGTGGTTCCCTTCCTAACCTTTTCTTTGAAGTAGTGTGGAACATCAGCATCTTAATTATGTCATTTTCTCTTTGACTTAAATATGATATCCAGTTTATTTGTTACTATAGTTAAAAGTCCTCAAGTGATATGGTCTGTTATTTGGTACAGTCCTTTGTTTGTGATTCTGTAGCACTGGTCCACAGTGAACCAACTTTCTTAGCAGCTAACCTAGCAATAGATTCAATATAGTCTTTCCATGTAGTGTCAGCTGATAATGTTAGCAACGAGTTACTTTCCCTAAGAAAAAGAAAGTTGGTTTTTTTGGTTTTTTTTTTTTTTTTTTTGTTTTTCTTCCTTCATGAATTTTTATTCTTACAAGTGTATTTTTTGCAAAATCCAGTAAGAATCAATTCTACCATTTTCTTAAAAATTTGACAGTACATTTAAAAATTGAAAGGTGTTAATCATTGTTTGGTCTTTGTTTCCTTCTTTACAGATAAAATATAGATCTTTTTGACATCTTGTTTTCCTCTTGTGTCTTGCTGGCCAAAAGGGTGGTTTGATGTGTGTCTGTTGGATCAAATCAATTTCAATCCCAGCAGTGTCTGTGTGTGTAATGTACAATGTCTTCTATAGGTTTGCATTTTATTCTTTTGTCAGGTTGGTTTATATAGTTAATTCTGGCATTGTAATGATATGATTCGATGAAGTCATCAATTGTCAGCACTAGACACTGGGTATGAGTTGAACAGTGGTATATTTCTCTGCTCCAACTGGGTCGATAGATGTACATTAGATACTGACAAATCAAGCAATGAAAAACAAAAAACACATTCTATAGAAAAGCTGATGTAATTCTTACTGAATAGAAAATGCAATTTCAGAGCCAAGATATAGTCTGGAGCAGGTAATCTTTCACTCACCTCATGCCAGGACCAGTAGCATTAACAATATGGTATTCATTAATTTATCTTGTAGAAGATAAATTCACTTTATATGTGAATACCTATTTATTGAATTTAAAGCTCTCAGCTGCAGACAAAGGTATATTTGGTCCAATGGCTTCAAAACATAAGTAAATTTAGTTTTATTGAGTGGCTTGGACAAATATTCCATTATTTTGATAGCATGTGATTGTCTATGCATTCTGTCTTTGGCACTTGTGTGTGTGTGCGTGTGTCTCTCGCTCTCTCTATCTGTATATGTATATAACACTCTGTGTCTTTTTCGGTCTCTCTCTGTCTTTTTTGGTCTCTCTCTCTCTCTCTGTCTTTTTTGGTCTCTCTCTCTCTCTGTCTTTTTTGGTCTCTCTCTCTCTCTCTGTCTTTTTTGGTCTCTCTCTCTCTCTGTCTTTTTTGGTCTCTCTCTCTCTCTGTCTTTTTTGGTCTCTCTCTCTCTCTCTCTTTTTGGTCTCTCTCTCTCTCTCTGTCTTTTTTGGTCTCTCTCTCTCTCTCTGTCTTTTTGGTCTCTCTCTCTCTCTGTGTTTTTTTGGTCTCTCTCTCTGTCTTTTTGGTCTCTCTCTCTGTCTTTTTTTTGGTCTCTCTCTCTGTCTTTTTTTCTCTCTCTCTGTCTTTTTTTCTCTCTCTCTGTCTTTTTTTCTCTCTCTCTGTCTTTTTTTCTCTCTCTCTGTCTTTTTTTCTCTCTCTCTGTCTTTTTGGTCTCTCTCTCTGTCTTTTTTGGTCTCTCTCTCTGTCTTTTTTGGTCTCTCTCTCTGTCTTTTTTGGTCTCTCTCTCTGTCTTTTTTGGTCTCTCTCTCTGTCTTTTTTGGTCTCTCTCTCTGTCTTTTTTTTTTCTCTCTCTCTGTCTTTTTTTGGTCTCTCTCTCTGTCTTTTTTTTGTCTCTCTCTCTGTCTTTTTGGTCTCTCTCTCTGTCTTTTTTGTCTCTCTCTCTGTCTTTTTGGTCTCTCTCTCTGTCTTTTTGGTCTCTCTCTCTCTTTTTTTCTCTCTCTCTCTCTGTTTTTCTCTCTCTCTCTCTCTGTGTCTTTTTCGGTCTCTCTCTCTCTCTGTGTCTTTTTCGGTCTCTCTCTCTCTCTGTCTTTTTCGGTCTCTCTCTCTCTCTGTGTCTTTTTCGGTCTCTCTCTCTCTCTCTTTTTCGGTCTCTCTCTCTCTCTTTTTCGGTCTCTCTCTCTCTCTTTTTCGGTCTCTCTCTCTCTCTTTTTCGGTCTCTCTCTCTCTCTCTTTTTCGGTCTCTCTCTCTCTCTTTCTCTCTTTTTGGTCTCTCTCTCTCTCTCTTTTCGGTCTCTCTCTCTCTCTTTTTTTCTCTCTCTCTCTCTTCTTTTTCTCTCTCTCTCTCTCTCTCTTTTTTGGTCTCTCTCTCTCTGTCTTTTTGGTCTCTCTCTCTCTTTTTTTCGGTCTCTCTCTCTCTCTGTCTTTTCTTTTCTCTCTCTCTCTGTCTTTTTCGGTCTCTCTCTCTCTCTGTCTTTTCAGGTCTCTCTCTCTCTCTGTCTTTTGGTCTCTCTCTCTCTCTCTCTCTCTTTTTCGGTCTCTCTCTCTCTCTGTCTTTTTCGGTCTCTCTCTCTCTCTGTCTTTTTCGGTCTCTCTCTCTCTCTGTCTTTTTCGGTCTCTCTCTCTCTCTGTCTTTTTCTGTCTCTCTCTGTCTTTTTGGTCTCTCTCTGTCTTTTTCGGTCTCTCTCTGTCTTTTTCTCTCTCTGTCTTTTTTTTCGGTCTCTCTCTGTCTTTTTCGGTCTCTCTCTGTCTTTTTCGGTCTCTCTCTGTCTTTTTCGGTCTCTCTCTGTCTTTTTCGGTCTCTCTCTGTCTTTTTTTTTCTCTCTCTCTCTTTTTTTCGGTCTCTCTCTGTCTTTTTTCGGTCTCTCTCTGTCTTTTCGGTCTCTCTCTCTTTTTTTTTGGTCTCTCTCTGTCTTTTCGGTCTCTCTCTGTCTTTTTCGGTCTCTCTCTGTCTTTTTCGGTCTCTCTCTGTCTTTTTCGGTCTCTCTCTGTCTTTTTCGGTCTCTCTCTGTCTTTTTCGGTCTCTCTCTGTCTTTTTCGGTCTCTCTCTGTCTTTTTCGGTCTCTCTCTGTCTTTTTTTTCTCTCTCTGTCTTTTTCGGTCTCTCTCTGTCTTTTTTCGGTCTCTCTCTGTCTTTTTCTGGTCTCTCTCTGTCTTTTTTCGGTCTCTCTCTGTCTTTTTGGTCTCTCTCTGTCTTTTTTCTCTCTCTCTGTCTTTTTCGGTCTCTCTCTGTCTTTTTTGGTCTCTCTCTGTCTTTTTTTTTCTCTCTCTGTCTTTTTTTTCGGTCTCTCTCTGTCTTTTCGGTCTCTCTCTGTCTTTTCGGTCTCTCTCTGTCTTTTTCTCTCTCTCTGTCTTTTTTTTCGGTCTCTCTCTGTCTTTTCGGTCTCTCTCTGTCTTTTAGTCTCTCTCTGTCTTTTTTCGGTCTCTCTCTGTCTTTTTTTTCGGTCTCTCTCTGTCTTTTTTGGTCTCTCTCTGTCTTTTTCTCTCTCTGTCTTTTTTCTCTCTCTCTCTTTTTTTTTCTGTCTCTGTCTGTCTCTCTTTTCGGTCTCTGTCTCTCTGTCTCTCTTTTTGGTCTCTGTCTCTGTCTCTCTTTTCGGTCTCTGTCTCGCTCTGTCGGTCTCTGTCTCGCTTTTTCGGTCTCTGTCTCGCTTTTTCGGTCTCTGTCTCGCTCTGTCTCTCTTTTTCGGTCTCTGTCTCGCTCTGTCTCTCTTTTTCGGTCTCTGTCTCTCTCTGTCTCTCTTTTTCGGTCTCTGTCTCTCTGTCGCTCTGTCTCTCTGTCGCTCTCTGTCTCTCTGTCGCTCTCTCGCTCTTTTTCTCTCTCTCTGTGTGTCTCTCTCTCTCTCTCTGTGTGTCTCTCTCTCTCTCTCTGTGTGTCTCTCTCTCTCTCTCTGTGTCTCTCTCTCTCTCTCTGTGTCTCTCTCTCTCTGTGTGTGTCTCTCTCTCTCTCTGTGTGTGTCTCTCTCTCTCTCTCTGTGTGTGTCTCTCTCTCTCTCTCTGTGTCTCTCTCTCTCTCTCTGTGTCTCTCTCTCTCTCTCTCTGTGTCTCTCTCTCTCTCTCTGTGTCTCTCTCTCTCTCTCTCTCTCTCTCTCAGACATAAACAGGCTTATGTGGGCAAAAGATATTCGGATTATGTATACCATTAATATGAAACCGTAACAATATCCTTAAATCATGCATGAACCCCTAACAGATTTTCTCCACCCATTCCTCTCTGCTAAGCACAGGCAACTGCATATCTATATCAAGACTGCTCATGCAACCTTCTTCACTAGGGCCAGCTTTAAGCTAATTGGGCCTGTACTATGCAAATCTACTCTCATCTTGTTAAAATTCACTAAGTACCACATTGCATCTTTTATAGAGAACAGCAACAATTTTCATGTTTTGAATTCTTAGAAATGTCAGTTTTTAATTATACTGTTCATATTTTGAAATTATATTGTTTTTATACTCAAAATTAAATCTCTCATTTATAGAACAGTATAAAAATTTATTTCTCTTAAAAAATTTTAAAAGTAAAACTACCTTGGCTATGAAACTTGTGCTCCACAATAAGTTTCCAGTTGGGCCCTGCATCTCCGAAGGCTAACATTCAAGAATGCATTGATCAGGAAAAAAAAAAAAAATTTTTAAATCAATTAGGATGGACCTGTTCAAAATAACAAATACTTATTGTACATTTCAAGCTTTCAGTAACCATTCTCCTTTACATAATACCAGTTCACTGGATGCAATATCAGTTTACCCTTTTATTTTTAATGTTTATGTGTGGCAAAATGTAATATATTCTAACAGATAAAAGTAAATTTCTTGACCAGTTTTGATAAGACCAAAGAATTTTTTTTATATATTCTTGCAAATGTTTTTTTTTTCTTTTTCTTTTATGCTCTCATCCAGCTATTATCATTTGTAGCAGTTGATTAACATTTGGATCTTTAGAAATCTTTAATAGGAAAAGTTGCACTTCTCTGCAACTTGTCCTAATTTTGAATTATGATAAATAATTAAATGCCAGAAATAATTAAATTTCTTTATCGCGGATATTGTTTCATGCTTTTTAACAGAACAGGGATTTTCTTTGAAATGTTTTATACCTAATCCCAGAAATAGATTTTTTTTTTTTTTTTTCTGCATATATCTTATAAAAATTTAGATTTCTGAGATATAAATATTTTTAACAATTATTAAAGTTGTCCTTGTCTTTATCGCCACATTCACAATGTTTCGACTGTTGTACACTCAAGCATTAGGTGAGTGGAATTTCAAACCTAACTCTTTATTTCGCCCACTGAGGTAGATTGTTTTTAGTTCCATGTGCCATACGTCTTCCGGATGTCTCTGTTATCTCCCTTTAACTTAACTCTCCAAGTTTTTGCTCACCATTGCAGGTATTGAACTCATAACTCTTTTGGGTCAAGTTACTGGATCCAGAAAATGCTTTTTATTCACTGGGCCATGTGTCCTTGAGGACAGATATTTTTAACAATGTATGTAGAAAATAAAATACAAACTAGTTACATTATATCATTGCTGATCAGACCCTAAACTACCACCAATCAAGATGATGTTCTCTCGGGGAGGCCCCATACTTTGAGTAACTATTGGGCCTCAAACTCAACTTGTACATACAATCCATCACTAAAAATGCAGGGAAAATGGTCAGTTCCTTGTACTGCTCCAGTAAATTCCTAACTCCTTGTACTCTCTTCTACCTTTATAAGAGCCAGATCAGGTCTAAAATGGAGTACTGTGGTCATATTTGGACAGGAGCTGCCAGTCCTCAATTTCCAATTTTGATAGTCCAAAAGTGTTGTCTCTGTGTCCTTGTGGGTGACAAATTATTTTCCACTCTCCAATCCCTCTCTCACAGACGAAATTAGCAAACCATCTTCATTTTGTTTCTATTCCATTGGTGAGAAGTAAGCTCCACTCAAGCAGCAGCTCATGGACCACTGCTCTGGAACCAACTCCCAAGTGGATGTTTTCCTGATCACTACAATCTTAACCTGTCCAAATCTAGAGTTAATCGTTATCTTCCCCCATATATCCACATCAACTGCTTCAATTACTATGTAATCCTCTACCTTGAGTAGCTCCCTGGCCTTGGACAGTGTGAACCTCACCGTAGAAAAAAAAAAAACTTAATACATTTTTTTCTTTATTGTATAAACTTTTCCTTCATATTAGGCAGAACTTTTATCATCAGATTTTTCATAAAGAAAAATCTTTATTACTATACAACAATTATATACACACAGTGCTTTCTCTTTTCATTGTTTCTTGCAACAGTGAAGCAGCTAATTTTTGATTTAGACAAAAAATACTTGGGGGATATACAGACTGACTATATCATAAGAAATAAATACCTGATGCATACACGAACTGACATCATAAAAAAAAAAAAATAAATACATGGTACATCTACAGACTGACTACATCATAAAAAATAAAAAAATAAAATAAATACCTGGAGAATATACAGACCTAGTTTGTTTTTGTTTTTTGGGGTTTTTTTTTTTTTTTTCTGTTTTTACTGTGAGGTTCATCCTTTACAAGGGGTGGGGGCATTCAAGATAGAGGGTTATGTTTAGAGGCCATTTTTGTGTATAGGCATGGAAGATAAGTTAACCCTAGCCTTGAACAGGTTAAGATTGTAGTGATCAGGGAAACATCCAGTTGGAAGTCAGTTCCACAGGGCTGTGGTTTGTGCGAAGAAGCTTGGAACTTACTTCTCACTGATGGAATATTGAGGAAATGTGGGTGGCTTGCTACTCTGTAAGTGACTTGACATATTCGTGGTATGAAGATTTGCCTCGGTGGGAAAGAATAAATACCTAGCAAATATACAGACCAACTACATCATAAACAAAATTTACCATAGTCCTAGCATGACATGTTTATCATTTATGACTTTATTTATGAAGATAAAAGAATTTTGAACATTTTATTTTTATATTTTATCTTGGAAGGAAAGATTTTGTGTTTTGTTGAAAAATTGAGTTTTAGAAAACTGCAAGCACTTTTCTTCCAACCAGATATGAAAAAAATTATGTATCAAATTGAAGTTCTTGGGAATATTGCTCAAATAGTTTACAGCTGATGGTACTCTTTTTTTTTTTTTCTTTTATTCCCAGTTTCCATTTTAAAAGATTAAAACTGCAATCTGGTCATAAGTAGATCACAAATGCTGAGTTTTTGAATAACTGACTCAATTGCAAAAGTGATTTGATTAACTGCTTTTTATTATAACATTTCAAGAAATAAAATATTTCTCTAACGGATGAAAAAATAAAATAAAAACTCTCATGTCTATTTGAAAGCATAAACTGCTATTCAAGATGAAGAAATTGGTGCTTATTTCTAGCCTTTTGTTCTTTCATAAAATTCTTTAAATCATAAAGATGTTGGCTCTTGCTTGAGGTATTCTCGTGTCTTTATCATTTATTTGTATCTTTTACATATTGTGAATTCAGAAATATATGAAAATTTCAATTGCTTTTATAATGTTTGTGCATTACTTGGTAAATCTTTTTAAATTTTGTGAACTTTTTATTTTTTTATTTTTTTTAATTCATTGTATGGTAATATTAGCCATTTCCCTCCAAGGAAACATTTGACATTCATTGTCCAAGTACCCAGTACTGCTGTCAGTTGAAATTTATAAAATCTTTCTATGAAAACAATTAGGAAAACAGATTACATCGTATAAATTTTAATGGTTTAATATATTTTAAAATTATATTGAAAATAAAAAATGAAAAGCAACTGATTTATCATATGGGTCATAATTTCTTTTGAAAAGTTAACACTTGAAAATGAATTCTGTGAAAAATGAGAATAAATGTAAGTACTCAGAAATTATTTGAAAAGCAACTTACATTCTCAATTTATTTCATGGCATTGATTTTTGATTTCAGATTTGAGCGTTCATGTTTGCTAAAACTTTTTAAAACCTTGCCTTTGTCTTTTATAGATACAAGACTTTTTATGTACTTTTATTTATTGATTTTTTTATTTTTTTTAATCATTTCATCTCAATCAAGGCAATAAAGCAACTAAGATGCAATGGGTTACTGAGCATGAAAGAATCTGAGAAAAATCATTAAGGAGAGAGGACAATAAAAGAACAAGCTTCAAGGAGACATAAGATGACAATTGACATTGCATTTAAAATTTTGAAGATCAAAGTTGACTGGAAAGGTAGTTGGAAGAGTTCGACAAGTGTTTTTTTTTTTTTTTTTTGTTTTTTTTTTATTATGTTTCTTTTTAATTGCAGACTTCTAATTTGGTTGAAACAGTCAGGTATTTTGAATGAAGGAAATTTTTGCCTGGATAAAACCTTAATGTTGGACTTCAACACAAGCAAAGAACTTTAAATATCTCTTGTCTGTATCAGTGTACCTCATGCATTTGCTTTTATTCATCATAAAGCCATGTAAACCAATACACATGACATTTCACTACATTTTGGTATATTTTTTAGTGTGCTGCGACCTCTGATTGTGATCCTCTGCCGGGCGGTATTTTTTGCCGGAGGATTTCACTGGATATCTGTCAAAGGAACGAGGGCTCGTACTGAGGAGGCTCCAATCATAGCCCTGGCCCCACATTCTTCATACTTCGATGCCTTGCCTGTAGTATATCTAGACTTAACAACGGTAGTAGCAAAATCAGAAGCGGAATTGGTGCCCTTTTTTGGAAGTATGCACCTTATATTTTTTTTTTTTTTCTTTCAATTTTATCAACACCCCACTTCTTTTTTTTTTTTTTTTTTTTTTTTACATTTATCAACACAACACTTTTCTTTTTTTTCCTTTTTTCCTTTTTTTTTTTTTTTTTTTTTTTTTTTTTTTTACATTTATAAACACAACACTTTTCTTTTTTTTTTTTTTTTTTATTATATTTATCCACAGACCACTTTTCTTTTTTTACATTTAGCAACACCCCACTTTTATTTTTCTCTCCACAGTAGTTCAATGTTGTTGTCATTTGTTTTTGTTTTAACTATCATCATTAGTAGTTGTTGTCATCATCAGTTTTGGTAGTAAGATTTTTTTCTTTGTTTTTCTCAGATTTTTTAATTATATTTGCATATTTCTGTCTTTGTAACTTTGCAATTTTTTTTCTCAAGATCTAAAGAAAAACTGAATTATTATGAAAAGATCTTTTTGTGTTTGTTTCAAGCCTTTAAAGGGAAATAATATAAATAATTCTTTGCATTGTCTGTTACCATTTATATTTTCTGTTTGATTAGTTTCCTGCCGCCACTATCTTTAATCTTTTATTTCTTGTACTTTCAATGTTGTAGACTTTCTTTTAATGCCTGCCCACTGATTGATCCTAAGGCTTTTTTTTTAATACACAATTTTCTTTTTGATGTTCTATTTTTACCAATCTCTAATGCATTTAAAAATTGCACACTTTTTGTTTATAATTTTTTCCAATATATTTACTACACTTTTCATTTCAGATATGAAAGTTTTGTTTTGTTTTTAAATATTTTCTTCTTGAAATCTTGATCAATAATGAAACTGAAAAACTAAATGAAATCAATTTTAAATGTACTTTTTCAAACATTTTTATTGCAGCAATAACTAGTGTTTATTTTATTTTTAATTAACCAATCAAATATTAATCTTGATATTTTTTTTTAATTTGTAAGGTGGATATGGCATAAATGAAAACTCCATTTATTCAATCAGAACATTTGTTTACTAAAATAATTAAAATAAAAACATAAAATCAAATTCTAAACCAGTTTCAAAATGCCAAAAGCATATTGAAATGGTTTGAACCCAACTATCACCTCTTTTTTTGTCAGATTTTAGGAAGTAGGATTCAACACCTGCCTACTATTTGATATTTTGGTTATTTAGAGGCTACAGATTGATGTGCAAAATCAGATTTCTAGTCTGATATTGCTGCAAGTCTGGCACATGGCTGTTTGTGTGAATCGCTCAATCTCTAAATAATATTTTTATTTGTAGGACATTAACTGCATTGACAACATACAACACAAACTATTCATCAGAAATTGTAATGGGTATTTTATGATAACCAAAAGTGTTCCCGTCTTAAACCTTCATTAATTTAATTGTTGCTCATTGATATTATCATCATCATCATAGCATTCTGTTATTGCTTAATGTTTCTTGAATGCTATCCTTGACTAAAAGTCCTTGTTTACTCATTGTTGAGCTGGTTGTTTACAAGTGTTATTTGAGTCACCCCCAACACTGAAATATAGACTGCAGTATTGTACCATGGATATATATATATATATATATATATATATATATATATATATATATATATATATTTTGGATAAATCTTTGTATAAAAAGAAGTTATTCCTTCAGAAGTGTCCAAGAAATTGTTTGGATGTGACTTTCTTTTCTCTTCCATCTTTATTATTTTCTTGGTATTTTAGGAATCGTTTTGTTTGCATGGCTTTTTTTTTTTTTTTTTTGGTTAAGTCTCTGACCTTGCTCAGGTGATAATAAACCTCATACTTTATTTTTGCAGTAAAAACATTTAAAAAAAAAAACAAAAAAAAACAGTTGGTTTCTTAATGAAAAGTCTATCCATTAAATATAAAAGTAATGATAATTAAGTAAATGCATAGACAACACTGTTTTATTTCCATTTTTTCTTTATCAAACCCCTAATTTTCCATTCATTTTAACTGTTGCAACTGCTACCCTTTTTATTGTATTTTATACATTCTGTTAATCTGTTATTAGATCTTAGAAGGTATGATGCATAAAAAGTTTTTAGTTTTCCATAAAGCTCTTTACATAAAATCAATTCATTCAGTTATTGATTAAGCTTCTTTTCTCTTAAAAATAAATGGGAGAAATGATCTGGTAAATTCTCTTTTATTTGTTTAAAAGCAATTTTCTTTTTTTCTGTTATTTTGTACCAAACACCCACACTTTAAATTTTAAGCAGATAATTTTGAAAATTTTAGTTTTTGATTCATTTCACATTCTTCTAATATGTGGCAAACTATCTTGAATAGTTATAAATTTGTTTTGTGAAGGTTATTTTTTTTTTTTTAGGCTCTTTGCTTTCTTTCCAGTTCTTATATATATATATATATATATATATATATATATTTGTGCAGTAATCCCTCTTTTATACAGGTTTCATTGAAGATGACTGACAAGGCACTGCGATTAAGCATTTTATTGAATTTTTCTTGCCTTTGTAAAAGTGATTCTTTTCTGGACATATAGTGTATAAAAACAGTTCAGATGATAGATGTGAGTGCTTTTGACTAATCTATTAGCCATTATCAAGGATGTTTTTTGTTTATCTGAATATGTAGATTCACATGTAAATAAAATCTGTTAATTCCTTGTGTGTGTGTATATATATATATATATATATATATATAATTTTTTATAAAAAAAAAATTTATAACATAAATGTTATAAAGTCACTACAAAAATAGCCATTTTGTTTCAACACCCTCGGTGTCTTATCAAGTGATATTTTTTTTTTATAAAAAATAATTATATCTGCTCTACTTTGTATTGAGCACTTCTTTAAGAATAGTAATTGTTGGTTATTGGAATTCATTCCATATACACCAATTATATACTTGGAGATATATATATATATATATATATATATATATAGCATACCTGCAGCGATAATGTTTGTCCCCATTCACATAAATACAGTAGTAAATACTGTATGTTGGTCTGCAGTTAGATTCATTGTGGCATTCACTTGACTGACTTCTAGCAGTTGACTACTTCTACGCGCCGCTTGCGAATTTTATATGTGTTGTTCTTATTAACGTCGTTCATTACCAACCTTTGTCTGATTATTCTATTCAGTAACCTTCCCTAGCTTACAACAATTTGCAATCCGCCTTTTCTCATTAAGTGCCCTAGAAATTTCTACTGCACTTTTCTTATATTAAATGCAAGTGACATTTTGTTTTCATTTTCTCTCAAACTTCATCATTGTTTGCATGTCTATGGTATTCTCCGCATCCTTCTGTAGAACCACATTTCTGTTGCCTCAAGTCTTTTCTCCATCTCTGAGGTTGTCCAACATTCATTTCAATACAGTAGAACACTTCCCAGATATTTATATTTTTGTATTTGATTTTGCTATCCCGAATTTGTAATTCTTATATCAGGCTTTTCTTTTTTCCGATGACGACCATACAGTCTGTCTTCTAGCAATTGAGTTTTAGCCATTTTTTTCTCAGTTTCTTCCACTACCTTCTGTAGGCGTTCTTCTAGTTCCCTTTTTGTACAATCAACATTGTTGACTACTTTTACGCGCCATTGGCAAATCTTATATGTGTTGTTCGTGTCCTAAGTATTATCGTTCATTTCCAACCTTCGTTTGATTATTCTATTCAGTAACCTAGGTGACAACATTTTATATATATATATATATATATATATATATATATAAAAACTGAATGGGTAAATATAGTTAGGTATATGAGTGAGTGATCATATACAAATACATATAAATACTCTTTAGTGTAAGAAAAAACAGTGCTCAATGTTAAGTAACAGAGCTATTTAATATATAGTAAGGAATATACAATATGCACAAGATCTTACATTAATTGCACAACTCTGAGTTTCATGCTGAAGCAATTTTCAAGTGCTGGAATTATCTTTTTTATTTATATTTTGGGTTGACACTTTTTTTTTTTTTTTTTAAAGAGAATTCATTATACCTTTCCCAATGTTATTAACACATAAGTGAATGTAATGGATCTGACTGCCTTCTGATTTCTCAATACGAGCTGCTATCCACCATGCCTCCTCGGAACCTTTGGATATAAACTTAATTTACTCCAATTTAGCAAAATACAAAATGTTGCAAAGTTATAAGCATGACCTCCCTCTGAAAGACTGACTAAACATTGAATAGTTTTTTTTCTTCCTTTTTTTTTTTTTTTTTTTTTTCGTTTTTTGTTTAAAGCAATTCATTTAAAAGCAACTGTATGTAAATTTGACTAAATTTTAAGCTGTTCCAAAACTAATGTCACTGTTGCTTAAGCAACTGAAAGAAAAATTAAAAAAAAAAAAAAAAAAGCTAGTATTAACAAATGACTAAATACATATTTTCTACACTACTCAAAGAATTCTACCATTTTTATTAGTTACATTAAAATATTTGTTAAATCCAAGCATTAAAAAAAATATGAACTCTTCAGTTTTCATGTATGTCTATCCATGCTGATTTCACATAAGAGCCTGAATAAAGAGTGGTATTTTTTCTGTTTTCATTCTTTTCTTTCTCCACTCTCTATTTTGCCAATTCAAAAAAAAAAAGCATTTCTATCTTTTGATATTAAATCATCTTAATTTTGCATTTTATTTTTTGTTACTGTAATTTCTTTCTGTTACTAATTTTTTTTTTTCAGAATACTCACTTCTTTTATTATATTAAATCTTTGTTTTCTCTTTTAAAACAGTTCATTGATGATAAAATCCAATATGTTTGAAGCTTGGATATATTAACTGCCTATTCATTGCACAAGTCACTAAATTTTGTAGTTTTTTTATAAAATTAGATATTGTATATATAAATGCTTGAATTGATAAATATATTGTTGACCATGACAGTTTGTATTGTTCTCTTCATATTTGCTTCCTTTATATATATATATATATATATGTGTGTGTGTGTGTGTGTGTAAAAAGAAATTTACAATTTAGAATAATTTGTATTAAGGAAAATCTCACTTAACAAGTTAATCATTAACAAACTATTGGGTTTCTTAAAACTTTGATCATAATAGACTCTTGCAGCAAACATTTTAAAATGAACATTCCAGTTTCAAGACATTACTTTTCATAATAATCTTTCTCAGAGATTCTCTTGATTTGCATTGGGTAAATGCATTCACAATTTCCTACTTGCAATTTAATCAATAATTACAATATTATAAACTCACAAGGTGTCCATTATTAAAGATATATAATTTTCAAATTTAATACAATAAAGTTAATTATTCCATGTGTGTGTAATATCCTGCTGTTATGCTCATTTGAGCAATTTACTTTGAAAGTTTTTTTTTTTTTTTTTTTTTTTAGCTGAGAAACATTAAGGTATGTTTACAAACTTTAAAAAAAAATAGGAATAGAGTAAATGAGCCATTCAAGTAAAATATTAAACTTAAACATTTTCAATTATAACATCTTTTATTTTTCCATTTGAAATAAGATGAAAATTGTTAGAACAACATCTGTTGGGAAGTTTTACTTGAAAATTAACTGTGGAATAAACAAAATGAAGTTAATGAATAAATTCATTCACACAAACACATGTTTGTTATATATATAGGCTTAAACATCCTCTGATAGTGACCAGGTTTTTAAAAAATGCCCAATGCCTGAACTAAAGCAATTCTAACATTTGGGGGGAAAAAATATAAATACCTTGCTCACTTTTGAAAATGACCAAACCTGCCTGAAGATCCAAAAAAAGGTGAAACTGCAGTAGCAGATAAGGTATTTATTTTTTACAGGAAAAACACAGACATATATATATATAATATATATATCTTGCTGAAAACACTTGTCCCCATTCATGACAACTTTATTCATTTGCAGGAATAAAATATTGACCATTCCAAGAGTTATCTTAATCTTGTGGAGTTTTCATAGTTACACTTTTTCAGATGATTCATTCTGTAGCATTTTTCATCCATATGACCTGTATGGGGAAACAGTGATAGGATTTTTTTTCTCCTTACTGGTAGTACAAACCAGGAAACAATTTATTCCTTACTGAGGTATAGGACTGCAGCCACACTACACCTTGTGTGATCCTGCTGCATTTTCAGTAGATTTTTTTTTTTTTTTGTGTGTGTGTGTGGTTTCAGCTGCTTCTTGGCTGGTTGTCACTCAAGGTTAGAGAGCCTAGTTTGTCAACAGAAAAAAAAAATGGTGATAAATATCAACCATCTCTCTCCCAGTAATTTAAGCTATTTTATATATGTATTTTCTCTCTAATCTTCAATGAATTGAGCTCCCTACTGACCTGACTTTTATCTATAAGTCCTCTACAAAAGCTTCTCTTATTTTTTTCCCACTCACTTCCAATGATGGCCCTAATGTATTACTTGAACCTTGTACCTGATCAGGTAATGTGATCCCTTCTCCCCTTAGATACCATTTTTTGTACCAGACTTTTCTATTTCATTTATGGATATGGCTCTCCTTTGCTCCCCCAATGGGAAAGCAATCTCCAAAAGTAAACTTATACTTTCTAAAATAAGCAACTTTAATGAGCTGAAGCTCTTATTGCTACCAATTGCAATTCTAACTTTTGTTATATTTTCAAATAAAATTTTTTTTTAAACTCTAAGTTTTTTAGAAATATGATTTTTAGTTGCATTTGTGATGATGATTCTTGCAGAAGAATTTTTGTATTTGAAGTTTTGAATGTACAATCAAGTTTCCCACCAGATTCTTCAAAATTTAGTTTCAGACAAGTCATTCATTCTTCTCATAGACAATGGATTTGAAACTTTTATTCTTTTTGTCTTCTCTCCAAATTAACTCATTAGTTCTCTTATGTAGGGAAAAACAATCTGACAACAAAAAGCAACACAGCCTAGAGAACAATCCTAGACATTGTTCATAAACCTGTAATTATTTTAGTACAATAAACTTAAGATAATTGCATTGGACTCTTGTTAACAAGTTTTGTTATGTCTTGGTCATTAGGATACAGTGTTTATTCAATATCTCTCTTAATTGATTCGATTTACTGTTTGGTCATGATGAAATCTTTTTTGTTGTTGCTTTTTGGTCAGTTTGCTCATATTTTAGTTATCTTTTTTTTTCTTGGATCACTACAGGATTCAGACCTTTTGCAAGATCTGTCAGTCAGACGTGGGGATAATGGACTGTACCCTGTCCCATGATATGTTAAGATGATTTGAATTCATATTTCCCTCTGATTAATCCGCAAATGCTAGGAAGTTTATGTTTCCGAGATGAGTTATTGTAACTATTTACATTGTTCAGACTGTTGTCCTCATCTTTATTGCCTTGTTCACATTTCAACTGTTGTACACTCTGGACTTCTTCAGATGATATACATTGGAATTTTGAACTAAACCAGTCATTTATTTAAAGGGAATTAACTGAAACTGAGATATCCAGAAAAGGCATGGTACATAGAATTAGAACAATTTACCCCAGTGTTAGTAAATAAGCTGTTTGGGTCAAAATTCCAACATATATCACCTGAAGAAGGCTGGAGTGTACAATGGCTGAAATGTTAAGAATATGACAAATGATGTAAACAGTGTAAGCTAGAAAGTCTAGTCTACTCTAGTATTTAACCTGTAGCTGAGATGGAGAGATGAGATATTAATGCCTTTCCTGAGGGCATTAGTGAATAGTAAATGCCACAGCCTGAATTCAATTTATGAATTCTATTTTCTATATTGTTATCATTACACAATTCGAATATCTCTTGTAAGGGTTGATTGAAAGTTATGCAGTCAAAAGCCAGCTTTGCTTTCTATTATTTTTTTTCTTCCCTTGATGCTGCATTATCAGAACCTACGTCTTTTTAGAGAAACTGGTTTCTTACTGAAGAGTCAAAAGAACCATTCAACAGTTGTAATTATCTGTTCACTCAGAGATGTTTAAAATTAATGTCTTTATCACCATCCATTATACTTGATTGGTAGTATTTTGTTTTTATGCTCTGCTTTATCTGTAAGTAATCTTCTCAATTCTCTTAATAGAAGAAATGTACATATTTATCAGTTATTGACTTTAAAATGCACATAAGGGAAACAAAAAAACATCTGCAAATATGTTTGATTAAACACACCACAGAAAGCCTTAACGAGTTGAATTAAGACATTACATTTTTGTAAATTAGCAAATTTTAAGGTTATCTCAAGTTGGTAAGCTTCATTACCATATTCTTGCCTCCAGGAAGATGAGTGTTACTTCTGCAGTAGGTAAATGCATGAGTGACATGCACCTTATTTATATTTATTATGTATGAACATTTACTCACTTTTATTAGACATCAAGTTAAATGAAGCATATTTGAGTGTTCTTAAATTTAAAAATTTTGAAAAACAAACATTTTTATTTTTCTTTATAAATACTTGTTGCAAAATCCTTACAATTGCCTTGATAAAGCCCATCGGAGGATGAAATGTGTCTGCTAAGTCTTCTTTTTGTCTTTATTCACATATACACATACACATACTCACACAAAACTGACAATGAGGTTTTATTGATATAGAGTTGAGTTGGTTAGATGTAACTGTAAGTTCTATGCTAACAGTTTCTTTTCTCATTTGTGGAATTCCCTTCCAGCTTTTTGCTTTCCAGCAAACTTTAATGAACAAAAATTTAAATGCAATTTCAATCACTATCTACTGTCCTCCTGATTACTCTTCTTCTGTACTCACTCCTTAATGGGGTTTCTGTTTTCTGATTCTTCCACCTCCAGTAACCCCTTGTGTCTTGGTGTCTTTAATGCTTTGTTTGGGTGTGAACTTGATTAAAAAAAAAAAAAAAATTAAGATATAATATTTTTGAAACTTAAATAAAACAGCCCCCCCCCCCAATCAGTAATATTCACTTGCGTGCAAATGTGTTTGGGAAAGTTGTGTCCATCTGTTCTTTCTCCCAACTATGGGTTAAATAGCAGGACAAACTAGGTCCTATAGCCTTGGTTGGCAAGTAGTCTATTGTGGGAAATCTATCTAGTTACTCATGAGTCGCAAGAGTGTCACATATGGTACTTAACTGGCTGATTATTTTTTAAATGTTCATGTACCTCTGTTACACCATTGTTCTTGGCAAGTTTTTAATCCCAGGGCATTCTTTCCTTGATTTTTGGATTCATTTTGATAATAAAATTTAAATGAACTGGGAATATAAAGAACAGAACAATACAAAGTTTATAGTAGATTGTTCAGATTTCCTTAGTAAAATAGGTAATGCTTTGTTGTTAGGAGACATCAGTAATTGATTTTATCAGACTTCAAGCAAGTCACTAATCGGAAGCATGGTAAGTTTTTAAGAATTCAAATATATTAATTTTACAATTATCTGGAAGTTACTATATCATTAAAGAAATTTTATTTTTGATAGCATTTATTTTACTCTTAATAACTAAAAAGTGTAGCTTGCCATAATTATCATTGCTGCAATAGTTTGGTATTTAGATACTACTTATCTCCCTTGGATCCTATTTAAGTGATTATTTAAAAAGCCTAATATATATATATATATATATATATATATATATATATATATATATATATATATATATATATATATATAAATAAATAAATAAAAATGAGAGAGATGTATGTATATAGTATTGCATATTTCTGTTTAATTTTGTAAAGTACTTCAAAATGAAGTCAAGCAGTTATGATTGAACAAGCTTTGCTGTCAAATTAATGGTCTTTTGTATTTTTGTTCTGCATTAATAATTACATAAATATTTAACATGGAATAATCTGTTGTTCTTTTGCATTTGTCTTATTTTACTTTTTTTTTTTTTTTTATCATGCTTCATAATGCAAACATTATTTAAAATCTTTGGTTATATTGATGGTATTTGAAAATCATGGAAGAAAAAATACAAATCAACTTATAACACTGAAAACAATATAAAATGATGAAAGAAAAAAATCCTTTTCTGTTTGTCTCAATACATTTTATGATAATGGTGATAAAGAGGTACTCCTGTGCTATGCTTGAAAGAGATTTTTTTTTTTTTTTTTTTACAATATAAAAGTTTAATTGTAAATTGTCCCATTTAGTGTATGAAATGCAAATGTAGCAACTGTTATGGAGAAGAGGTAATAACTTCCAATTCAAAATTGGAAGGATTGCTGCTAGTTCTAAGCTGGTTCTCTTTAATTCTGATATTCTACAATGTTTCCATAGAAATTGATTGCAATATATTAGACTACTACCTCTGTCCCATAATGATTGGTACATTTAGTGTATGAAATGTGTATGCAAATATACCAACTATTATCGGACAGAGGTAGTAATAAATAATTGCAATCCCAAATTGGAAGGATTGCTGCTAGTTCTAAGCTGGTTCTCTTTAATCCTGATATGCTACAGTGTTCCCATAGAAATTGATTGCAATATATTAGACTACCTCTGTCCCATAATGGTTTGTACATTTAGGGTATGAAATGTGTATGCAAATCGGACAATATTTTCATTTTGTTTTGAGATTACCTGTGTAACTTTGATCTTATTTTTTTGTAACAATGAAAAATGATCATTTGTACCATCAAACATTTTAAAGGTAAAGATTTGGTTATACTAAAACAAATATTTTTCTCTGAAATTTTTTTTTTTATGAAAACAATGTTTTGTTTTTTAAATTTTAATTTCAAGAAAATTTGTTTTAAAATGAAAAGTAGTAAAAGTGTGAGTTTGTGTGTAACACCAAATTGGACCTCAATTTTGTTTTTATACAAATTTTTGTAATTTTAAAGTGTTGAAGCTTAAAAAGATTTATCAAATAATGTGATTAGGCTTGAGGGACACGCATTTTCAAAATACCACAAATAGTTGCTAGTTACAAAAGTGGAAAAGAAAATGCGATGTCATCCCTTTTTACATTTTTAGACTTCCATACAAATAAAAAGGACCTGCTGCGTGCATAAAAAAAAAAATATTTAAATCGAGCCACGTCTGAAAACTTATTCCCAAAATAAGTCATATTGCTGAAGGCAAATGAAAAAAATTTTTTTGAAATCAAATATTTTTCTACAAAATTAATTTTAGCTTAATTGAATCTTTACCATTTTAAACCAGATTTTTTTTCAAAATATGAAGCAAGATAAAAAAAATTACATTTCATTTTTTTTTTGTTTCATTTTGTTGCTATTGTAATAATTTTGCTGTTTCTTGCAACATTCTATGAAATTAGTGGCAATGTTTATCCTTCTTGTTACAATAGGATGTTGAAGTACGTGAATGTAAAATTGTGTCGAAGCATCTTCTTTGTGATGGGATTTCATTGGGTGAAGGTGAAAGGCAAACAAGCAACATCATCTGAGGCACCTGTAGTGTGCATTGCACCCCACTCCAGCTTGTTTGATGCGATAGTGCTTTGTGTGGGAACTGAGCTCTCCGGTGTGGTATCAGCTGTAGATCATACACGTATCCCTTTCATTGGAAGTAGGTACCAAGTCTTCATTTTTGGGAAATCTGGTGCTACGGTCTGCCTCTTCTGGCTTGAGAAATGGTGAACAAAGGGTTCTATGAAATCTCTGTATCTATCCTTCTATCAGAACAAAAAAAAAATTAAGTTGTAAAACTATCTGGTGTTTCAAAATGGAAAAAGATGGTTTTTTTTTTGGTTTTTTTTTGCTACCTGTTTTCCTCTGTGAATTCTTTCCTCTCAATTAAGAAAAAAAATATTTTTGTTGATTCATGAAGTATGGATTAAGAAAGAAAACTGGTTATTATTCTAACTTCTAGAATAATACAAATTAGTCATATATTCAAATCTCCTCCTCACTATCCTGTAAATATTTTGGAGATGATCAAATTAATAAATGCTGATATCAGTTTTGGATTATGTTAAAGTACAGTATACTTGTAAAATCCATCATTTACAAAAGTACCAATATTTGTAACTGTTGATGACAATAGGATAAAATTGTAGATAAATCATCAATTTAAGGTCAGATTTCTTTCAGATTAGTATCACAACAATGTCTATACATGTCTATATAACAGAAACTCATACAGCCACACACTCTATAGTGATCTTGCAAGTGTAGCTTAGATGTGGCACAAGGCCGAAAGTAGGGGGCCCCCAGTAAGGATCAAACTCACTACTCAGTCATAATTGTTTTAGTGAGACAAGCTTGCTGACCATTACACCACCTCGAGGTGGCCCACAGCCACACTCTATAGTTTCACTTTTTTACTGCCATATAGTCATCATTTCTGACTTTAATACTCTCCCATTGTCATTTGTTTCTTCCATTTAGAAACAATCTTGCTGAAACTATTTGAGGCATTGATTTTGGGTTCCTTCCATGCAATAAATAGGCTAAAATATTCTTTTATGATCATGTTTTAAGGTAGTATTAAGTGGTCTCCCTTTTTAAGCAATTATAACCAAGCCCTAAGAAATATTGAATTGATTTCTTACTCTGCTTTTATATATATATATATATAAGCCTTCATTTAGGAAGGAGAGCTACAAAAAAGGTTAAATCTTTCATGGTTTTAGTGTTTATTAGCTAGGCTTTGTTAAACCTGTAGTATCTGACTTGAATATATATTTAATGTCATCTACATGAAGCTTTTTTTTTTCTCATTCTGTGAGCAGTATACTGCAAGATATGATTTTTATATTAGATTTTGGTTACTTCTCAGTAAAGACAATATAATTACAAATAAAGGTTAGCACACTTACTAACACTTTGTCAATTGCACCCACCTCCACTACACACGTTTCAAGGACTGTATTCATAAAAGAAAAGAACTTCTTTTTCTATTTCCATGGGTTACATTGAAATCCAGTGAAAGTTGCTTTTGCAAAAAGAAAAAAGTTAAGGTAGGTGTACTCAGTAACTCATGGTCAGAAATGGGGGACCTAAATTTAAGGCTTATTTTCTGCATTCTTATTTAATTTGTAAAAAATAGCAGAAAAAGTATCTGAATTGTAGACTGAAATAATGACTCCATGCACTTTCATTTAACTGTATGCACACTTTTATCTCTCTCCTTTTTAAATGCACTTTGAACACAAACTGCACAATTATGCATGTGCTCTTTTGATTTAATATTTGTTGTGATTTCCTCTGAGAATTGCCTTGACTTTGCAACGAACTATTCGACCTGTTAAAGGAATAATTAATCAGAAATGTTTTAATTCACTTAAATAGTTTTTAATTGTTGCCATTCATTTATACACATTTACTGTCATAACTATAATGATACGTGTTCTGTCGGGCGTGGGTGGGACACAAAATAAATTTTTAAATATTAGGGCACTAACACGCAGAAGTAATTTCACTCTTTAAAAAAAAAAAAATGGGGACATCTACTCAAACCTGCGTACCCACCAGAACATTTATAGCTGTAAGAAACAATGTTTGATAAAAAAAAAATTCCATTGTTTCAAAAAAACATGTTTCTTTAGGACATAGACAATCATGATTGCCACAACTTCCTTTTCTATTTTATATATAAAACTGCACATTATGATATTTTTGGGAAGATAGTGTGGTTGTCTTTCTATAAACTTTACATTGCTATATTGGAGTGGCGGGGGATAATATGGTTGTTTTTCTTCTAGATTAGATAACAGCCAGAGAATTGAGCCTACCTTTTTGTTTTTGCACATGGCTTGAGAAGGAAAAGAGGATTCATGCTTTTCTCGTGTATATTAGCGCTGAGTAAATACAAATTTTCCCAGTCAGTTACAACTCATTTTACTGATTCCATTCTCTATATTGTTAACCGTCAAACTATCTACACTTACATTTGAACATATCATCAGTCGCTGCACAGCTGAGTACCTGACCAGTTCCCATCACATATCTGGGGAGGATTATTCATTCAGGCATAGCATATCACGGGCAGGTAGATTTGGCAAAGCCAATCTCTCCAGGTTAAGCCAAGACATACGTTCTCTAAATTGATGGTCTTTCATGAGATGGACATGACATTTGTTGATTCCATCAGGGAAATCCTATGCCCTGGCCACAAAAAAAGATTGCTCAGTTTGACTACAGACACATCTCATTTAAACACCAGTTTCCATACAATTACTAATCAATGGTGAGCCTGGTCAGTACCTAGATAGGTAACTACTCAGGAATACCAGGGGCTGTAATCTCGGATGTGTGTGTGTGGTGTAATGGATAATTTGCTCCGAATTATTAATTGGAGAGCCAAGTTTCAATTTGATTCGTTATATTCACTTATGTGCAAATACCTTTTGGGAAAGGTGTGAATCCACCTCTTCTTCCCCCAGCTATGGGTTAATTAGTAAAACTTGTATCACTAAAACTATTATCTCAAAAAAAATTGCAAACAAAATACAGATTTTGGCATAAATGACCCATAGATGTGGATATGTCACTAAACAAAAACAACTAACAAACAAATATCACTGATTTTACTGAGAATAAGATTAATACCTTTCTCTCTGTCCTCTTTTGATAGTGCATGACTGTCATATAGGACATAAATGAATGGAATTGTCTGTTTATATAAATAAGCAGAGTTGAGAGTTAGCAATGGGTCACTTGCTAAGTATACCTTTGTGTAGTAAACCTTCTATTTCATTACTTACCTACGAGTTTGTCTTCCTTACTTATTACCCTTTCTTATCTCCAAAATACAAGATACAACGACGACCCATCTCTGAGGATGTGGTTGAAAATAATATAATTTCAACAAGCACTTGTAAATAAAGAGTAGCAACAAATTTGAATCTGTAATTAGCAGGGATGTGCAGATGGCATGACGGTTACTAAAACAGAAAATGGAATGAGTTTGTTCACATCTCAGCTAAGGTTGTTGCATTCACTTCATGAGAAAGGTATTAATAAATCTTCTTCTCTTCCTATCCCAGCTATAGGTGAAATAGTAGGGCTGACAGTTGTCTCTAGCTGCCTTGGTAGGCCATCCAGTCTAGGAGAGGGACAATTCTGAATTCAAAACTGGAGAATGCAAAGGGAAACCCTTCCACTATGTTTGCTAATAATTATGACAATGAACAGTTTACATATATTAAAAGAAAGCTGCGATAGCCATGAATAATTTCTCATGAAGGTTAGATGGTATTTAAAAAAAAAATAATAATAATAAAGAAGAAAATAATTTATTACATATAAATAGAAAATTATTGCTTCTGTGAGAAACAAATTCTATATAATGACCAAAGCTGTCACAAGGTCTTTTGATATGAAGTGTTGTCTAGCATGTCACTCTGTCTAGAAATGCTAATGTTTATGATATGGGTGGAAGCATTTGCTTTTACTTATCAAATATTTTTACAACTAGGAAACTTTATATGATCTCTGTCTACAGGCGATATAAATGTCTCTTGTGTATTGATTCTGTGTAATTTATTTGTTTTTACTGAAAGGATTTAAAGAATTCAGTGATCTTTATTTTCAAAAGAAACAAATCATATCCAGTCAGTTAATTTGATTCTACAACAAAATCAATCTGAGACTTGTATCTTTCAGGTGGGACTTCTTTTTTTTGCTCTGGGAATTGGGATCTTCCTCGTCAACCTTGTCATAATAATGAAAATAGGCTTGATATTGCTTCAGGAACAAATGTTAAGTTGACTTAATTCAGAATCATTTTATTAGCTAGACCGACTAAATTAAAAAAAAATTTATATGAACCTTTTGTTTAGTGAGATACTATCATTTACTATTAGGAAATCATAATTCTTTAGAAAGATCTCGTATTCGGGCTTTCAGCCTTAACTAATTTCAAGTATAGGTTGAGAATATTCAGCACCTCACACAAATTAGTATTGAGTGTGGTGCTGAAAGTTTTCAGCTTAACCCACTTTGAAAAATCTGACCGAATGACCAGATAGGATGGATTTTTATTTATTTTTTTTATAAGGCTTTATTTAGGCAAAGATATTCTCAGTATCCTCTTTGTGTGTGTGTGTTACATTTATAACTGATTTGAACAATATTTCTTAAAGGTTCAAGAACCTAGATTTTACCTTTATTTTAACCTATTAGCAATGTTCACACACACACACACACACACACATGTATTTGGCAGAATGCTACCTTTACAAAGAGTGCAGTTAAAGTGCTCAATACAATGTAGAACTTATAGAATATAAAAAGAACAGTACCTATTTAAGTTTCAACCTTTTTTTAGTGAGATATCATCAGCCCAGCCTATACTTTTATAAATATGAGGCTATTTTAGAAGTATAGCTAGCTTGCCAGTCACTTGATAAGAAAAAAAAAATTGAAGCTTAAGTAGCATAGATACTATTCATTTACATTTTATATACAAATACAAAAGGAAAATCTTTCTTTCTATACCAACATGTTTCATCCCTTGAACATCAAGGTAAATGATCATCCACAAGGGACAGAAAATGTTGGTATAAAAAGGATTTCCTTTTATCTTTTATTTATATTGTATCTACAGATATTTATATCTAAAATTAAGCTTGTTTTTCTTTTAATGAAAAGTATCTTAATTTTAGTTGCTTACTTTAATATATTCAATTTAAAACAGATTTTTTATGGCTGTTTTCTGAGCAACAGCTAAGCTTTTGAATAATTTTTAATGTTTTCTGTGTCTTAGTCATATAAAGAATCATTGTTTCCCAATAAAAATGTCCAAGATTTAAAGACTTTCACATTGGTGGAAACTCTTAAATAATTTCACTCTATATCTACTTTGCTTTATTTTTCAACAAAGTAAGATTAGTGTTTAAACAATATTTCGCTTTGAAGTCATTCTACAGGATCTTTATTATATAAAGAGAATTGCCAAAAAAATTAGAAAGCACCCTAGATGGTTTTGCTTCTTCTCCCACATGGATTACGTGATAGCTAGAAATGTTATATGGCTATGGCACCTATTCAACACTGGTTGTAAAATGATAGTTGGAAAGTTGATAATTGCAAACATCCATAGGTGATATAAGAATAGTCTAACAACAACCACCATCACCCATTGAAGAGGAACCTTTTACCAAGTTACATGCCAATCCGATGCTGGTGCCACTCAACACATTACACACAATGCATTCTATTCTTCTTCATAATCAGACACTAAAGGTTGTATCATTCACATCACTGCATTAGTATTTGTGCCTCACCTGAGCCAGAGAACATTTCCAATGGACTTTGGAAGAATGGTGACATGTGATATGATCAAACAAATTTCCAGTTTTTTCAGGCAAAGTTTGTACTTAAGGAAAGTAAGATTTTCAATATTTTCTATTTACAGAAAAATTGGCAATGTAACTTTACAGTTTTAAGAATAATAATTCCTATAATTTATTTTAAAGGAAAATATATTACTCTAAACATTATCTTATTGCCTTTATAAATTTCTATGCACTGTGTGGAAAAGTTATCCTTGATTTTGCTAAAACATCAAGGACATTTGATTCTTGTCTTACTGTCATCTGGTTCAAGTCTACAGTGAGGGTTTACTTTGCAAGACTAACATGGTAACTATCAATCTGAATTCTTCAAAAGATTCTCTTTTTTTTTTTTTTTTTCTGTTTAAGCGGTACGGGGACGTATCCCCTTCTGTCATTAAGCGGCACGGGGACGTATCCCCTTCTGTCATTAAGCGGCACGGGGACGTATCCCCTTCTGTCATTAAGCGGCATGGGACATGCCCCCCTTTAATAGAAATACTGAAAATGTTATACGTACTTTCTGCAATGGTCAATAAACAAGATGAAAATAAATATTTATTCCCGAGTAATTAACTTTTTTGTATTAAGGAAAATTTCCACTGACCAGTAAAGAAAATACACCTTAAGATAAACCCTTTAGTTGTGGGAGTGTAAGTTTTTATTTTATTTTAATGTAAAAACTTAAATTCTTATCTGTACATCTTTTGTTCATAAAAGAATATTCTTTTTTTTTTCCTTTCAACTTTGTTCACCATTTCCAAGGCTACAACTGTCAAGGGGGCACACTGTCCCAGAGCTGCGATTTACCTCTACTGCTTGAAGCTGATGTTGATTGGGTCTTCCATTTAACTCTCTATATCCAATCCATTGCTTTTATTTTATTTTCTTAATTTACTAACAATCCTCATGGCTTTCTTTCTCCTTTGCCTAGCTTTCATATCCAGACGGCCTATCAAGACTCTTTTTACCGTCATAAGAGCTTTTCAGATCTTGTCTATTTACCAAACCTTTCATCTAATTTTCTCTTACCTGTGTGATTTAATTAATGACACTGAATTTCTTACATTAGACAGTTTTTTTTGTCAGTAGTAATAAACTAAAATATTTGTAGCTTTTTCAGGTTTGCTTGTCCCCTGCCCTTTTAAATCTAATATATACCAATACTTATTGTATTGATCCTTTGGAGATAAATTCTATTGAATCATTTTTATGACAGTATTTTTTGTTTCTTCTTTTTTAAATGGGGATTATATAGCTGTCCAGTGAATATTATGATTAAAAGAAAAAAAAGAAAAGCATTTTGAATATAAAATTGAGAATTTATATTAAAATATAATCTGTTTTTACAGTCATAGCAAAAATAAGAAAAAAAAAATTGTGATTGTCTTTGTTACAACATAAATCCCCATCATATTGGATGTTAACTTAACCCTTTAGAATTCAATATGCCCCAACTTGCTCTGTAAATATTGTCTCTCAATGTTCAGTCCACCGTAACCTGCCCCACATATACTCTTTCATAATATATTATGACCTCATTCCAAATAACGCCAGAAGTCACATAAACGGTGAGACTTTAAGAGCTGATATTTACATGGTAGGTTTCATTGAACATGTTGAATATGTAAGGGTTAAATCCCTCAAAATCTTCCTTTTTTTTTTTTTTTTTTTTTAACTATTCTAATTGGTTCATATGCAAAATCTCTTATTTTGCTATGAATAAGGATAGTAATTTCTCCAAGTCATTTCAGTTTTAAAGGATAGATATAAAGGATTGTTTAACAAAGACTTGGTCTTTTACTCTACTAAATTTGTAATGGAAAAAAAGAAGACTAAAATTAAAGTTTTAATTTCTTAGTCCCAAAATGTGTTTGATTTTAGTCATCATTTAATGGATTTGCTAACTTTGTTTTCTTAAAAAAAAAAAAAAATTCATTGTAATATCACATTAGAAAAATCTATATTAACTCTCTGATAATAAGGATGAAGACTCCTTGCTCTGTTCATTATGTCAGTATCGAAATCATGAGCTAACAGCATCAAGTTATACAAAAACTATTGGACACACACAGATATATATATAATAAAAATATAATAAAAAGGCTTAAACACTAATATTCCATGGTCATAATTTATTCCATTGGATCCTTCCTCTTGGAAAAATTTTTTTCTGAAAATATACATGTATGGAAATTGTTTTTAGATATATATTTTTCATATGTATGTATATTTTCCACTAATATTATCTATATATATATATATATATATATATATAAAATCAATTGGAGGGAAAATGTATAAAATTGGAAAAAGATTTTGTGTGATGTTTTGTCCTTTCAGACTAAATTTGATATTTTGGTATGGCTACACTTGCATACAAACAAGGGATGGTGGAAATTTTTAATTATTTTTGCATATATATATATATATATATTTTTTTTTTTTTTTCATATATTTAAAATACCTAGCATCCGTTGTTTGTGTGCATGTGTACTCACACCAACATAATAAATTTAATCCAATGAAGTCCTAAAGCAGGGTTCAGCAACCCTTTTGGTGGGAGTGGACCAGACAGCTATTCAATGTCTCAGAGGAGGGCCATGATATCAAATGTACTATAATAAATTATATATATATATATATATATATATATATATATATATATAGAGAGAGAGGACAAAGGAAACCTTTATCAATATAACATGTTTCACTTTTATTAAAGCTTCATCAGAGAATGAGATACAGAGAAAAAGAAGAAATTGGTATGTTTATTTTGCTTAATTTTCATTGGTCAGTCATGTTTTACATGCATTTGACTTGTTAAAGAAACAGTATAATTTATGGTGTTCTGAATTCAAGTAGAGATAATGCATCCATTTGAAGCTCCATGAAATTAATGGATTCCAAGCCTAACTGAAAAATCAAATATTGCTTTATGTATGTAAGTGTATCATAATTGTAATTTGTCTACGTGGGGTTCAGAGGATAACATATATTCATAAATGTGTGTGTGTGGCTTTTCACATTGATTTACACACACATTCCATAGTTAAAACCATTATTCGTCTGATGTCCTTTTTGAGGATAAAAATATTTTTTTTCTTTCAATTAGTCTGAGATATATATATATATATATATATATATATATTAAAGAATATCAAACACTTAAAATCCCATATATAAGAAAAAAAAAAACTCTCAATCTTCAAGACATACAAACAAATCACAAAATTAGTTTTTTTTTTTTTTTTTTGTGCTCTCCTGGGTCTATATCCTCCTGTATATTCCATACAGGCTACCATATTTTATCATTGCTCTCTCTCTCATATATATATATATATATATATATATATATATATATATACACACACGCAGCTAGATAATTTTCTTTCTCTCTTTTTTTTTTTTTTTTTTATTAGATGAATTTATTTATATAATTTATCAATATAGAATTGCTTATCAAGGTTTCTAGTTTGATAATAATTGCAGTTAATGCCTCAATTGGCATGAATGATTTTTTTTTTCCATTACAAATTTTAACAAATCCAAAAATTCTTTTTTTTTTTTTTTTTTTTTTTTTTTCCCCAACCAATAATTATTCTTGAATATTTTTTTGTATTGTGCATTTCTATCTTAAAAGTCAGTGATTTATGATTGGAACAAAATTTATCATTCAGAAAAGAAACTTAGAGATTAATTACAAGCTTCAGGTGGATATTTTCCATAAGTGTCCCAAGTTGAGTCAATGGAAATGTTTTCCAAATGAATTTTCAACCTTTGCTAATCTTCTTTTTTTTCTTTTTTTTTTTTCTTAAATATTCTGTGTTCCATTTCTTTTGGATTGCCACAATTTCCCTGGAATGTTCCAACATGTTCTGAGTTTGCACTTTGCTACTAATTGTTTTTTTCCTATGTAGGTATTGAGCAATTTTTTTCTTGATACATGAACTTCTCTTTGAAGTCAAAGAGTTAAGTCAAGTTTTAAAACTCTGAAATTTACATTTCTCAATTTCCTTCCATTTATAAAGCACACAGAATTAAAACATTGTTCTTATGATTCCAGATTGCAAAAAAAAAAAAAATGTGCGACACGTTTTACAATTAAAGATTTTTTTTTTTTTTAACTTATTGAAAACGAAACCCACTCTTACCAATAGCCTATATTAAACCAATAGCAAAACTTTTTTATCTTACATAATTTATATGTAAGCAACTCCTCCTTGTTTCCAACACTGTTGCTCTTCCATGAAACCACTATTATATTTATCTATTCCAAGTCATCTTTTCTTTTTTCTTTTTTTGTGTGTGTGTGTGTAAGGAATGGCTTGAGCCTGGATGGATTTTTTGATAACGGATTTCACAGGATCCAAACTCATTTTAACTTCCCTCTCCAGAATCTAGCAAGAGTCAAAGAATGCTTTTTTGTATTTTATAAGTTTGAATTCAATTTTTTTTCTCCTAGAGTGGCTGCCACTCAAGGATAGAAAATTATGGGTGGGTGGGGAAAAGATGATTCATGCTTTTCCCCATGGTCATTAATGCAGAAGATTGACTTGGTCAGAATTTGAATATCTTGCATAGAAGTATACAGAAAAATATTTACATCTTTTTAAATGGAATTTTGCTTTTAATTATATTAATTTTCCATGATGTTTAAAAAAAAAAAAAAATTTTTTTTTTTTTTTTTGCAATATGAAATCATGTAAATAATGTTTTGATCCCTCTATCCTACTCAGTAATGTTTGTGTGCTGTAGTAGTAGTAGTAATAATAATGGTGGTGGTCTTCTTAATGTCTGCTCAGTATCTGAAATTTTGGTTTAACACCTGTTTTTGTGTTTGAAGTGTTTCAATTTATCCAGTTAAATTTACTCCCATTAAAATTTGTTACATTTCAAATTGTTTGTGCATATATATATATATATATATATATATATATATATAATGTTAATTGTATTTGTGCATTATTATTTAACATTTCTCAATACAATTCTTGTTTTTAATTTCTGAACCACAGTTATAATACCAAACAGAAAATCTTTGAAATATTCTGATTTAATCAAGAAACTTGACTTGACTGATTTAAAATGAAATTTCATTTGTATATATTTTGTTAAAACCTTATCTTTTTCAATTGTTTCATGTAATTTTTTGCCTTTCAGTTTTCGGTTTAATGCTCATGGAAATCTAATTGCATATTATTTTGAATGTTAAGACAATGCATTTAAGTATAACATAAGAATTAGAATTTTTGTTTTTAAATTTAAAAGCAAAACAATTACCGTATATACTCTCATATCATGCGACTTTTGAAGATCTAATTTTGAAGTTAATTTTAAGGGAGTCGCGTTGTTTGATCCAATGTGCTTTACCATTCAGCCATGCCAATGCAACAAGCAAGGTTCTATTCCTCCCCCGTCTTTCTTTCTTTTTTTTTTTCTTTTTTTAAAGAGAGCACATCCTCTTCACTCAGATTATTTTCTCGAAAGCTTCATTATCTGTTCAGTTTCTCAAATGCTCAGGAAGGCTGATAGATGCAATTCACACTGTTTAATAAATACAAATAGTGTCTATTTCAAATACAGAGTATCCACCATAATATTTGAAGTAATAAAAATGGTAGATTAAAAATAAATTAATTCATTTACACACACACACAGTTCAAAACTTTCTGCATTCTGTTGAAGATTCTTCTAGACTTGAATTGCTATAAGGATTTGCCTAAATCTCCAAAATTCTATTACATACACACATACAAACACGCAAACATTGGTGGCATCCTACTGGTTTGTACAAACTGATTCCTAAAATTATAAAAGCTTAGTGAACTGATTGTTGGATTATTCAAAAATAATCTTATATATGATAGCTAAAAATATAATTGATACTATTGCTGTTCTGCAGAGGCTGAAAGAGGAGGGTCTTCTGTGATGAATTTAATTTATTCTGGCAAAATAAATTGTCTTGGAGTTAAAAATGTGTCAAATCTTCTAGTCATAAATTTGATTGGTCTTCCATTTTGGACTGCAGCAATCCAGTTCAAATGTGGCTAAGAAACCATAACACAGCTGATGACACTAGAGTCAAAAAGCATTATATATCTGAAGAGAAAAAAGATGAGAATAAAATTCAATCTGGAAATCTCTTAAATAAATGTTTTCTATTACATTCTCAGTGATACTATAAAGTGACTTTATGGAACCGGTTCCTGGATAGTTGGGATGCCATTTTTTATATATATATATATATATATATGGCTCTCACTTTGATTTCACATGTTTTTCAACTGCTGATGTACACATTAAGCCATATTTAGTGCAGATGACAGGATTTTAAGTGGACCAGATTGGAAGGTTTGATCAAATTTTGGTTTTAAATTTCAGATCATGCAGATGGACCAAACAAGATTTTTCCAAGTTCTTTATACCTTCTTGTCTATTTTATATATATATATATATATATATATATATATATATACACACACACACACACACACACACACACACACAAAACAAAATCTTCAGTTTTAAATTCTGCCCTGTAGTACTTTTCAAATGAAAACTAATTGGCTTTATTATAACATTCAGGGGGGAGGGAGTCACTTGCAGGAGTGCAAATAAGGTAAAAACAATCAGTGTATTGTATAATTTAATCACTTTGGCTTCAAGTATGCAACAAAGCTCTAGTTGTAAAAAAAAAAAAAAAAAAAGAAAATGAAATTTTCTCTGGTCAGTGAACTGTCTGAAGGTTTTATTGCAACTGTCTGGATAGGAAAGCAATAAATCTGTCAAAGCAATTCGCAACATTTTATTAAGGGGAAGCATTTGAAAATACAAGGGCAAAACCACAATTCTTAGATCATTAATTTTTCAAAGCATTAATGTTCTAAATTTTGTAATATTTATAAAGATTTTTGGACAACCTGTTAGTTCATTGGCTCTAGTCAGGTTTGAGGGATTTGTTTATAAATTTTAAAAGGAATACTTTCAAAATAGAAAACTTGACTAAAAAGCATTAAAATGGGTAAGTGAAATATAAGTAAAATCTTTGTAAATTTAAAGTTTTTTCTTTCTTTTTCTCTCTCACACACACACACACACACACACACACACACACACACACAAGAAATTAATGAATCTGATTTTCTTCTTAAATGTGGATTTGATGTTTAAGTTATTAGTTAGCTTTTTTATGGTGACATCTGCTTGTCTGAAATATTTAAAGTTTATTATAGCATTTGAAGTTCTCTTTAAATATAATCTGTTACAGAATGCATAGGCTGGCTTGGAATGGAAAACTAAGAGTCAGATCTCTGATGGACCAAACTGAGTATGGGTGGTTTGAATCCTTGGGGTGTGGAATTCTGACAGTGATAGATTTCCTTTGTTTAAGTTTTTAATATAAGACCAAAAACACATGAAGACATTGAGTTGGCTGCAAGAATGAAAAGGTTCACGATACCTTGCCATGTCCAGATTCCTCTGTGAGGCAAGTCAGCAAGTAGCTATGAGATTTTGGCCAACCAACATGTGCCTTCCCAATCCTCTCACACCCACTTCCTCCTAGAAACAATACTTCAACTATTATCTCTAATGTAATAAAGTGAAATTTAAAATAACTGTCCATCATTGATTCAGTCTGTGATGTAGGATCTGAAGAATTGATGCCAGACAAAACACAAAATGCAATAAATCTCTTTACAATGTGATTTTCTACTTCTCATTTTATTTGTAAATTATTACTTTACTTTATTTTACTTTTTTTATTTTTTACTGATGAAATCTACAGCTATTGGTATAGGTAGCAATATGTACAACAGTTAATCACTCAAAAATGGTTGTTTTTTTGTTTTTTTTTAATATAGAATCGTTTAATTTCAGTAGTAAGAATTTTTCTATAAATTATTAGGATTGTAAAAAAAAGCACTTTCAGAAGTGTAATAATGATGAATGCAAAAAGATTGCAATTTTATTTCCATGGTCATTGAATCTTTTAGTAATGGAATATTTGGACTCTATTAACCTTTGACATACTGCATTATTTATTACTTTCTTTTCCACTACATTGTTTTTTCACGGCTCCTCTACTTAATTTTAGTTATGGTCATTTTCCATTACCCTAGCAGGATATGACAATACAACTGCAAAATTAATAAAACACTATCATTCATTCATATGAGTCATTTGCAGTGGCAGGATAAAATTTTTGCTTTACAAAAAAGATCACCTCCAAAATGTTAAAGATTAAAAAAAAAAAACAAAAAAAAAACTGTCTTACAAAGAGGATGCCAAGATTTTTTTTATTAAATAATATTTAAAATGAAAAAAAAAAAAAAATTCATAAAATCACAAAAAAAAAAAAAAAAAAGTTGATGTGAATTTTTGTACCTAAATTAATGGAGTCTAAATTCATTTTATTGCCCATCTTGTTATTAATATCCCAACTCTTTTAGCTTCAAATAAAAAAAAAAAAATATCACCATTCATGTTTTATAACTTTGCCTTACTTTTCAGCATACACAAATGTTTGGTAATTCTTTGTGTTGATTTTCTTCCTATATTATTTCTATCCTGGCATTTTATCGACATATTTCAAAAGGAAAAGACCAAATGATTTCTACAGATAAATGCTTCTTTAATATAGCATAATTTTTCTTGAATTATTATTATTTTTTTAATTGCTTGTATTTTTTTCTTACTATTCTCAGATTGCTTTGTAAGAAATGGTATTTGTAAACATGGAATTATAAATGATACAAATGAAAATAATGCCAAAAAAAAAAGAAAGTCCCTTTTAAATTCACTCTTTTGGCTTGCAAATGCACTTTTGTAATTTTCACTCCATTCAAATACATTTATTTTACTTTCATTCAAGTTTCTTCCTTCCTCTCATCCTTTGTACAAGGCTTACAGTCATATAGCATTGGAATATTGGTTCCTGTACAAATGATGAATATAATCTTAAATTTAAACTAGAAAATCAACCTCTATTTTAAGTTACATAATTAAAATTCTAATATTTTCTGTTGAAATACATTTTTGTTTGTCTGACCAATATTTTGACCAGTGGCCTATGAGTGGAAACACTCGGGTCTCCCACGTTAATCGACCTTGTGTCATATCTTGATTTAGTGGGAATCAAGTAAATACCTTCCTTGCACAAATTGTGGGTGGGGTTTCAACCCACAAATTAGTTACCTAATGACACAAACTTTGATGCATTTGAGAACATTTACATTATTTTTTATTTTCATAATACTTTTATTATTACTATTATTATTATTATTATTATTAAAGGCTTATGACATTTTTCTTTATATTTTCTGTTTCAAATATATTTCCAAAGTATTTCTAGTTGTTCTAGAAAATAATGTCTGATTATAGAATAAACCTTTTAATTGTGTTCTAATATAATAGTTGCAAAATATATTACTCATTCCTAATAATTAAAGTGTCAATTTTTATATCAATCTCTCAAAATTATGTACCCCCTCATCTTGGACATGGAAAAAGAAAGTAGGCATTTACTTTTTGGTCATAATGTTTTTCAAACTGCTGCCAACATTAACAGAGCATGGGGTGAAGGATCCACTTGTGATCAGACAGTTTGGTGGTATTTTATGAAGTTCCACAATAGGGATACGAATTTTGAAGATCAAGGTGATAGATGATACCTGCAGTTGACAACATCTGATAATGCTAATAAAACAAAACCCATGCCAAAGTGTCTAAGAAATATCTCAGATAATGTGTGCCAATATTTGAATAATATTGGGTCATTTCAAAAAAAAATTCCAAGATGAAGAAATCTGATAAATGGGTTCCACATAAACTTAGTGAAAGTTCAATTTGTTCAACGTTTTAAAGTGTGTTCAATGACGCATTTGTGAAATTTAAATAATCCATTTCTTGATTTAATAGTGACTTATGAGAAATGGATCCTTTATGATAATCATAAATGATCGGCTCAATGGTTTGATCATAATGATGGACCCAAACATTTTCCAAAACCAAAATTGCACCAACAGAAGATTATGGTAATTGGTGGTTTGCCATTAGCACTATCCGTTGCAACTTTCTGGAATTTAACAAAAGTATCTCTGCCAAAGTTTACTGCCAGTAACTGGATGGAATGCACATTCAGTTGAACAAAATGTGATCAGCATTGGTTAATCAACAAGGTCCATTTCTACTTCATAATTTTCTGCCATATATTGCCAGGATAACACTGCAGAAGTTCACTGACTTTGGGATACATGACTTTGCCACACCCACCATATTCCCCTGATCTCTTGCTCACTGACTCCTACTTTTTCAAGCATTTTGACAATTTTTTTAAGCCAAAAGACATTCTATTGCAGAAACTGCATTCAAAGATTTCTTGCCATCCAAACCTTTTAGTTTTATTGTATAGGCATAAATGAACTTGTAACTCAATGGCAGAAGTGTGTAGATGTTCAGGGTTTCTATTTTAACTGATTTAAACATTGTTTAAATACATTGATTCAGAGAATAAAAGCAAGTCAAAAATTGGACATTATTTTCCAAATAATTTTAATAATTTTTTTTTACTATGCATTGTAAGTCCATCTGATGATAGAGTAGACACAACTCTTTCCAATAAGAAATATATTTCACTTGCAAGGCAAACTAATTGTAAAAATGAAATGAAGTCAAGAAAAACTTTTCAATAGCCAAAGAAACTTTCTTAATTTGAGCTTCCCCCTCCCCAAGGATCTAATGGCTGTGAGGGGAATTTTTTTTTTTCTATAAAACATTATTATTATTATTATACTACTTGTACTACTAGTAGTAATAGTTTAACAAAACTTTTAAACATGAACATTTTTCTGTTTGAGACAACTGTGAATCTCCAGAGGGTGAGGTGGTTGGAATTTTAATGGATGGTGAAGTCCTACTGTATATTGTCTAGACTAATAAATATCCTTATGTATAACATTTTTTTTCTAGTATATTACCATTAAAATGCTCATCTACACAAGTATATCATATGATGGACATCTAAATCTTGTATCAGCTTCTGTTCTTAAGAAAAAGAAACTCCTTTTTTGTTTGTTGGCATAAATGATAACAGCTGATAATTTATCTGTTGATAGACTCTTAAGGACTGCTTCAATGTAACAAAGTGGACTTCACTGTTCTTCTCATAACAACACTTGTTTAAAGTGGTTGTGCTAATAATCAAATCTAAAATCTGAGGACACTATTTTCATGCCACATCAAATGATTGTATATTACTTCCAGTTGGTCTATATGTTCAGAGAGTCAACACAATGACAATCTTGATTACTTGTCAGTCTAAAAGGAAATGGTTGAGAAAGCCTAATTCTTATTGTTCTATCAAAGAACCAAATATCTTTGATTCATTTTTCTTTTATGTAGCCTCTTGCTTTTGTTAATTCTTGTGATTTTGCTTTTTGATTTCTTTGTTTATAGAAAGAAATCAAAAAGCAAAATCACACTCTCATGTGCCATGTCTCTTCAGGATGTGGGTGATCGTGGTTCTCCACAGCTTCTCTTTTGTTTGTTTTCAGTAACACTTGCTGTTTTATGATTGCTCATCTAACAAAAGATGATTGCAATGAAAAGTGCTATGCTGAACAATATCTGCTTTCAGTTTCTTTGGCTTATTCTGGCACACTTCCATATGGACACACAGTGAGGGCCTAACTCTGAAGTATGGGCACATTTTTGGTATGTTACAGTAAGCTTGCTATTTAAACAAAAAAAAAAATACACTTCTCTTTCTGGAAAACAAGATTATTATTGAAATAAATATAAATTATTTGACATTTGTAATTGATGCTAACCATGATGACATTTGATACAAACCATCATGATACTTGCAATTGATGCCATTATAAATACACGTATGGTGGCAGGGAAGAATAAATGAAACAACAGTACTGCCAGTGATACAAAAAAGGAAGACAAGAATTGTAAATATAAAATTCTTTTGTGTTGCTGATACAGCGGATGTAAGTGGAATGTCTCTAAATTTAGGTGATGGAGGCAGCTTTGAAGGAAGTAAGGCCTGGAGTTGATGCATTTGTCATGTCGGTTGACTGAGGTCACAGTGGTGATGTTGAGAGAGCCCTGCAGTGGATTAGTGAAGTTTGATTTTTGCCACAAGTCTGAGCCAGTCATTTATGACTGGCTTTCTTAAAGCAAATGTAGTGGCTCCAAATCTTGTCTGTTTTTCATTTTCTTTCTTTGCTGGCAACGTTTGTGATAGGCTTTTTTTATGGCTTTCTTTCTTTTTCTCTTTTTGTGTTGGGGCAGATGTGATACTGTGCAAGGGACAACTTTGTTTTTGTTCTTTTAGCTTTCACTCTGGCCAACATGTAAAGTGGATCAGAAAAAGATCTAATTTGAAGTGGAGTATAACATTGCTAAACATCATAGTATTCAGTTGATTTCACTAAATCATACAAATATAATTGCAATGAATGCACCCTCTATCAGTCCTGATTTCTTACCTATTTGAAATATTGTTTTGGTTCATAGGGGATATCCGTATATGTAATATATACCCTATCGGCCAAAATAATGAACACTTAAAGATGGTCAGAGGGTACTTGACCAAAATATTGGGCTGCAAATAACAAAGATGAGAACTATTTTAGCCACTAGTATCCTAGTAGATCCCTCCCAAGTCAGGTTGTGACACAAGGTCAGTTTTTAAAGTGGGGACCCGAGTGTTTTCACTCGGGCGCTGGTCATAGCTTGTCTAAGCTACTCATAGCTTGTCCAAGCTGGGACTAGTATCCTAGTATACCTGTCTGCTATATGGACTAGTCAGTGCCTGATCAGGCACATTTATTTGTTCAACACCCACAGCTTACCTGTCATTTATATTGTAACTATGTTGAGCAGACTGTACTTACAGTTTCTGGGAGAGCACATCATCTGGCCTGATCAGCAGTTTGAACAAGCCCAGTATGCTCAGACCCTCAGTCACAATGACTTGTGACTTCATGCCAACACAACCACTGACAAACAATACTGTCTACTCTAATTTCACTGAAGGTTTGGGTATAACTTGTGGTATGGTTTTCACAGACTTTTCAACACTGGGATCACCTCCAGACCAATAACATCATGAAATCAACTTCCTGACAAATTGACAATAGTGAGATTTGAACCTGGGTCTCACGGTCAGAAAGTTAGAAATGTTCTAACTTCCCTGGCCACATTTAAACTTACTAACAATCATTCTAGAACAGATGCACTTAGATATTTATTCAGTTGAGTTAGGCAAAATGTAATTTACAGACATTCTGCTTGCATCCACTGTATCATCAATACAAAAGAATTTTATATTTACAATTCTTGTCTTCCTTTTTTTCCTTTTGTATCATTGTTTCGTTTGTTCTTCCCTGCCACCATATGTGTATCTATAATGCCATCAAGGGGTTGATATTTATTGTTATTTATATGATATTTAGTCAGTACTGAACTACAATACAAGCAATAATCTCCAAGGCAATTTAGGAAGCACTGAAAGGTTATATTACTTTCTTAGAAGACTAATGCATATGCAAATTTCATGGCCTTGTGGCTTGCTAGAAACTTTATCAGCCCTCTGAATGACTTATTTTTATTTATTTTTTCAATATTATTAATGTTCAGAAAGAAAACTGGATTAACTATTAGACAAGGTAGTTAAGAATTGCAGAAAGAAATTGTTAGATGACGATGTATAGTGGTGTGCAAAAGAGACAACCCAAGTTGTCAGTTACATATCAGGGATGTTGGAATCAAACAGGTACAGAAATTAAACTATTTGGGCAATATAGTAACAGAAAGTATGATACAGAAATTAGAAGAGGCATAGGAATCAAGAAATTATACTTTTTCAGAAACTGAATGAGGTCTTATTGGACTGATAAATAACTAAGTATAGCGTGCTAGACTTCTAGGTGGGGAGATTGAAATGACAGATGCAGTTTTACCCATGGTTTTGAGAATACCACAGAAAGAACATGTGACAAAGAAAAGTTCCAAGGAGTATGGGAACTTGAAAGAAACTGCTAACAATCAAAAAGAGGTAGTTGAAAATTTAACTTGTGAGTCACATGAAAAACAAGAGGAGCTGTGGATGAATTGCTTGAAAGATTTTTGCAAATGGACAACAATGGATAACAAGAAGGTATTATGAAGGAACAAATGTTAAGAGCAACAAAAGCCAAGAAGCTGTGGAGAGCTGTGGTCATCCACATTTTAAATAGACTTCATGAAGAGATACATAAACCTTTTTCAGAAGTTGCAAATTATCAGTGCAAGGGGTTGTGATAACTTGCAAGTAGACTGAATTTTGATAACTGATTTTACCTTCAGGTCTTTTAAGCCATGAACCCATCTCTACCTCAAATTTAGATACAGATAGTCTTATAGGAAATATGCATATGAACTTACATATTGAGGCAGTTAAGGAATTTTACAATTTTGCACAACTTCAAAAGCCATTCTTTTCAAAAGTGTTTTTTCTTTTGTTTTTTGTCTTTTGTAATGCAATTTTCCCATTATTAGAATTAGCACCATTTTATTAAATTTTCTATTTTCTTGTCCAACAATCCCATTACTGTTAATTTCATTTTCCCTTTCTCCCTGTTTACTGACATGGCTTTAAATTGCACTAAAGCTTCTCATTGGCTATTTATTTACTTATAGGATTGCATGCTTTATCACTACTATTTGTACATTGCAAGCTGATTGGTTAAATAAAAAATCCATATTTTTTGCCTGTATTTCATGATCCAGTATAAACTGATTTCATTGTACACCAAGTTTTCTCATTTACATTTTCTCTGCCACTGAAGCAATTTATTTTAACATTTGCTAATGACCATGTTAGAATATTTCTAGTGATGTTGCCTTCAAGAAATATTGCCAGATTTCTCATGCCATCTTCCTCTATCACTGCCTTATTTCTTCATGAACTTAACACTTTCACTGCTGCATTGTTGCCTGGCTGTGCTGGCTCGTTTTGAGGTGGGGTAGTAATAGGAAATTGTCATTTACAGGAAATAATGTACTATAAAAATACTAACAGTAATTTGTCATAGGTACCACTATTTTCTGAATCCAATAACACTGCGGTACAGACCAAGCTAAGCAAACACTCTAACTTGCAATATAATTAATATACATCTATGCTGGCTTGGAATTAATGCCAGTTAGTTTATAATACAAACACTAGAAACTGACATTTCACAGTATCTTTACCAAAAAAAAAAATGTAAGACAGTGTAAGTTTTGTAAAGACCTAAGTACATCTTGAAATCCTATGTTAACAGCAGGTAATGTTTTGCAAAGACATATTAGTACATCTTGAAAACATGTACGTCAGCAGCAAGCAACGTAAGTTTCGTAAAGATGTGTTAGTATGTTCTTGGTAGTGGCAGTGTTAAATATTGACTAACATTTATTTCTAATATATCTGCAGTGTGGTTTAAATTCACAACCCAAAAAGATTTATTTTTGCTTAAGAGTGATTTAAAAAAAGATGGTTTTATCTCTAAGGAAAGAAGTCAATTACAGTTGTTTTTGATTAATGTTTTTATCAACTTGTATGAAATTAACTTTCTTTTTATCTGTTTGTTTTTTTTTTTTTTTCTACTTTATAGGATATGTTCCTATTCTAACTTGAAATATTTCTTGTAATAAAAAGTTAACATAAGAATTTCTCATACATGAATGTCATTCCTCTTTTTCATGTCTAAAATGAAAATTGATTAAAATTTTTACTTGGTTTTCTTTTCATTTTTGATTTTGTTAATATTGATTCTTCTATTATTTTTTTTTTTTCTTCACCCATGTTTTTTAAAAATGTTTCTAAACCATTGTCTCCCTCTGATTTGGATCATCTAGTTCCAACTTATTTAATTATGGCATGAGATATTTTTCCAGCTAACATTTGACATTTTCTTCCTCCCCACACTTTGTGATAATGTTCACTTTGTACAAGCCTCAAGAGCCACTCGAGTTAGTTACAGAAGTAAGAGGCACTGTTTATGAGGATATGTGGGGGAAAATAACTACTTGAATAGAATAAAATTGCAGTGATTGAGGAAACATTCTCTTGAGAGCCAGATTGGAAATAATAAACCCTTTCAAAATAATGGTTTTTAGTGCAACCTTTTTCTCTCTCTCTCTCAGGAAAAGATAAATTTTATGTAGGACCATTTGTAAATTATTGATGGGTTACCTTCAATAACATGAACTGTTCTTCACAAAGCACATATTAAATCATTTTATAACTACATCTTCTAGTGTATTCATGTTTCTTTTTTTTTTTTTTTTTTTTTTTTTTAAAGTGGGGTGGGACTTCATAACTAAAGAGTATTACCAAGTCTTAATTTTGTGGTTTTCCCCACCCTCTTCAATGAATTATAATTAATACCTGATTTCACTGGGTCATCTTCACCATTTCAAAAAGAATAATTTGAAATATTCACAACTTAAGGCCTGAAGATGCAAAGATTATTTAAACATCTTCAAACTTTCAGTTGAACACATTGTGAATATTTTATGCATATTATTCAAGCATTATTGTTATCAAAATGCTTCTGTTATCTTTTATTTCATGTTTTATTTGTCTGTAACATTAATGGATTTTCTGCAGCAAATCTCCTGTTTAATGTTCTGTTGCTGGTAATCTTAATTTTGTGTGAATTTAATGGGCAATAAATTCACCTCATTATCTTTTCTCCTTTCTGTGACTTTTCTGTGTCAAAAGATGATAGGTAACTGTCTTGCAGATCCACTGATGCAAGTGGGAGTTGAATTTAAAATTCTCGTTTCTGATTATGTTGATTTCTGGTTAGAAATTTACTGCAGTTAGACAAAATTGTCATATTCTCTCTGATAATCTGATTTACAAGATCAAGTTCAAATAGCTCGCTAAGTTCAGTCAGGCACTGTTGCCATGAATGTTGCAAAATAAAACTCCTGCTGGATTACTAAAACTGGAGATTCTTTTGTTTTTTGTTTTTTTTTTTCCCCCATCCTGGGCCAGTGTGATGAAGCCAGAAGTGAGACAGCAGACAACAAAGCTACATCATCCACCCAGATGATGGTTGTAATTCATGCATATCTCTTGGCATGTGACACTGAGAAAATTAGTTCATCTCTTGAAATTGAGACTCTCAATTTGTTGACAAAGAATAAATGCAATTAAACAAGGTGCCCCAAAAGTCACCTAGGTATTTAAAAATGTCATAACATGTCAGATTTTTCATGTTCCCCCCCCCCAGAACTACAATTAACATAGAGAAACTACCCAGTGAAAAATTGACAACTGAGGAAAGAAACAAATAGAAATGAGCTTTGTCACACATATTCAGTTAATGAACAAATTCAATAACTTCATTATCCAATCTCTGAAATTGGACTGAGTAATTTAAGCATTGTTGATGTCAACTGCAACTCCTGTACAAATTGCACTTTGTATGGGTATATCTTCAACTGATAAGAGTTTATGAATCAGTATTTCTGGTTCTGGTTTAACAGTCTTTGCACATGTTCATAATTCATCTGCAAACAACTGGAGTAGATAGGTTCACCTATCATCCAGTTCATACTCCTCTTCAGCCTTTTGAGCAGGAGTAGAGGTTTAGGATTGTTTCTGGTTCTTTATAATTCTCTTTCTCTCCCAGTAGCCCCTTACATCTTAGTGGCATTATTGCCTTGCTTGGGATGAATTGATTTAAAAAAAAAACAGAAAAAATGCGTCTGTATATGATCTTCATATCTTGGCAAGTCACCTATGGAAACCTAGGTGACTTGCTATATTGGCGGTTTTCTGGCATGGGAGTGTTGATAATATTTTGGGTGCAAAATGATGATCTTGTTGGTTCTTTATTCTTGTGGGAATTTTTCCATGGATAATTTCCCTGTGTTAATCAGTTTTGAAAATATATATAAAAAAATCCGACCTGTGATGACATTTTTAAATAACTAGGTGACTTTTGGGATAACCTGTATATAAGATCATGTTTGCTTTGTGGGGACAAGGCAGTTTACATTTGTAATTTCATGTTTTCATTATTTCACCCAATACAAGGCTTGAGATCTGCTCAAGGCATAGCATTGTAGTTTGAAATGATAATGGAGATATGAATGGAAGATGGTAAGAAGTGGAAATTATGAGGATAAAGAGGATATATAACAATTGGCTCTTGACTTGAAGACGTTAAGATTAAAGTGCTCAGGGAATCACTCCACATGGAGAAATGCAGTTTAATTCTGATCTGATGTTAAGTTTTCTGTTCATTTGATACTGATCAATGCCACATCAAGGGCTTTTTTTCTATTTTCCCTAATATGAAAACTAAGTTTTCTCCTTTTAGTAGTCATACAAATACAGGGTGCGATGGATAAATTGTCATCTAAATTACACAAAAATGGAAATATCACTGACATATCATTTTAACAGATATATTTACCAGAATTACACAAATGTATTTTGAAATACTAAAAAGTAAATTTATTCAATAAAATTGCCATTGGTTTTAACCAAAGCCTCCAGATGACTTCAGAATCTCCAGCATCACTTCTGGATGGTCACTTTGGTGAATGTTGCCATAATCCTTGCCTTCAGTTCATTTCTGGTGTGGCAAGAATTTTGTTGGTCTCTTGCTCAACTGTGCCCCAGACACAATAATCCAGGGGGTTGCAGTTTAGGGAGTTAAGTGGCCAGATGAAAGGGATGATGTGTTCACAGAAATTATCTAACAGCCATGACTGTGTTGTTCTGTTTGTGTGGTATGGTGCAGAGTCCTGTTGCCGGATATAGGGTCTTCCAGCAGCCACCCTCTTGACCCAGGGCAGCAATACCTCTTCAAGGCACTTGATGTATCCCTTCATGTTGAGTCTGAGGCCTTCATCAACAAATTTGGGAGTTCATTTCTTATCAGTGAGTTTTTCAAGCTGCTTTACTTTTGCAATCATATTAAACTCATCCAACTCTTTCTGTATCCATTGCACTCTCCTCAGATTGATACCCAAACACTGAATTGTTTGTATGAGAGCTTCTGGCACAAATGCCAAGCCATACAACATGCTGTTTCCAAATTTCTTGCAGAGTGAATTGCATCATGGGACACTTTTTATTACAGATGGTGCCCAACTGAACTTACTATACTGTGCAGTCAACAAAAACAAACAATGCACAGGCACAAAATTAAAAATATAAAATGGCAACAATTTACCCATTGCACCCTGTATTGTTGCCTGAAATGAGTCTTGGTAAATATTCTGCAAGTTATTTAATTGTATCCTCCTCTTTCTTCGTTTTCATCACATTTTGGTATTTCTCAAGTTTAAATTTGATCCAGCAAGATTTTAAAGAATTAGCAGATGACTGTTGAAAAATGCATCATTTGAAACGTTTGGGTAAAAAAAGCAAGGATAAGGATAATAGTCTAAGAAAATGATGGAATTATATAAGCCTTGTTACAATTTTTTTTGTTTTTCAAATTCCAATGTCAGCTGCTTTGAAAAGCTGAGTCTGTTTTTATTCAAATTAGATTTTGCATAAAAAATACGTTTTTCAAAATTTTAGACATGATACTTGAAAATTCTCTTATTCACTCTATATTTCATATCTCTTCTGGAGACAAGTGATCAGGGCTCTCCACAGCTTCTTGCTTTTTGTTGCTCTCAATAGTATTTTCTCCCACCTATTTCTTTTTGTTGTTCTTCCATTCACTTGATCAAACTTTGTAAATGTTACTTGGTGTTTTCCTCTTTTTGCCTTCAGTATGTCTTGTGAGTGTTAAATTCTCCAAGCCTTTTCTTGTGCCTTGAAAATTTCAGCTTTCTCTAATTCTTAAGAACTTCATTTGTTGCATGAAGATTCTTCAATAGAAATACATTCCAATTACTTCACGTTTGTTTGACATTCACTGCATTCTTTCCTTTGTTTCTAATGTTATTTTTTGATCCCTTAATATATTAACAGAATTTCTATAAAGTATCTTTAGCTATCCTTATTTGCCTTTGAATTTAACACTTTCTCTTGTGTGCCACTATGCTGCTCCAATGTCATTTTGATGTCCCCAATGTGTAATTAATATCTTGATGTGTCTCTTTTGCTCACAACCATACATTTTGTCTTCCTGCAATTTTTAGTTTTTTGTTCTCAGTTTTATTTGACTCTTGTTTTTTCAGTCTTCTTTCTGAATCGGCCACCAACACAGTGCATAGGTTACATTATTAAGATTGTTTAATAAATCCTGGCAGGTCCTCTAATTCTCTTTAGATAATCTTGCTGTAAAGGTCAAGTAAATTCAGTGATTAAACACCACTTTGTCATACTAGATATTACTAAATAAATCTTTACAGAATGAGTTATTGTCAATTTAATTTTAGTATATATTATATGATGGTTGTAACATCTCTGCAGCACCTGTGACAATCTTTGAAGTTTTTTAAAAGATTCTACTGATCTTAGCAATTTTTACTTTCCTCTGTGTGTTTATGTATCCATATCTTGCTTGTTGCTGTTAAATATTTCTGGTCAATCTAACCTTCAACAGAGATGATCAAACGAGTATTGAAAAATTATTCAGAAATACATTTTGCTTCATAGGATCTTGAGGTCATGCATTTTAAAATTGTTGGCTTAGGGCTACATCATGTTGAAACATTGGTTCCTGTATGATCACTGAAGTTAAACATTGTCAAGCATGGTCAGTACCTAGATGGGTGACCTCTTGGGAATACCAAGTGCTGTAAGATTAGATGTCTGTGTGCTTGGTGTAATTGATAATGGCTTGGAATTGTTAATCCGGGAACCAAGTTCCAATTCCAGTCAGGTTCTTCATATTGACTTGTATGCAAATACCCTTCTCCCCTGCCAGATATGGGTTAATTAGTAAGACTTGTCACTAAATCATTATTATACAAAAAACATTTTTTGCTATAAATTACCTGCAAAAGGTTGATAAACCATAGAAAACTAATGAATCAATTTTAAGTTGTTGAAAAAAAAAAAAAAAAAAAAATTTTTTATTAGACTGAAGAACAATGAAATTTATTTTGTATATGACTTCTATTTACTTTTATTTTCAACTTTTTATTCTGTTTTGATTACATTCAATAAGAAGACATTTGAATGGTAACACTTACATTTTCATATCCCTGTATATAGTGTGTGAGCTGGCTTTTGGCCATATCACATTAAAACACCAGTTCACAATCACCAAAGATAAGAAACATCAAGACTAGTCAGTCCCTAGATGACTTGAGAATACCAGGTGTTGTAATGCATAATGGCTGGAAATTGAAATTTGGAGAGCCAAGTTCCAATTCCAGTCAAGTTTATTATATTCACTTATGTGTAAATATACTCATGAAAAGTATGAATCCATCTTTTCTCCCTCCAGCTATGGGTTAATTAATAAGACTTTTATTGGTAAATTGCTATCTCCAAAGAATTTTTAAAAATATATTTTCTGGCTTTAAATAACCTGCAAAACGTTAAGCTGTTAAAAACAAAACAAAGCAATCAAACCAACCTTGAGCACTATTTCCCTATAAAACAATATCAATATATAAACTATTGTTAATTAATTATTCAAAGTGCTTTTTCTTTTCTTTTTCCTTTTCTCTTCATTTTCCTTTTCTCTTTGCTTTATTTTCTCTTCATTTTCCTTTTCTCTTTGCTTCATTTTCTCTTCATTTTCCTTTTCTCTTTGCTTCATTTTCTCTTCATTTTCCTTTTCTCTTTGCTTCATTTTTCTCTTGAAACAAATGTCTTTCCTAATGCACATACCATATGAGTTTTGGTTTCCAGGGGCAATGTGTATTCTGTATAGCCTGCAGCATAGGGACTTGTTAATGCCATCTCTGGTTGCACAAACCAGAGTCAACATAACTTTGTTACACAGATCTGATGGTTTTACTATGTTAGGCCCTTTTGTGCACCCGATGCAGCAAAATACACTTCTCTCTTATTTGGGCCTTACTAATCCTCTGAACGTCTGCAACAGACATTCAATGGCACTCTCAGATCTTTGTTTATAGAGCCAAGCCATGATTTTTTTTTTATTATTATTTTCTGTGGTATTTGGAGAGGGGAGCATTTATTGTTCTAGAAATCTCTGCCAAAATAAAATATCTTGGAACTTGATATCCATTTCAGCTCTTGCCAAACAATTTTAAAGACGTCTGCATTGCCTATAGCTGCCATCAATTGTTGAAAATCCAATGATCCATTGTCACCCACCCACGAAATTGATTGCTCTTGCTTAATGTTTATTTTTATCTTCTTTAATATGAGTTGTAAATATTTTTGTCATTTTAGATTTTCTTATTGTGTCTGTAATGTATTTTTTAATCGTTTTTCATCTGAGATTTGAGTTTAGGTCTTAAAGCCTATTTGCTTATTTCTAAGTAATCAAAAGTGTGTTCTTTTCTGTTTTTAATATTGAGATAGATGTTAGTAAACATGCAGATATTTAAAAAATTCACTCCTGATTCTTGTTTGTTTCTCTATACACAAGTCTTATTGAGTTGCCTTTGTCACATGAGAAAAATATGGGTGTAGTTCTGCAATAGACTCTGCAACTAGAAATAATTATCTTTTTTTTGTTTTTCTTTTCTTTCTTTTCTCTTTTTCCTTATGAAAATTAATAAAGGGGGTCTACTTTGTTACATAAATTCATTGTGAATTGATCCCACTACACAAGCCAAAACAAACATTGTTATATATTTACATGCAAACTATTGTTTGCGTCTTTATCACAAAACTTTTGACCATTGTGCCTAACCTAGTAGTTTAGTGTTCATGAATTTGTTGGCAATTTCTAGGCTGGGCGGGGTGTAGTTGCACTCAGTGGAAATGTAGTGAGCAATAACTGGACAGTACTAAATAAGAACTGGACAAGTTATGCCTGTACATGGATAGTGAAATGCAAACGATCTACCACATACTTTAAATAAAGGGTTCACTTTTAAATACCTTAAAGGTTATCTGAATCGGCAATCACTTGAAAGCCCAATGGCTGAAACATTGTGCTAACAACTACAAAGATGGAGACAGTAGTCCATGTTTAAATAATGTAAATTACTCCTTTTCCCAGAAAATCAGGCTGAAACAATGTTTTTTTTTTTTGTTTTTTTTTTGTTTTTTTTTTGTTTTTTTTTTTTTTTTTTTTTTTTTTTTTTTTTTTTTTTTTTTTTTTTTTTTTTTTTTTTTTTTTTTTTTTTTTTTTTTTTTTTTTTTTTTTTTTTTTTTTTTTTTTTTTTTTTTTTTTTTTTTTTTTTTTTTTTTTTTTTTTTTTTTTTTTTTTTAATGTAAGGAAAAAAAAAATTAAACTGGAGTAGATTTATCATATAAATTATCATTATCTATCAATTAAGAAGGCTTACGGCCAGGTCACGTTGAAACAACGGTTCCTGTACATTCACCGAAGTTAAGCAACATCAAGCCTTGTCAGTACCTAGATGGGTGAGTGCTGTAAGCTTGGAAGTGCAAGTGATTTAATGGATAATGGCTCAGCATTTTTAATTGGAGAGCTGAGTTCCAATTCCAGTTGGGTTTGTTATATTCACTTATGCACAAATACTCTTTGGAAAAGGTATGAATCGACCTCTTCTCTCTCTAGACTTTTATCACTAAATTCTTACAATCTACAGATATTTTCTGGTTTTAAATAACCTGCATAGGGTTGATAAGCCATAGAAAATGAATGAACCACTCAATCCCAATTATGAATTTCGATTTTTTTTTTTTTTTTTTAATATTGTAAGAAATCATGTAGAAGCATATTTGTTTTAGGTAGTGTTGTGGGGATCAATTTACAATTAATTTACATGGCAAACTGGACCCCCTTACTAACTTCTATGTAATTTAATCAAACATGTGTGTCATTAATCTATCATGACATGAAAAAAAAAAATCTCTGATAAATAGTTATTTCTAGTTGCAGTGCCTATTGTATTACTTCATGGAAAAATGTGTTGAAAAATTAAATTCTGTATACAATATTTGCACACTTTCCATTTTGATCTTTCTTTTCTCAATGTCTTGAATTTGAACATTTTACAAAAGATTGATTATAAATATGAACATCTCATGATTAACTGTAATTTTTTTCTCTTTATAATAATTGATTTTTATTTCAAATATTCCTATCAAATTAAATTCCATGTAACATTCATGGGAATCATTTTTAGTTCAAAATAAAAGATTTTGTGTAGAAAATTTTATATCTTAATTTCACTAAATCCAAGAAGAATTCAGCTTGTACTTAATTTCCAGCTTCTTAAAAACAAATAAGTTTTCCAGTTTTTAACTTATCTATTTGCTATTGCTTGAAATTTATGAGTATTTTCTTCTGACTTTAAATTAGTTAGAATCTTTGCCACTGACTTTTGTTTGCAGCCAATTGCTTGCTTCTAAGAAAGCTTATTATTTAACTGAACATTTAACACTTGACAAAAACATGCAGTTTTCTTTTCGTTTTTGTCCAGCAATTTATTTTGTTTCCTTACTCATTTCAGAGCTGATCCAATTTACACAGCCAGTGTTTGTGTCACGAGAAGATCCCAACTCCAGAATTAACACAATAAAAGAAATTAAAAAACGAGCCCACTCTAAGGGCGCCTGGCCCCAAGTTGTTATTTTCCCTGAAGGAACTTGCACCAACCGGTCATGTTTGATAGGTTTTAAACCAGGTAAGTTTCACTATTGTGTTGTTTTTTTTGTTTTTTTTTTTTGTATAGAAATTTGTAAATGCTTCGTTTCAACATATTGCCAATAGATATTAATCATGCCAGCTGTCTGTTGTCCTGTAGTTGATTAAAGCAGAAAAAATAGTTTATATTCTATCTTAGATTTGTATAAGTTTTTTGCCTGGGTTAAATGTGGGAAGATATTGTTTCTCTGTAAGTTTATTGCAAATTGGTTTTAATATTTCACTTCTTTTTAGAAATGTTAATTTCTCAAGTAAAAAATCAATACAAATACTTGTATGTTTGTGTGGTGATGAAAGGGAAAACTAAGCCTTACCTCAAAAAAGAATTTGTGTTTTCTGTGCTGTTGAGAGAAAAAAAAAAGATCGAGTTAACTTTAGTAAGCCTTACAATATGGTAATTGTTTGTATTTCCTATCTTCACCAGTCACATTATTTCTTACCTCCAATAAAAGAATGCTACTTTGAACAACTGGTGTAGTTCTAGTTCTTTGTGAGTAAAAAAGGTAGTTGTGTTTTGCAAATTATGGATAAATGCTTTTGATTCTTTCAGATTTATGCTCCCTGCATTTTTGACTTTGGACTTGCAATACTCATTTGTCACCCTTGGAATTATGATCCCTGGATTTTTTATTAATTTAGATTTTAACTTCGCCATTGCTATTCTCTTTCACAAATCTGTAGTGAATTTCCTTTTCCTCCATTCAATTAGACTATTTTGTGGTGTATAGGACTGCCAGCCCCATGCCAAAGTTCTGATATTTGACCCATAGTTGGGGGGGAGAAGAAATGGATTTGTTTTCCAAAGGCAATTGTGTAAAAGTGAATGCAAATCTTGTCTGAAATTTGTACTTGGCTCACTAATTCCATTGTTTGTGTCGGTAACCCTTGCCCTACAAGCACATCTACATTTCCGATCCTTTGTAAGTTTTGATTTTTATCCGATCTAAATTTGTGAAATTCTAGCAGGAATGACTCGTCTGAAATCTTTAGATAATATACAAGAAGACTTTTCAGCCCTATTAAAGTTAAGGCTTTTAAAATGCCCACCTAAGCCATGTCCTGCTGGGCAATAACTTAGCTGATAAACATGTTAGTTACCACCTGTCTGTTTTCTTTGATCTTTGATTTTATGATGACATTCTGGGCATTGGTCAGACCACCTGTTTGTTTGGTTTGTTGGAGCATGAGTCTTAACACAAATGGATTACATTTTTTAGGTACAATTGGACAAAAAAAAAAGTGTGCTGTCAGTGCCAAAGGTGACAAAGAGATTGAGTATGCCAATATCAAGAGAAATGCATGTGACTTCCAAGTACAAATAATGGATTCTGCTTGAAATTCTGTGTAGTTATTAAATATTGCCTTAAAAATATACTGGTATTTTAGCTAGGCTTGGTGGTATTTCAGTTCACTATTTAAAAGAATATACTATAATATTTACACACAAAGAAAATTATCTTTTTTTTCTTTTTTTTTTTTTTTTTTTTTAATGGGTTGGGGAGTATGCTATAGTAGAATGTCTTGCTTCAGTTTCATTAGATCAATTTATAGTTTGAGTCAAAGGTTTTATGGTTATTAGAACAAATAGTACTAATTACAATGATTTAAAAACACACAATGACCAAAGAACTTTAATATTATCATATGATCATTACAATATGGAGTTGAAGAGAATGATTAACTTCAAAATGTTTCCAATCATATCTGAACGTTTTCTCCATAAAATTGGTTTCTTCAGAGATTCTTGTCCACTTGTCAAATACAAAGGCCATTAATCATTGTAATTGAGTCTATAGATACAATTTTCACTGTTTAACCAATTTGATTCTCATTATTGGCAAGTTTCAGAAATTGAATGTTATTTAGTAAAAATAATATTCTTTGGATTATTAAACTTGGAATTACATTTGCTACAGAATTGTGTATTTACATAAACATTCACACACATTTTAATATTGAAACTGATGTTGTCTGCTGCTTTCTGACCTGCAAAAAATTATGATTTTAGAAAACATCGAATTTCACAAAATTCAAAAAAAAAAAAAGAATAAATTTATAATTGTTTTTTTTTTTTAAATCTGTTGGACCAAACACCACTGAATTAAAATAAAAAGTTAAAATAAATGTTGATTCTAAATCTATTTTTACAGGTGGATTTTATCCTGGGGTGCCTGTACAACCTGTGTGTGTTCGTTATCCAAACAAATTGGTGAGTTTAAGACTTTTTTTTTTTTTTCCTCTTATCTAAAAGGAAAATTTATTATGAGAAGGTACTGAATTTTTCCTCTCTCTCCCAATCCCACCAACCAATCTTGTCAGTCAAACAGCTTTCTTTTTCTTTTTAAATTTATTTTATTATCACTTGTTTTTAAATATCAGCATTACTTTATGATGAAAGGAAATATATTATCTGATCCTGCGAATTTGCCTCCTGGATGGATCGTCCAACATTCCTTTCCTCACAAAACTTTGTGATATAATGGATACTTAAAAGCAATAGGGATTTCCAACCTTGGCAAAGTTGTTTAATCGCTGCCTGCAGGAGAAATGTTTCCTAAGTCTATGGAAAGTGTCTCTGTTGTCAAGAATGCAGGTGAGCATAATATCACCCCATCAGCCTCCTTAGTGTCATCAGGAAACTCCTTGAGTCTGTTATCAGTAAAAAAAACAGATTATCTGAGTAACAAACAGTATGGATTTTACTCTTCTAGGTCTACTGCTGATGTCCTGTCATTACACACAGAATAAGCACTCAATAATAGAATTATCATGAGATCAATTGCTTTAGATGTAATCGATCCTGACCTGACATCTCAACTTCAGTCACTTTTCTCATTCTTGTATCTGTTTTTTCCACAAATATTTTCAAGGCAATTGTTCTGATGAGCTGTTTTCTTTAGTGCCTTGCATGAATTTAAGTATGCTACAAGATTGGCAATTAGTCTTATTGTTGAACTAGTTAGATGCAACTGTCAGTTCTATTCTAATAGTTTCTTTGTTGCACTTCTCCCCTGTGGAACTCCTTTCAGATTTCTTGCTTCCCTGCAAGCTACAATATTCAAAAAATTACATACTGTATCAATCATCATCTTCTGTCTTCCTGAAACCTGTTCCTTTATTGTTCTTTTCTTCACTTCTCACTAAAGGTCAAAGGCCTTTAACAAGGTGTGGCATAGAGGTTATTACACAATTTCCAGCTATGAAATCTCTGGAAGAGTCTTTGCAATTATGAAGTCATTCCTGTCAGCCAGCTCAGTGAAGGACATAATGGCCCATTACTTTAATGATCGATCCTAGGACATTCTCAGATCTTTAGTAAATATCCAATGCCGATGATACTACAGTTTATTGGTGCACCTCTCCAATCTCTCTTTTAGCTCTAACAGTGGAAAAATCTGCCTTGTAACATTAAATGTGCCCAGGGGGAGATTAAATAAGCCTGGGGAGACATTAGAAATGTGCCTGGGCAGAGATTAAATGTACATACCTGAGCAAACCCTGAATTTTCTCCAATCATGATGAATATTTGTAGTCTCAATGAAGCTCCTTGCCTTGAGTGTCTGTTGGTGTCTCCTGTTCACTCTAGATCTCAAGTTGAACTGATATATTACAATCTATCACTAAAGATGCTGGAAAAATGGTCAGTTTCGTGTACCACCAAGAAACTGGCCATTTAAAGATTTTATGCAAAAAACGGAAAATAATTACTAAAACACAAAAGTTTAATAAATCGATTAGAAAACTAATTAAAAATGAAAACAAATCATGGTTAATCATAATAGAATGTCACCCTAGAGTATCCGAACTTTATAGTCTCCTTAAAACCCATGAAACATGCATCCAAATGTGCTCCATTATTACAATACTCCCCACAAACTGGTGAAAACCATAACAAAAAATTTAACCCCTCTCCTTGGAACAATCAGCCCATCACATGTGAAAAAAATTCAGGCAACCTAGTTGCATAAACCAATTGTTTTAGGTGGCCCCACAGATAAAAATCCATCTTTCATGGTAGATGTCAGTCAGTGCATCACGAATGATGTGACTAAAATGTGCTGGAGCCTCATCATGCATGAATTATATACATCTTCGTATTAACAAGGGTACATCCATCTGGCAGGTCTGGAAGTGTGTTTGAAATAAAGTCCCTCAAGACAGCTCCTGTAAGACATGCTGGGAGAACATATTGACCTACCAGACAGTCACCTACAATTCCAGCCCACATATTAATCGTAAACTGATGCTGGTGTCTAGCCTGTATTGTACCCAATCCACCCACAAACAAATGTTGGTTGGATAAATTTGTTATTTCAACTCTTCTAAATGTTGCCTCATCTGTAAACAAGAATGAAGAGATTGGCAGATTGTTTAGGATATGGATACAGGAGCTGCTCTTGAAATACCCTCCATGCAGTACTATGAGATGCACGATATACTATGGCCACTTGATGTGTGTTGATACCTGGATTCTCTCTGACAGTCTGCAGAATGTGTTCTTTGCGGTCAGATGTACAAGTGGATTTTAGTCTTCCTCGATTCATAGTTTGTGGTGCCACAGATCCTGTCTTAGCAATGTAACGATAAACAGGAGCAAAGGTTGGATGACTCATCTGCCTTCAGTCTGAAAATACAATCTGATACAGCTGTGCCGCTTCATGCCCATTTACCATTTGAAAATTATATCTGCCTGCTTACAACATGAATATCCTGCCATTATTAAACAGAACACTTCTCAGTTAACTCACTACTACACACATTAGATGTTAAAGACAGACTAGCCATAAATTTACACGAATGACAAATGTAACCTAGTTTAGGTGGCAACACAGTGCCATCTACCATAAACTTTAAGCTTAACTAAAAAAGGAAGGATTTGAGAACATGTTTATATGGACTTTTATCCTTCTTTTGGTGTGAGGAAACCACCACCAAAGTTTGTAAAAGTAAAGAGTGTTTCATTAAGACAGATTATATATAAGGGTGTTTCATTAAGACGGATCAAAGTCAGCAGTAAATAATTCATTGTTCTGGGTGAAAATTTATTTTTTTTCTCTATTGGATTATGTTATTTAAGTCATGGCAATTATGTATGAAAAAAATATTGCCCAAATGTCTGACAAATCTAAAAGAAAAAAAAATCATTAGATGCTTAAGCTTAATTCACATTTGAAATTAGTCCAAGTTATTGGAACAGCCTTTATTTTTGATACACCATATATATATATATATATATATATATATAGTAAAGGTAAAAAATCTGTTGGTATATAATTCAAGTAAATCTTAGTAATATAAAATATTAAAACTGATCCACAGAAAGAGCTAAGTGTATTTATTATTACAGAGCAATATAATAAACAATATGAGGTAATTTGGGACATTATTTTTTATTAATTACACATGCGAACCCTACACAACTTAGGAAGTGTGTGTGTGTGTGTGTATGTGTGCATACATATATGTATAATAATTCCTTATAATAAGACAATGTATATATGGAGAGGGAATATATGTATGCGTATGCATGCTGACAAAAACACAAAAAATGCAAATAGATCTAAGAACATACAGGAGGCATTAAAAGATAATAATACAGATATCCTTCCTCACCCTTTCTCAGACCAATCTTAATTGTTTTATTACCCTTCACGCAGAATTCGTTCACTGCCAGTTCAAGAAAGACATTTGGGCCACTAACAAACAAAAAAAGAGAATGTCTAATATCAAGAATATTTAACATTGAAAAACATAGGAAAAATTAATTCCTTTTAATAATATGTGGAAATATCCACTCTTAGTCTGCTGAAAAATGTGAGACTGGAAATTATGGAAAATAAAGCATAATATTTTTTTTTTTAAATCCACATTATAACCAAAAACGTTTGTGGTTTCTCTCTCCTTTTTATTATACACACTTTTCTCTTGTTGAAACTACTATAACCTCTTCCCTATATATATATATATATATATATATATATATATATATATATATATATATATATATAAAAGTTCAGGTCTGATGGCTATGACTATCAATTTCCTGCATGGCAGTCATGCATTCATCATTACTTCAAATGTTGTTATATTGGATACTTTGTATTTGAAACAGACACCCCATTTTTATTTGTGTATATATCACTGATTTGAAGTATTATGATTACTTACATTATTTTCTTCATTGTCATATTCACAATTGGAATTTTGGACCAAACCATTTATTTCATTCACTGGGGTAGATTATTCTAGTTCCACATGCCATACCTCTTCCAGATGTCTGTTATTTCCCTTTAACTCAACTCTCCAAGTTTATTGTTCACAACTGCTGTGGACTGGTATTGAACTCAAAACTCTTTGGGTCTAGTCACTGGATCTAACCAATGTCTTTATCCACTGTGCCATGTAATTAAACAGTGTGTATTACGTCTCTTGGTCTTGTGCATTTTTCTCTTGCTGATAACCATATTTGCTGTCTTCTTGCAGTTGATGGTTAGTCCTTTTTTCTTGTTTTCTTCTATCCCCCTGTCTCAGAGGTCCTGTAGTTTTCTTTATGAGTCAGCCAGCAACACTGTTGTCAGCATATTATATGTTAAGTTTATGCTTACCAATAATGAATCCTGATAGGGTCTCCAGTTCTCTCAGGATGATGTCACTGTAGAAGGTGAATCAATCTGGGGTGAAGACACATCCTTGTCTCACATCCTTTTTATTTTTGTGTAATACTCAATTCATTTTTTATCCATATGCAGGCAGTTTGCTCCCAATATACATTCTGGATTAACAAACAAAAAAAATTGTGTTATTCATCCTCTTATATGGCAGTGAATGATGGACAATTTCCCTATGGATTTATTAAAACTAGAGGCAGCAGAAATGTGGTTCTACAACAGGATACTGAGAATTCCATGGATGGAACGAATAAACAAGGAAGAAAATAGCAACAGAAAGAACACTTCTAATCAGAAAAAGAAATCTAAAATTCCTTGGTCATATCGGGAGGAAGGAAGGCTTGGAAAACTTAACTCACATGGGGCATAGTTGAGGACAAGAGGGATAGGGGAAGGCAGCAAGCCACTTACCTGACAAGTTTGTATGAATGGATGGCAGAACAGGGAGTAGGAGCCTTGGCAAAGAGGAGAACTGCTAAGAGCTACAAGGGATAGCAAGTTGTGGATAGCCATGTGTCCTGAAAGGCTGTGACACAGAAGAATAGTGTTTCCATCTTGCTCAAATATTATTTCTTAAATAGGTTGAAACAACTGAATCTATCAAGTCTACACATTCATTTTTTTTTACATTTTTCATTTTTTTTCCTTTGTTAATCATGCAGAGCGAAACATCAGATATTAATCTGTGAATTCATAAAATGAATCTCTGCCCTTGATACAAATTGAACCTATGACAGGCAGATTAAATGTCAGTTGTAATCCATACATTTTCAACCAGTGAAAATTATGGATTTAATGTTGAATTGCCCCCCCCCTCATTTGTAAAGACTAAGTTTATTTTCTGCCCATCTATTTTCTACTTATCGATTCTTTGTCATCTTGTAAGCATAAAGTAATTGATGCAGTCATGACTCATACTCTTTTCGGCTCTGGAGGGTTTTCTATAGATTTCTCATCAATTGCATGACTTGGTTGTCACTCTGTGGCTGCAGGTAAAAAAAAAAAAAAAAAAGTTCTCATCTTCAACATCAGATTGTAAAGCATACAAAAGGCTAGTCATGTTCTCTATAAGAGAAAATGCTACTTTAGTAAAATTACCTGTGAAGCAAAACAAAATAAAATTTCTTTTGCTGAAGAATTTAAATCTTGAACATACACACACACATTATATATATATATATATATATATATATAAGAGAAATGGAAATGAAATGCCTTTTGACGTTTTTTTTTTTTTTTTTTTTTTTTTTTTTTAACTAGAATTCTTTGGTAACATGTTTACACATAATGAGATCCTCACAGTATTCTGTATTGTCAAAGCTATTGCATACATTTTTTGTTGAGATTTATAAATTCTACATTTCATTCAATTTCACAAACCAATCGTTTTTTTCTTAATTTTCAATAATTTTTGCAGAATAATTAATGAAAATTTATTGTACTAAGCTATGCATCCAAATAAAACCAGCTGTACTTTGTACCCCCTTACTTGTTTCCACTTCTCTCCAAAATTTGATTTTGATTGGTCAATGTATGGCTATTTTAGAATTTTATATATAGATAATTTTCCACCCCACTTTTGTAAGTGTTTTTATAAATAAAAAATATATTTATTACCAAAAGTGTATTTTCTTAATAAATTTTCTTGATAAATTTTCATCTAAATTTAAAAAAAAAAACAAAAAAAAAAAATGAAAATAACACTGACATCTCATTTTAACAGATATATTTACCAAAATTACACAAAAATATCTTGAAATATTAAAGTGAATTTATTCAATAAAATTACCATTGGCTTCAACCATGGCCTCCAAATGAGTTCGGAATCTCCTGCATCTCTTCTGGATGGTCTCCTTGTTTAAGTTGATGTTGCCATAATCCTTGCATTCTGCTCATCTTTGGTGTTACAGAGAGTTTTGTTGGTCTCTCGCTCGACTATGCTCCACACATAATAATCAAGTGGGGTTACAGTCTGGGGAAGTTACGTGGCTAGATGTAAGTGGTGATGTGGTCGCAGAAATTATCTGATAGCCATGACTGGATTCTCCTGCTTGTGTGGCATGGTGCAGTCCTGTTGCCAGATATAGTCTTTCAGCAGCTACTCTCTTGACCCAGAGCAGTACTTTCTCCTCAAGGTGCTTGATGTTGGCCCCTGTGTTGAATCTGAAGCCCTTACAAATAATTTGGGAGTTCTTATCAGAACAATCAGAATGTATTATCCAAGTTGTCTTATCTTAAATCGCCATTACTCATCCAACTCTTTCCGAATCCTCTGCACTGTCCTCAGATTGACATCCAAACACTCTGAAATGTTTGTATTAGTTTCTGGCACAAATGCCAAGCAGCACAGCATGCCGTTTCCAAATTACTGGCAGAGTGAATTGCATCATGATGCTCTTTTTGCTCACAGACATTGCCCAACTGACCCTACTATATTGTGTAATTGACAAAATGAAAACTAAACAATGCACAAAATTAAAAATATAAACTGGTGACAATTTACCCATCGCACCATGTATATATACTATTCTTATTATTACTTTAAACATTATATTTAGTGGATACATGTTTTTAAGTAAATGCCCTATTGCTTTTTTTTTTTTTTTTTTTTTTTTTTAAAAAGAAATTACATCTACCAGTTTGTAAATTGAAGTCTAAATTGTTTCATCCAGCAGGGCTCAAACCTGTATTCCTCCTTTGTAGAGGAAACCACCACTTTTCTTTATTTCCTCATCTTTCCTCTTTCTTTTTGATGAGTCACCAGCATGTAAATGTTTTATTAGAATAGAAACAGAGTAATCTTAAACTAAAATCTTTGCTTTTATCCCACAAAGATTTCATACTTTATAATGAATTTTGGCATAGATTTTATGCCATGAAATTTATGACCACTACATCATTCAAAGAATCTAATACAAAGCTTAGAAAATATTTCTTTCAGTCCTAAATTAAATAATTATAATTAATAACAGGAAAAGGAAAAAATGATAAAGAGAAGAAACAAAATATGATTTGCAATTTACCTTTTTTCCCTTTAAAAAAAAAAAATCGTTTTCTATATTTGTAATGTTCTTTTATTGGATTTAAATGAATACCATTCTAAAAATTAAATAATGCTTTTGAGGTTTTTTTTTTTTCTTCATTCTGGATGATCATCAGATCACTGACTTAAGCAAAAAAAAAAAAAAAAATTTTTTTTTGCTGCTTCTGATTTCATTTGAAAATCATCAGAGAAGTATCACCCACCTTACTCCCCTCCCCCAGAATTTACTGCACATAATTCCAGCTGCCCACCCACACAAATATGTAAAATAAATGATAGCAGAAAATGCTCCTGGAATGTTCCTTTTTGTAAAAACCAGTGTTAAATTTTGCTGCAGGTTTCATTTCTGTTGTATTTTGATTTGATTATTTTCTTCTATTTAAAAATAATGCAGAAAGGTGCTTGTACATCAATAAATTTGTTGCCTCATACATAGTCAGGAGATGAATTTTGACCTGAAATTCTCACTGCATAATATTTTATCTGTGTGATTAATATTAATAAATACCTTTTTGTCATTCTGCTAAAGACTTAATTTTGTGTGTGTGTATTTCCTCATCTAATATAATTTTCCTTAAAGAGTTATCAATAACAGGTACCCTAATTATATAGTCAACAATCAAATCAAATTTCATTTAAACAATAATTTTAATAAAAACCAGTCATAATATTGACAATAACTGTATCATCTATTGCCAAAATAAAATGCACCACAATTACAGCAATAAAAAAAAAAACATCATTATTTTATTATTTACTTAAAAAATGAAACCAACTGAAACTGGGCTATCCATTGCACTACCATGCAAGCTTACAGCACCTGGTATTCTAAAGCAGCCACCTATCTCAGTACTGACCAGATATAGATTTATTTACACTCTGGAATATAAATATATAGAAAATACAGTGGCCGCAAAGTGATGAGTCAGTTTACATATTAATTGTAATATAGAATTGATCTCCCACTTTATATCTACATTATAATTTTGTTTGTTTATCAAATTCTAATTAGATATGAATTCACTTCTTCCTCCAGCTATGGATTAATTAGTAAAACTTGAATCACTAAACCATTATTATCTCCAAAAAATTCTTACAATCTAAAGATATTTTCTGGCTTTAAATTACTTGCAATAGGTTGATAAGCTGTAGAAAATGAACCAATTAATCAAATTAGTGGCTTTATTACCTTGCTTGGGGGGGAAATGAAATTATTCTATTAGCATGATTCTGAAAGGGTGAATGTTGATTTATTATCTCTCTGCTTCTTTTTCTATTATTATTATCTCTCTGCTTGTTTTTTTGTATCAGAATATTGTCCTTAGGTATGTAACCCAGTACAACCTGCTACATGAATGTGTGGTTGCCATCTAAACCAGCTCCTCCACCCCCACCCCCCCACACATACTATTTCTTCTTGTGTCAGGTCAGGCTTAGGCCTGATACTGGTAACATGTAAGCCAGTAGAACCTGCTGCATGGATAGGTGGTTAGTATCTATCTATATATATATATATATACACACACACACACACACACATACACACACACACACACTTGCACTGGACTCTCCCATTGTTTTTGCTGTATGAGGTTCAGTTCTTAGAACCAACAGCCAGTCTACCCACACATATCATTTGGTTATAATGGTGAAGGGTTGTGCAGAACCAACCACACCTTTTGGAAGAGCCAAATACAGAAAACTGATGCGCAGTAAACCACAAGGTCTCCAAACCACCCTTCATAGAAATGGTGTCTATAAAAATTCTGTGTACTTGGACTACTGTGAGTGTCTGAATTGGCCACCAGGAAGAGCATTTGGCCTTGCAAAACTTTCTCAAATCATAATAAATCCTTTGTCAGGCAGAACCCATTTTGCTTTGTGTGATATTAATGCCTCAATAACATAACATGGCTATGTATGTATGTATACTGAATTTTTTTATTATTTATTTTATTTTTATTTTTTATCTCTGTTATATATTAGAAAGAATTTTACTTTTTTAAAAATCGTTAAAAGAAAAATATCCAAAGAAATCTGTCATGAAAAGAAATGGTAATGTTAGCTGTTTCCTTATAAGGAAGTGCTGTTATTGGTTGAAATTTATAAAAACTTTTTCTTAAAACAATTTTTCAGGAAAATGCATTTCTCAAGTCCACAAGCTGTTATTGCTCTTTCTAGTATTGATGGGTATTTCCTTCTTTGCTTTTTGTTTGGGGTAGTGTGGAACATCAACATCTTGATTGTCATTCTCTCTTTGAGTTACATATGCTATTCATTTTAGTTGTTGCTCCTGTTGAAAGTCCTCAAGTAATGTTTTTTGTTATCTAGTACTGTTCTTTATTTGCAATTCTGTAACTCCAATCATGAGTTTCAAGGAAGGATTATTCTCACTGAAGCCTATTACGCACTTCAATGACTCAGTCATTTTTAACTATTGATCAGAGAAAGTAGTTGTATACAGCTGTCAGTTTAGATATTTCTGAACTAATTTGTCGAGCATTAATCTTGCTAGAAAAGGGGAAATATTAAAGACATTGATGACATTTTATTTATCTACCTACATAAACATGATTTAAATGAGATTACTGATAGATTAAATAAAATAGAACCTACTATAGAATTTACCTATGAACTTGTCTAATAATTCTTTACCTTTTTTAGACATACTACTCATTAAAAATAATAATAAATTAGAATTCAAAGTATATTGTAAACCCACATGTAAAAAACGACTATTTACACTTTTACTCTCACCATGATACTAACACTAAGAGGGGTATTATTATTGGATTCTACTTAAGGGCTCTTCGCATCTGTTCAGCAAAATATTTAGATGATGAATTCAGTTATATTGAGGATACCTTTTCAAATCTTTTGTATCCGAGACAATTATTACTGAGAGCTAAAAATAAATCGTTGAAAATTCATTCATCAGCGCAAAATGACACCTCGAAGGCCCCTACTACAAAGACATCAGTGAAAGGCACACTTTCAGCTGCCCCTGATAATTCTTTTGGTCGCATCTTTCTACCAAATAACCATTTGACCGAACGTATCTCCAATAATTTAAATGCGCTAAAAATTAAAACTACAATATTACCTATTAGAACTATCCGCAGTTTATTAAATAACACCAGCAACCAACATATTACATCCAATGCTTGCATCTACGAAATCTCCTGCAACAACTGTGACTTAAAATATGTGGGTGAAACATGTAGGTCCGTAAAATCTTGTGTTTTCGAACATAAATGAGATATTCACCTTGGTAATTTAAACAATGCTTTATTTGTACACACAACTAAATCTGATCATGATTTTGATTCTGTGAAGATTTTAAAATATAATCATAATAAAAATCTTAGACGGATTTATGAGGCAGGCATAATATCTTTCTCGCGCACGGTGAATACTAGACCCGGCTTCTTTAATATTTCCCCTTTTCTAGCAAGATTAATGCTCGACAAACGTACATATAAATTTTAGATTAAAATAAAATTCTTTTCATTTTACATTCAAAATCCTTTATTTTAGGAATACATTTTCACAACATCGCCCACATGACGCCGACGTGATCATATTGAAACAGAACGCTGATCTTGAAAAATTTCAGTTATCTGTTTTGATTAGTCTTGCTCTTATGTCCATTGTCTTTTCATGTTGAATTGAATATAGTCTAATGTTAATTATGTTATATGAATATGTCCTGAAGATGGTCTGCTAGACCGAAATGTCCGACGCTGACATTATATTAACATTAAAACAGCATAATTGCATATTAGGATTTTTGTTTGTTTTTCCGTATATTTTTCTTTATATATATATATAGTCATCCACAGACTGTTTTGCTGTATCCATGGAGTTAATAGAATTTATTTATAAAACCTGAATTTCATTTGATAACTTAGATATATACATGAAACATTCAAATTTTACCCTTCCCCCAATCTTGAAGAAAATGTTTTGAATTATTCTATCAATTATAATGATCTTTCTTTTAATTTTTAGGACACTATAACCTGGACATGGGACGGACCTGAAGCGTAAGTAGTTCTCATGTGTTAATGCTTTTTTTCTTCACTGGATGCCTCACAGTCATGGTATTTGTGTCAGGTCATATTCAGCTTAGTAACTACCAGTATTAATTTCTGTGGTTGAGGTAGTTGGGTTTCCTTCTGGTTTTGGAGCACTGATAAAAACCAGAGTTTTAAATGCTGATTCACCCCCAATGCCAACAACATTTCACTGAGCATATTGGTGTAACACTATTTTCTTAGTGCCTATTTTCCTTGTACCTCATTCAGCTAATGTTGAACTGTCTAATTCACTGACTATGGTCTCTTCACATCAGGAATTGATGATATGCTTCCTTAACCACCAGAATTGCAGATGCTGCATTCTGATTTCTATCTCCAACTTTTTTTCCAGATATTTTTACCTTGTAAATATACTGATCCATTTAGATCCCATACTCTAAGTCAAAATCATTTTCTTTTTCTTTCAGTGCCTCTCTGTTAACAAGTTTTATTTTCTTGGCACCTTTCACTCTACACTTCTAGCATAAGCTTTCCTGGAGAGAAAGATTATTATTATTATTATTATTTGGATCATTAATAAAGAAATAAATTTTATCTAATGCCATATAGTCTTTTTAAAGAAAAAACTTTTTTTCCATTTTTTTTCCTTGCACATACATTCAGGGCTTCCATTTTTGGTACACTGGAGGTAAAACTGATTTTTTTTTTTTTCATTTTTATAATTTCAAGGTCTGAATCTTTCAGATTTTGAATTTAGCTTTTATGAAGCAGGAGGTTGTCCAAGAATTTGTTTCAAAATCTAAAACAATTCATAATAAAAGGTTTAGCTAATATCCTCCTCAGCATTTCTGATAAAGTAATTTTCATAGATTGTTCTTTATAGTTTAAGGTGTTTTAACATTATGCTGTCTGTGCGTCCTGTTCAGCACATTTCTTTGCGTGTGTGTCAATCAGTCAGTCAGCATGCCTATTTCTTTTCTTTCTCTCTCTCACTCTCTTTTTTCTTTTTTTTCTTCTCCTTGCTTATGATCCTCACTGTTTTGTATATTTCAGTTTCAAAGTTCTGTGGTATACACTTTGTCAATTTCATAATTATGTTGAAATTGAGGTGAGTCACCTTTTTGATTTTTATCGTCTCCATTTGAGAATTCATTTATTGTTCCAAATAATCTTCGAGATAATTTGCAGATGAGGAACCAGCCTTTGCATTTGTAGCAACATCACTTGATTGTTTTTCTTAGGTTTCCAATCCTATAAAACAAGTACAAGTTTTACTGCAGTGTCCACATTCTTACAAAACAACTTTTAGATAAGATAGATTAATGAAAATTTTTTTTCAAAATGGCCACCATTTTGAGCCACTCATTTTTTCCAAATGTTCTACCTGCTTTTTTTTTTTTTTTTTCAGTCTTTGAAGAAAATTTCTGGTTAATTTTCTTGTTTTTTCTCCAATGGCAAACAACAGCATCACATGAAAAATGTTGACCTTTCAACATTTCTTTCAATTCCAGCAACCACCAGAAATCTGACTATATATTTTATTTAGTTATATAACTGTGAATTTCGGCTTTCTCACCATTTAGGCCCATTTTGGCCAAGTGTTTTTGTAATGTAATAAAAAAAAAAAAAAAAAGTTATTTCAGGTCATATTCTACAGATGTGCTGTTTGTGGTTACAAGATTTCATTGCATTCACATATCTGAATTTTGACTGGCATGTAACTTTCACGTAGAAAAGTTCTATTACTGATTACTTCTTTGTGTAACTCAGAATTATAAAGAATTATAAAGAATTTTAATGAATGCTATTACACTTTAAATAAGCATATTTGAACAGGACTTGACATTTAACTGAATACATGTCCAAACAGGTTTTTCTCTCTCTCTCCCCACTATTAGCAACACTGTAATCAATCATCTCTAATCTTACTTGCTCATCTACAATAAAGTGACTCTATGCACATTTGAGCAGGACTTGATATACTACTGAATATATTTATAAAATGCTTCTAATCTTTGTTTAAAAATGTTTCTATTGTATTTAGGTATTCTCACTTTTTTTCAAAAACAAAGAATTTTTCTTTAAAAAAAAAAAAAAAAAAACTGTGTGTGTGTGTAGAAAAGTTCTCAGCCTGATCAACATTCAGACTAAAAAAATAATTTTCAGGGTGTTGTAACCTAGGGGAGGTTACTGAATAGACTAATCACATGAAGTTTGGTAATGAATGATGATAATACTTTGTACAAGAACAACGCATATAAGATTCGCTAGCGGTGCATAGAAGTAGTAGTCAACTGCTAGAAGTGAGTCAAGTGAATTCCACAATGGATCTCCAACTTCAGACTAACATGCAGTATTTACTACTGTATTTATGTGAATGGGGACATAACCATTATCGTCCGTAGGTATCCTACAACACATGGGTTAAAGAAACTTGAGAAATGATGTGTGTATTTATTGAACTGCAAAGGGGAAGATGTGAATAAAGTGTAGATTTCATGATTCTAGGTTATTCTCCTTGGTCAGGCCAAGATCTTTTCAGCACTATCATATATAACTGATCAAGGAAATGATAAATGAAAGAAGAAAAAATCAGTTACATATGAAAATTCCTTAAGATAAAATATTCATTCAGAGAAAATTTTTATTTTTTAATGTCTCACATATAAAAAGTGAAAATCATTATTTAAAACAAAGGAAATGAAAAATATGAAATATGGTTCCCTAATTATTGAAATGATTTTAATGTTGCAGTTTTTACCTGTCCATGTCCCTAATGAAGACGAGGTCAAAGATGCAAGATTATTTGCTGAAAATGTACGGAGACGAATGGCCATGTAAGTAACCCTTGAATATTTATAATAAGAATCGCCTATGAAAAGCATAATCACCAATGTTCTTTGCTGTCATTTTTGGAGCTCAAATTGTTTGCCTATTAATTTCCAAAGTTTTCTCTCTTCCAATTCTGCAACTCACTTCAAATCAATCGTCTAAGTCCATCTAAAAAAAAAAAAAGAAAAATAGACATCTAAGATTTCTGCCTTGAAATGATCTCCAACACCAGTCACAAAATTAAACTTGTAGTATTCCAGTTATTTGCTTTATCTCTTAGTAAGACTAACATGACTAAGAGATAAAGCAAATAACTGGAATAAAATTTTTATTATTATTATTCCTTCTCCATTTAATTTGTAAATGCAATGGCTTGACTTTAATTGCATTAATAAAAGTATTTACTAAGCATCACTTAGACGTGGCTCAAGGCCAAAAGAGTTGAGCACCCAGTACAGATCAAATTCACTATGCAGTTGTAAATGATCAAGCAAGAAAAACTTGTTAGCCATTACACTGCATCAAAGTGCCCAGTATTTTGAAAATATAAATGACTTTTTGTTTTTTTTTTGTTTTTCTTTTCCTTTAACACTCCACTCTTTCTTGGAATATATTTTGAAAAGTAGATTTAGTTTAATAAGTTTTAACATGCAAGTTTTACAGATTGTACCGCTCAAAGATGTGAAATCTCAGGTGATGATTTCACAGATGGTGATGCCTTACTCTAATTCAAATATAATAGTGATTGAACTGGTTATGTCCCTTATTTCTGTATATGTAACAGATAAACAGACAAGATCTTTTAGAATTTGTTTTGAGATGCTGAAATGAAATATTTTTTCACACATTTTATCATTTGTTTAGTTTTGCTCATTTTATCGCATTCTCTGTATATATCGTAAAAAATAATCTTAGTGCATTGATTAGACTTGCAAACCAGTTCAATGAATTTGATCTTTACTGAGTGTTAATTTAGCCTTGTAATGTTTCATTATATAGCAAGTATGAATTTAAAATAAAGAAAAAAAAAAGGCAATTTTTTTTTCTTTTTCCTCCACATCTTCCAGGCCACATTTTAAGGTTTAACTGCTCAACAACTAAACTGGTCTTGAGTGTTTTAACCTTTAGAAATTAGCGAGAGTAATTGTAAAAGCAAAAGCTGGAGTTGTGAAATTTGATCTGCTCTTAACTACCTTAAACTTTGGAAAATATTATCATGGGCAGATAAGATTTAACTTATATAATTGGACCTTTGTATAAAAGGTAAAATCCAGAATGCCTGCCTCAAAAGTTTAGAAGTCTTACTGGGAATATGATGTAATACTTGTAAACTATATTTTAAATCCAACCTTACTTTTTATATGATCTGGATGAAGTGAGTTTTCATTCTGAAATTTATTGGTTAAAAAAAATCCATTTGATTCAGCCTGTCACAAACAAGTTGAAGATTGCTGCTATGGTTACACTGATTAATTAATTGGTAATTTAATTGCTATCAATAATGATAAAAAGTTAATGAAGGGCTATCAGAATTTTATGACTGATATAATGGATAATTCTTAAACCAGGGATGAAATTTCTGTGATGTATGTAGGAAAACTATTAATTAAAATTGATTGGTACCCTGTCCACCAAAAGAAAGAGAAACAAAAAACAGTAAATGCTGATATGATCAATTATTACTGATTAATTGATGCAAACTGAATTGGCACCACAGAAGTATGAGGGTGGGGGTATCAATTAACATTACATGAAAAAAGAGTACAGAGCTAAGTCCTGAAAATCAGTTGCCTGTGTCATTAAGAGTGTAAGTCTCTGGCTGAGATTGTAAATCAATTGAGACAAGTTCTCTGAAAAGACCTACATGGACATGCCATTGTGACTTTGGCAAACATGGACCTTCATGCCCACAATAAGACAATGTCAAAAGGATGTTTTTTTTTTTTTCCTTGACATTGCTATTATTTTAACTACCTTCACTCTTTGGCAATGTTTGTTTTAAAAAGCAATGATTAGAATTGTAATAAAACCTAAACACATGAAAGTGAATTTATACATTTTCTTTATTCTTAAGAATTGACAACAAAAATAATAAATGCTATTTATTTATTATATTATTTATTGGAATGATTTGCAAAACATCAGCTAATGTCAATTTATTCAAACTTTATAAAATGGTAAATACAGGTTTCTGTATAATTGGTTCGGATATTTTAGGTAATTTTTATAAATTTATGAATAAAGCATGAATTACTGTTGCCACTTGGTGCCCCTGCCATCCCCCACACGCAAACATTTAACAAATGGAAACATTTCATTGAAACTAGTCGTCCTGGGTAAGACATTAAACGACATCCGCATCCTGGGTAAGACGTTAAATGTCCAGCAGCAAGGCCTCTGATCAGGAGGTTTTGAGGAGCATATAACCACCTCTTAATTGCTGGTGTTCTCAGGTCCACCCTGACCTGGGGTGGTAGCACCTGTTAGGGTCCCAGCTATGGGCAAATAGTTAACTATTACCAGCAATACGTTTTTAAAAAAAAATTATTACCAGTAATACAATTTTGAAGGAAATATATTACCAGAAACAGATTTTTGACAAAACAAAATATTACCAGCAATAAAAGTTTGTCGGCAATAAATAACCCATTGAGGTTGATATGCCATTAAACAAAATAAACCAATAAACCAATCATTGAAACTAGATTTAATTGTGTTTTGCCTTTCTAGGCTTCATCAGATCCACAAACAAAAGGAAGAAATATGTATTCGTGTATATGCTTAAATAATCATATCCTATTTTAAACACATAATGTTGACACAGAAAACAAATGGAAAGACGAAAAAACTGAAATTTTTTACTTTCAATCCATTCTGAAGGATTGTATGAGGATTTGCCTTGGATTAATTTCAGAAAAGGCTATATGAATTTCTTGCTTTCAAGCCATTTGAGGATTTACTTTTAATTTGAAACAACAAAAAAAAATTACTGGGAAAAATATATTAACAACTTTCGGCATGAACTAAGAATTATAAAGAAAAAATACAAAATAAATATTAACACCTTTTTAAATTTCACTTTTTTTCTTTAATCACGAGAAACACCAGCTTAGGGGAAAAGCACTGAGATTCATTATTTTTCTATTAAGATTCAATATATACACAAATACACATTTATTTCTTTTGTATTTTGATCTGATGAAACCTAGAAAGATGAAACGCGTAACCAAATCTAGTTTTAATAAAGTGTTCTACATTTGTGAAATTTCTTAAAAACTTTGTTAGGGTTCTATATTTTAAACACACACACTCATATATGTATATATAATTCATAGACAAAACATAAGTAAAGCAATTTCTAAGGATTTAATGGATTTCACTTCCAATACTTATGTACTTTCATTTTAATCTACTGGTCTATTTTTTTTATTGTTTTTCTGTTTGCTTTTAAACCAGCTGTTTGGATTGTGCTGTTACTAACCATTCCTATGATGACTGTCGTCTTATGCTGAGAGCAGCTAAGCTAAATATTCCAGCCAGTAAAGGAATTATTGAATTGCATAAAATGCATAAATCATTGGGGTAAGAATATCATTTTTTTTTCTTTGTCTGTCCTCCTCTTTTCTGTCTGTCCTCCTCTTTTCTTTTTTCACCTGTAAATTTTTTGAAGTTTATGTAATGATCTACATACATCTTTCAATTATCACAGTCTGAACATTTTTTTTTTTAGTGCTGAAAGTCGCATTCCCCTGTAATTTCCATTTTAAATCAACAATCATTCCACTTCTGGGTTGTATTTCAAGGGAAATGTCACACCCCTTTAAATTCTTCAACCAATTTTGTGCAGTAAGCACAGATAATGTTTCATTTCCTTCCACTTCCCAAATTCTGCAAGCAACTTCAGCAGCTTTGAGATCCTGTTTTAAATAATTAAAAGTCTCCTATAGACTGTAGTATGGTTTGAATTTTTATGATCAGTATTTTTCTGAGGATTGCACGATACACAGCTAATTTTTTTTTTTTTTTTTTTTTTCTAAAGTGGTTAAAAATTATGCATTTTCATTGACTGGTTGTACACAGGTAAATTCTTTTTTCCATGGAGATGGAGGTTAAAATTCATGCAAAATAATTAGGGGACACACTATACATGAAGACAGCCTATATACAGTAATTGCCAGGATCAATATACATGTAATCACAATTATAGCATTTGAAACAATATTGATAATATTAATAATATAGTGAAATTATATATTATTTTAGAATGGGAAAGTAGCTTTGGAGTAAAGGTCTATTTTTAAAAAAAGAAAAAAAAAAATTGATTGACCTAATATAATAATGTAATATTAATAATGTAATATTAATAATAATATTAATAATGTAATATTAATAATGTAATATTAATAATGTAATATTAATAATGTAATATTAATAATGTAATATTAATAATGTAATATTAATAATGTAATATTAATAATGTAATATTAATAGGCTTTAGATATGTACATAAAATTGCCTTTGGAGTAAAGGTCTGGAAAAAAAAAAACTTTTGATAGACACTAAAAATTAAACTGAAATAATAAAATGACTGGTGATTAAGTTTGATCTAAAATTATATGTTGCATTTGGATTAAGTGCATTGACAAAGGAGATTATACTGAATAATATTTTTATAAAAATAAATGCTTTTTCATCTGTAGGTTGCAGATTTACTAATGCACCTGTATGATTATAATTTTTTTTTTTTTTTTTTGTCTATTTTCCACTGAATGTTTCTTTTAGATGTTTACACTATTTACATTGTTTGAACTGTTGTCCTCATCTTTGTCATATTCATGACATTTTGGCCATCATATGCTCCAGCCTTCTTCAGGTGATATACATTTGAAGTTTGATAAGTGGATAAAAGTGTTAAGTAATCCAGTGACTTGACCGAAAGAGTTGTGTGTAAAGTGTTCGGTTTGAAATTCTAATGTACATCACCTGAAGAATGCTGAAGTATACTGCAGCTGAAATGTGAATGACAATAAAGATGAGAACAACAGTCTAAACAATGTAAATAATTACAATACCTCATCTCATAGACAGTTTTTTAAATTTAAAAAATTTTTTTTTAGATGTCTACTTTCCACTGAGTATTCCTAACATTCCTTTTGCAAATACCTGTCTCCTTTTATCTACCTGTGAGAGCAGATTTTATTGCACAAATCAATATTTTCACCATAAAATTATTAACCAACCTATTTGTGAAAATTTTCAACTTATTGTGAGTTTCCAATAATATTTATCTCCTTTGAAAATATTGCTAACCTGTTTTGAAAACAAATGGCAATGAAAATCTTTCATTCATAAGTCCCAAATCTATTGGATACAAAAATCTTTTTGGTTAGCATTTACAATATACTTAAATAAATTTATTTTTACACATTTATATGAGCTTATTGATATTTTATAAACCTTCTGAATATTATTCATTGATTTTAATCTTTCTCCTCTTTCATCCTTAACATGCACTGGTTTTTATTGCTTCTCAAAGATGATCTTTGCTTAAATATTGCTTTACAATCTCTTATAAATCTCTTTAAATGGTGAACTACACATTTTCTATTGGTTTATTATCTGTAGACACTGAGAGCCATTCCATTGTTGTGATGTTTTTGAAATGCTCCCCCTGTCACCACCACCCCCTTTTTTTTTTTGACAAGGTGGGCAGTAGGCTGCTTTGACAAGTGTGAAAAAACATTGTCAATATAAACATACTCTTTAGCTTAAAACTTCTTGGTTGTGACCTTTTACCACTCAAAAGGTGTCTTGTCCAAGAACTTAGAATCATTTTCTGCATTTATCTTGCCACTGTCATCAAATTTAAAGAAGGGTTGTTAGCAAATTTGCTGAAAAATGGCATGTTATGATGAAAAAATGGCCCAAACTTCACAAAAACTAAGTTTTATCATCAAAACCTTTACATTACTATTAAGAGGAAAGAGTAATTTTTTTTGGTTATTATTTTAGTAAAATCTACACCTGACAAACAAGTCCTCTTGACTCAACTTGGTCTTAAAATAGGCTTTGTTGTTGTTGCTGCTGCCATCTATCATTCTGTTGCTAATCTTTTTCTTTTGAGAGATATTTCCATTTTACTATTATGTTAAACACAATTTTTAACATGAAAAGATATTGAACAATGAATCCTAGACACCATCGAATGTCTAAAAAAAAAAAAAATAAATAAATAATAATATATAAAGGGAATAGATTAATTAAACGGTTCATTGGCGTCAATTTTAGTTTTGAATTCTTTATCTCAGTTTTATTGAATCTCAAATTGTTTCAAGACTTTTGTTTCATTGATTCTCACTATTAAAACTTTGTAACAATTCCCATAATTTTTTATGGTACAGATACACTAGTGTTCTTAGCAACAGCAGTCTTGAATAATTTCTTACTTCTCTTTTTTTTTTTTTTTTTTTTTTTCTCCATGTCTCTTTTAGTAACATTCTTTAATCCAGGTTTATTTTATTTTCTTGTTCCTTTCTTGTAAACGTTTTTAATTTCATTTTTGATTGTTCTATGATCTCTGTCCAACTTTTTCACAATTTCTACCATTGTGTTCCCATCACTCCATCAACTTTACAATATCTTGTTTTGTTTTTAAGTTTGTCATATGTCAGAAGAAATATATAATCTGTATCTCCAATTAGAAATTTTATATATATATATATATATATAATGCATACCCTGCTCAAGTCTGATTATAAAGAACCAACAAGGTTTGTCTGGTTAATTTTTTATTATACCTTTCCAACTTTTGGATAAGATGTTGAGTATTATATTCATTGTTGTGGATAAACTGTCCAAAGTTCATATTTTGTTATTTGTATCCAAGTATTTTCAACTTTCCAGTCATTGTCAATAACCAACATGGTGTCTGTGTCATAGTTTAAACTCTTTTGTCTTTATCTTGGTATTAGATGCTGAATGTTTTAAATGGTTTAACATGATGTCATATGTAAATGCTATTGGGAATGGAGCAGCACAAAAAATTACAATTTAAATTTTTTTAATTTTATCAATTTATTTCTTAATTTTTAATACTAATATGTGTGCACATCAATTATATCATTTGCACTTCAAGATACTGTATCTTATGATGAATAATATTAAATATGAACTGTTTATTTTGTATAATAATAGCTTCTAAAGTTTTTGAGTCTTGCCTTGCAATCGATGCTATAGAGTATTTTGGTGCTGTTAACAAATATTATGTTGATAGTTACATTTTGGCCATTCATAATGTGTTGGTTGATATGTGCAGAGATTGCACTAAGTTGTTACAGGTCAATCTGCGAGAGAGTGTGGTGCATGTGTGCCCAATGTAATATTTTATTTTTTTTTATTTTTTTATTATTAGTGTTGGAGATGCAATCTCTCAAAGGACATGAGAATTATATAAATACAGTAATGGTATAGGTACCTCATATTGTGTACAAACTCTTCTATCCCAGTGTAGTAGAGTAAATTGTCACATCATTTCTACCACTTTAAAGCTTTATTTGTAAGTGCAGTATCTTGTATATGAATAAACTTCTCCACTGTGAATCATCAAGTGAATGTAGTGGCCACAACATTTTTAAGAATTTCCTTGAAACCAATTTGTTTATTTTCTTTACAGTGATGTTCACCCTGTGTAAGGCCTGAGGGTCACTCAAGATAGATGCTTACATAGTAAAAAGCACAGCTTATCCAAATATGAGTTGAAGATAAGTTAACCCTAAACTTGAATAGGTTAAGATTGTAGTGACTGGGGAAGTAATCTCTTGCAAGTCACTTCCAAAAGCCAGTGGTTTGTGGGAAGAAGCTGTTTGAGTGGAACTTAGATCTCCCCAGGGGAATATGAAGGGAATGAGGGTGGTTCACTGCACTGTAGTTCTTGGCAATTTGGATCTAATGATTTGCTGCATTGTCCTGATGCAATAGCTCTTCATTATTGGCATATGTTGTGTTCATGAATGGGTGCAACCTAGCAGTCACTGGGTTTAGGTGGAGTAGCTGACCCAATCCATACCAGATGAACATACCCTGGACCATTAGCAAACTACCACCAGCCTTCTCAGTGCCTGATTGGTAACTGAGGTCCATGGCCTCAAAGCCAACCATCAGCACAAAAACTCTTTGGTACATGACAAATTTTTCTTATACTAATGTTCACCCAATACAAGGCCAAAGAGCCACTCAAGTTAGAGAGAACTGTATGGCATTGTATGACCATGAAAAAAAAAAAAGGTATGAAGTTTTCAGGGTTATGCAGGAAAGATAATGGTTAAACCTAAACTTAAAAAGGGCAAATTTGTAGTGATAGGGAAAACATCCTATCATGAGTCTGTTCCACAAAAGCAGCACTTCTTGTCAGTGGAATTTCCTCCTTATTAATGGAATACAAAGGGAATGAGGATGATTCATACTTGTATAGGTGGTATGACAGGTTCCACTTGTAAAGATCAGGACTGTTGTGACTAAGGAATGTAGCTCGTCAGAACACATGCCAGGGAAATAGCAATAAAGGGGTGTGAGGCTTGCAACGGGAAAGGGGTTGTAGGGTGGAAAATAATTAATCACCCACAAGTTTGCATAGTTGGTTTTTAACTCTATCAAGACAGGCAAGTGAGGACTGGGTAGCTCCAACCCAAATATGGCAGCAATGCGCCATTTTTAGTCTGATCTGGCTCTTGTAAAAATAGAGTATATATAGCAGGCTGTCAGATACTTACTGGAGTGGTATAATGGCCATTGTTTCAGTATCTTTGGCAATAGATTGCATATATAAGTTCCACTTGAGTTCGAGGGAAAGCTTGAGTTCCAAGAGACATCCAAAGAAAGGATCCTCTTTGAGAGAAAACCCAGCCATCCCATCTTCCAGTGTCCAATCACAAGCTCTTGTGAAAGTATTTGCTTCAGATATGAATATCAGTCCTTTGTACAAATGTTAATTTGCTGCTTCCTAGGAGACAAGAAAAGGACAATTTGGTGGGTGGAATACTTTGGGGAATTAAACTATATTTTTTTTTAAAATTGGGAAGACAAAGAGTAAAGCTCTCTCACTTTCAGCTTCCTCTACTCTCTCTCTCTCTCTCTCTCTCTCTCTCTGTCACTTTCAGCTACCTCTTCTCTCTCTCTGTCACTTTCAGCTACCTCTTCTCTCTCTCTCTGTCTGTCTGATCTCTTCTCTCTCTCTCTCTCTCTTACTTTCAGAACCTTTTCTCTCTCTCTCTCTGTCACTTTCAAATTTCCTCTTCTCTCTCTCTCTCTCTCTCTGTCACTTTCAGCTACCTCTTCTCTCTCTCTCTCTCTCTGTCAATTTCAAAGTCTCTTTTCTTTTCTCTCTCTCTCTCTGTCTCTTTCAGCTTCCTCTTCTCTCTCTCTCTCTCTCTCTTTTCACTTCCTCTTCTCTCTCTCTCTCTCTCTCTTTACGTCTTCTCTCTCTCTCTCTCCCTCTCTCTCTCTCTCTCTCTCTCTTCCTCTTCTCTCTCTCTCTCTCTCTCTCTCGCTTCTCTCTCTCTCTCTCTCTCTTCCTCTTCTCTCTCTCTCTCTCCCTTCTCTCTCTCTCTCTCTCTCTCTTCTTCTTCTCTCTCTCTCTCTCAACTTCCTCTCTCTCTCTCTCTCTCAAATTCCTCTTCTCTCTCTCTCTCTCTCTCTCTTTTTTTCCTCTTCTCTCTCTCTCTCTCATGCTTCCTCTTCTCTCTCTCTCTCTCTCTTCCTTCTTCTCTCTCTCTCTCTCTCTCTCTTTCTCTCTTCCTTCTCTTTCTCTCTCTCTCTCTCTCTCTCTCTTCCTCTTCTCTCTCTCTCTCTCTCCTTCCTCTCTCTCTCTCTCTCAGCTTCCTCTTCTCTCTCTCTCAATCTTCCTCTTCTCTCTCTCTCTCAATTCCTCTTCTCTCTCTCTCTCTCTCTTCCTCTTCTCTCTCTCTCTCTTCTCTTCTCTCTTCTCTCTCTCTCTCTCAGCTTCCTCTTCTCTCTCTTCTCTCTTCTCTCTCTCTCTCTCTCTCTCTCTCTCTCTCTTTCTCAGCTTCTCTTCTCTCTCTCTCTCTTTCCTCTCTCTCTCTCTCTCTCTCTCTCTCTTCAAATGGAATCTTCTCTCTCTCTCTCTCAAATTCCTCTTCTCTCTCTCTCTCTCTAGCAAGTTCTCTCTCTCTCTCAGAACCCTCTCTCTCTCTCTCTCTCAGAAGTCCTCCTCTCGTCTCTCTCTCTCTCTCTCTCTCTCAGCTTCCTCTTCTCTCTCTCTCTCTCAGCTTCCTCTTCTCTCTCTCTCTCTCAGCTTCCTCTTCTCTCTCTCTCTCTCAGCTTCCTCTTCTCTCTCTCTCTCTCTCCTCTTCTCTCTCTCTCTCTCTCTCTTCCTCTTCTTCTCTCTCTCTCAACTTCCTTTCTCTCTCTCTCTCAGCTTCCTCTTCTTTTCTCTCTCTCTCTTTTCCTCTTCTCTCTCTCTCTCCTCTTCTCTCTCTCATTTTCTTCCCTTCTCTCTCTCTCTCTCAGCTTCCTCTCTCTCTCTCTCTCTCTTCTCTCTCTCTTTCCTCTTCTCTCTCTCTCTTTCAGCTTCCCTCTTCTCTCTCTCACTTTCAGTCTTCCTCTTCTCTCTCTCTCTCTTTCAGCTTCCTCTTCTCTCTCTCTCTCAGCTTCCTCTTCTCTCTCTCTCTTTCAGCTTCCTCTTCTCTCTCTCTCACTTTCAGCTTCCTCTTCTCTCTCTCACTTTCAGCTTCCTCTTCTCTCTCTCTCACTTTCAGCTTCCTCTTCTCTCTCTCTCACTTTCAGCTTCCTCTTCTCTCTCTCACTTTCAGCTTCCTCTTCTCTCTCTCTCTTTCAGCTTCCTCTTCTCTCTCTCTCCCTTTCACTTCCAGCTTCTCTCTCTTCTCTCTCTTCTCTCTTCTCACTTTCAGCTTCCTCTTCTCTCTCTCTTTCTTTCCTTCCTCTTCTCTCTCTCTCACTTTCAGCTTCCTCTTCTCTCTCTCACTTTCAGCTTCTTCTCTCTCTCTCTCTCTAACCTCTTCTTTCTTCTTCCTCTTCTCTCTCTCTCCCTTTCAGCTTCCTCTTCTCTCTCTCTCACTTTCAGCTTCCTTCTTCTCTCTCTCTCTCACTTTCAGCTTCCCTCTTCTCTCTCTCTCTTTTCAGCTTCCTCTTCTCTCTCTCTCCCTTTCAGCTTCCTCTTCTCTCTCTCTCTCCTTTCAGCTTCCTCTTCTCTCTCTCTCTCTCTCTCACTTTCAGCTTCCTCTTCTCTCTCTCACTTTCTTCTTCCTCTTCTCTCTCTCTCTTTTCAGCTTCCTCTCTCTCTCTATTCTTCCCCCGCTATATATATATATATATATATATATAATCTTTCCATTGACAAATTTTTTTCTTTTTTTTTTTTCTCTCTCAGCTTTGATGCCATGAAAGACTTATTAGAAAAGTGTTACAGTCATGTCTTAAATCAATCCATAGACGCTGTCAATTTACAAGAATTTGCTGATTATCTCGACCTTCCCAAATCTGAAAACGTACAAAAATTATTTAATTTTTACAATCAAGTAAGTAATTTGTCTTTAACAGAAACATCATGGACATTTTCAAAATCATTCGGGGAATAGTTATATTACCGTTATTATATATAATAAAATTACATTTTGTATTTTATATGGATAAATTGTCGTTTGTTATGCAAAAAATTATAACTGACATGTCATTTTTACAGATATATTTATCAAAACTACACAAATATATCTTGAAATACTGAAGAGTAAATTTATTCAATAAAATCACCATTGGCTTCAACCATGGCCTCCAGACAACTTCAGAATAGCCTGCAACTGTTCTAGACAGTCTCCCTGTTTAAATTGGTGAATGCTGCCATAATCCTTGCCTTCAGTTCATCTTTGGTGTTATAAACAGTTTTGTTGTTCTCTTGCTCACCTGTGCCCCACACATAGCAATTAAGGAGGTTGTAGTCTGCAGAGTTAGGTAGCCTGATGTAAGGGGTGATGGGGTCACAGAAATTATCTGACAGTTATGACTGGTGCAGAATCCTGTTTCCAGATATAAGGTCACACTATCCCCTCAAGGCACTTTTTTTTTTTTTTTTTTTTTTTTTTTTTTGATAAATATCAAAGGTGGTGGGACTTGACAGGTTTTTGTGCTTTCAAGTAAATTAAATAACAGCCACTCTTCAAGATGAGCATTTTGAATTAAGAAAAATACCTATATACAAAAGCTGTTCTGAAGCTAAAATTTTATATTTAAATCTGTAATGGTTTTTATGTTTTCTTTTTTTTCCCTGCTTCAGGTTGAATCTGGTAAAATTGATTTCCGGGAATATGTGGTGAGCCTCTGTCTTGTGTCCGGGCCGGCAAGTGTTGATGACACGGTGAAAATGATGTTTCAGGTATGATGTTTTTCCACAGTTCCTGGTTATATTTGGATAAAGTTTCTCACTGATCTTTTGTCAAGCTCTCAACCCAAAACCAGAATAAATTGAGACTTTGTTTGTTTGTTTGTTTGTTTTTTTTTTTTTTGTTTTTTTTTTGTCCTTAATAAATGCAATTGGCACAACCACATTACCAAACAAATTTCATAAAGGACTCATAATGATAAATTACATCTGGCAGCAAGACCTCTGATCAGGAGCTTTTGAGGAGCATGGAACCACCTCTTAATTGCTGTTGTTCTCAGGTCTACCTTGGCAAATTACTAATGCTTCCAAGAAAATTAAATTTCAGCATTAAATGACCCATAAGGATTTGATCTGCCACTAATGAAACAAACATATAAATGTTATGAAGGATTCATGACATACTAGACAGTTGGATAATTTGATCATATTATTTTTTTCAAACTCTGAACCTTCTTAAAGAAACTACTTAGAAGTAAAACTGTGAGTAAGTAGAATGTCCTCTCTTAACAGCCAGTTGTGGAAGGGGGCGTAACTCCTGGTGCTTACTGCACCACATCAATGACCTGATTCTCCATTACAAAAGAAAATTGATGCACAAATAGGCATTTATATTCTGTTCACATTTTGAAACTACTCTGCACTTTCATAGTACATTTCACAAAGGATGTTTATTTTTCTCTTTCCCTGACAGTGTCAACCTTGTTTTTGTAAGCATCTACTAATTTCTCTTTGGATCAATATTTCTTTGATCTTCCTTCAGCTCACTTTGACAGTTTTTATTTTACCACCATTTCATTGTTTAATTTTGTTTAGATGCATATCATTATATGGACAAAAAGCTACATATGCTTATCAAGTGACTGCTGAGTTTAGCAGCTGTTGTCAGATTTAAAACCACAACTAACCATACATGATTACATCCAAGTTTCTCGTCTAAACTAACTACTAATTTTGGCTAAAGAACTTGTTTATTATAATTATCATGTACAGTCTATTTATTAGGATTAGTTTACTAGTTTGACTACCTTCATAATTTTTAAGAGTAATGTCGTAAGTTTTAATTTGATTCATATGTAAGTGTATTTTTATCACTTAAATGTTATTTTTGGTGGATACCTATATCTGAGCAGATGCTCTGTTTTTATTTTTAAACTGTATATTTATTTATCTATCTTTTGGCCAGAATATTTGAGACATCTTAAAGAAAAATATGCTCTCTCCAGCAGGATTCGAACCTGCATACCCCTTGGTAGGAGAAACCATCATTAGATCCAATGTGCTTGTACCAACTCAGCCACAAATAACATTTAAGTAATAAAAATCTGTTGGATGAATAAATAAAAAAAAAAACATTACTTTAGAAATTGCCCTGTTTACAATTGGATATGAAACTGAGCAGATATGAAATTTCGAGAATCTGTGATGAGAAGAATTTCACTTAAAGGCCATGCTTGATTGGTAATGAGTTAGTATAAGCACGCTGAATTCAATGATTGCTTCTTCTAAGGGGGACTCAGGTTCAAATCCTGCTGGAAGTTGCATATTTTTCTTTAATAAGATTTCTCAAATATTCAGGCTGGTAGACAATAAGGTTTGAAAATAAAAATGGTGTCTACTTAAATATGGGTATCTATTAAAAAATAACATTTAAGTGATAAAAATCTGTCAGATTAATAAATAAAAAATGTATTACTTCTGAAAATCCAAGTATACATGGTAAATGGGGGGTGGGGAAAGAATATTGAATATTATGAGTTTTGTAAATTACTTTCCTTTTGAACAGATGAAAGGTAAAATATAAAATTCTAATATTTGTATCGAACAGACTTGAAATTTTAACTTTTTCCTTCAAGCTGATAGTTTATAAATGGATTCAGTAATTTAAGTTTTATTAAAATAGTTTTTTTTTTTCTTTAAACATGTTCAAATCCTGTTTATGCAATTTATTTTTTTATATTTCTTGTGTGAGAGATTCTGTGCTTCCTGACTAAAATATTGTTATGCTTTTCTCTTTCAGTTATTTGAGAACCGTCAGAAAGGATTTGTTTCTAGTAACAACTTAAGCTGCATTTTTAAGCACATGTTCAGGATGACACATGAAGAAACTCAGCAGCTGTTTTTAGCAATAGATTCGGACAATGATGGACAAATCACATATGGTAACCCTTTTTCTTTCTTTTTGTTTTTCCATTAAATAAGGAGGTTAGTTTAGAAATGAGGATTCCAGTCCTATAAAAGTTTTAGACCAGATAAAATAATGAAACTGGTATGAAAATGAAGTCAATTTATTTCTCTTCAAAATTACAAGCGTTAATTGATATGTAAAGTCTTTATAAATACTATAAAACAAGTTTTAGACCAGATTGAATAATGAAACTGGTATCAACATAAATTGATTTCTCTTCAAAATTCAAAGACATGTGCCTCATCTAATCCTGAATGTTTTGTTTTTCTTCTAAATGTTCGCTTAACTTTTTCATTCTGTCCATCAAGAAAGTTTCTGGTTTGTATGTGACTAATTTGTGCACATCACCATCTTTTGGAAACAAGCAGAAATTTGCTGGTACCAAACTGAATTTCAGGCTGCTCTTATTATTCACTGTTGACTGCAATGCAAAAAAATCAAAAAACAAAAACCTCCTTTCTATTCTCACTTTTCAGAGACAATGTGCTTGAAAGGTTTAATTACTTTGTCTTGTGTTAAAAATTCTATCACTTGTTTGGTACTGGAATTCTATTATTGATGCACAGCACATTTGAATGATTTTTGTGAATGATATATATATATATATATATATATATATATATATATATATATATATATATATTCAGGTAAAATGAGAACAAATGGAGTATGATTTCACTACATAACATTTTAAAAATCACTATGCAATTATGATTACGTTTCAACACATGAATGTTTCTCTTCAGGCAATGTTAAACTACTGGCAAGGGAAAGAGATAGATATATGTATGTATATAGATTTGTGTGTGTATAAAATGGTAAAAAAAAAAAAAAGTAGTTTTAAAAAATTTTTACACAATAAATATTATTCAGCATACCATATATACTTGTATATAAGCTGATTTCATGTATAGTGTGACCCCTGAATATTTTGCGTGAATTTTAGACATCCAGAAAAAATTTACCTGTGTATAGTGCAACTAGTCACTGAAAATGCAACCCCTACTTTTTTTTTTTTTTCGTGTAAAAAAAGAAAGAAAAAAAAACTGATCATAAAAGCTCACACTATACTCAAGTATATATGTAATTGTTTTTATCTTGAACATCAATTACTAAAAGTTATCCAGTCAAATGTGTTCAATAACAAACTCTCATGCTTCAATTAGGCAGCAGTCAACATAAATGCATGTACAGTTCCAGGTCTTTATTCCAACTCCCAAATATAATAACTAAAAAGTAACAAAATAAAAGTAATAACTTTGGTCCCGGAAGTGCTTCTTCATTGTTACTATTATTATTAACTCATTTATTTTATGCAACTATAATTTCCCCCCTTATTAATTCAATGCTGAATATTTATCACATTATACATTGAAAATTTCAGATCAAAATTCAACTAATAAGTCAGGATTCAGATGTCTTTACCTAGCCTTATCAATAGTCATTGTTTATTTACACAGTCCTTAATTCGCCTCAGTTGGTAGAAACCAACTTCATTTGTAACTTTATTGAGCTTGTAAAATAGTGGAATAAATTAAGGATTCAGAGGGGGGGGGATACCACACAGATTGTTGGAAATATTTTGTATTTCAGAAATACGATATATTTGATAGGGTCAATTGATGGTCACAGGTCCCACAAAATAAAGGGAAAAGATATGGCAGTGCTTTTTCATTGGCCCATCAATTGATGAATCAGTAACTAGCAAGGAGAGATTTCTTGGTTTTTAAAAAAAAAAAAAAAAAAAAAAAAAAGTTTCTCCATCCCAAATTCTTGAGTGAGAATTTTTGCCTCAGAGTATATGGGTCAGCAACTGCTAGAATTGTAATGTTTTTTTCTCTCACTTGCTTCAGTCACTCCATCTGACAAGTAGTTGGCAAAATTCACCTTACTGGGATCAATAAAAGTAGCCAATACAGACCATATACACTGTGCTATTTAATAGTAAAACAAATTCTTCTGGTTAAAAGATGGTTGATTTGACTTTCAGTAAGAAACCGACAATGTGGCTTTGGTATATAGCAATACATCAAAGCGGAGGATAGCTGTGGAGACTAATGCAGCAACATAACTGATATAACCCACTGCAAAACTATAGCTGTAGTTGTCACACACACCAATTTGACAGAAATTCATACACAGATGTCTTAAGGACAACATGGCACAGTGAATAAAAGCATTAGTTAGACCCAGTGTGAGAGTTCAATACCTGGTTAAGGCGGTGGAGAACTTGGAGAGGGGAATTAACAGGAAATAACTGACATCCATTAGACATGACATGTGGAACTAGAACAGTCAACCCTAGTGAGCAAAATAAAAGATTCAGTTTGACATTCCAACCACCTGAAGAAGGTCGGAGTGTACAACGGCTGAAACATTGTAATAAATATGGCTACAAAGATGAGGACAATTTTCTGAATAATGTAAATAGTGTACAAACATAGCCTGATGTTCAAATAGCATCTCCAAAAAACCTTAATCTATAACTCATTCCTATGTTCAGCTCAGCCAATCAAAATCAACATCCCTATTTTGTCTACTAAAAGGTCAGCCTCAGAAGGTCTGAGCCAAAATACAAACATTGTGTAATTCTAAAATAAATAAATGCTACTTTTGAATCGTGTTGTTTTGTTCCTACTTTGCATGAACAATAATGTTCACATTCAACAGTTTTCCCAATGGGAATAGGTAAATTTTAGAAACATCATTATCCCAGTCACAAAAGCAATGAGTGATGGAAATGTATGCCATTTTTCTTATTTTCTAGGCATAAGCAAATAGGAAATAACAGTTGCTACCCAAGGACAAAGATCATGTTACACGGTGTGAATTATTAAAAAAAACATATATATAAATTTGTAATAATACATTTAAGCTTGTTAGTTTTATTTTAATTATGCCTAAGTATGCTAGGTTCATTCGTATGTGTTAAGAAAAAAAAATGTTTCTTGCATGTTGATAGGCAGACAGTGTTTCATTTTGCCTGGACATTTTTATTTTTGTTCAACACTGTACCTTGACTTGGTCAGTTTCTAACTGAACAGGGATAATTCTAGTCAAGTTTTTAAAAGCATTGTTTATAATACTGATAAGAAAAGCATATTTAAAACAAATTACTGAATGACTTCAAAATCCTCTTCTTAGACATTTTAAAATACTTTGCTTTCCAATTTCATAGTGCCTATGAAGTTTGAAGAAGGATGGTTCTCTCTAAGACCTTTCGAGGCACTTGTTAAACTGCTACAGATGTGAAATTATGAAATAAAAGAAAGCTGAAAAACTTATAAATTGTCCTGAGTGTCCAACATAATCATGTATTTCTTTATATCTGAAGAAGGCTAAGAAACATTGGCTGAAGGTTGTGATTAAAAGTCTAGATTAGGATTTAGGAAATAAAAAGTTGTATTTGTTGTTCTTTTTTTGTTTCATTTTCTATAATTCTTACAATAATTACCAACAATTCATGTAAAATAAATGTGGCTTTTTATAATCATTTGTCTCTCTTATTTGTCTTGTAGATGAACTGCGTAACTTTGCTCGAAGCAAGCCAGAGTGCAATAAGCTGTTCAGTGCCTATCAGGATCACTGCAATGGACTACCAAACTTGTGTGCCCTTGATGATACTTTCTTAGGCAGTAAATATGAGTGAGCTGGAGCAAGCAAGCAAGAAAAAAAAATGATGATGATGGCTCATATGAGTGATACAGGACTGTTTGATGTGTTTCTTGAAAAACTACTTACTTGTGGGGAAAGAAGGGACGAAAGAGAAGAAAGAAAACAAAAAAGTCCATCCCCTGCCTTCACTCCCACCCCCTTTTTGAAGGGAAAACTTTGAGTCTCCACTAATACTACTTACTAACTTCTATATTACAAAAAAAAAAAAAAAAAAAAAATTGTTGGTCAGTTGAAATTGCTTTGGCTTCAGATGGGGGAAAGATTACATCGAGCCAATCTTTTTCTTTCCAAAATGTACTCTTAAATACTGGAGGCACTCTCTCAAGTCATTATGCGTGCTTGTGTCTATATATATATATATATATATATATATATATATATATATATATATATATATATATTGTGTGTGTGTGTCTTATGAATATATTTCTTTCTTTCTCTCTCTCTCCACAGTGGTAAGTAGTGATAGCAGCTATATAGTTGTATAAGGAAATTAAGGTCAAAGGTCATTTAAAAAAAAAAATTCTCTCTAGTTTGCTTGTCATTATTTTGTCATTTTTCTTAACTAGAGTTCTATCATGATATGATCTTCACATTCACTTCCAGAGTTTACTCTTTCTCTCTAACAACCCCGCCTCGCCATGCCTCATATTTTTTTGAGCCAATCAAGTGAATTATTTTTATATACATATTTTTTCATCTTTAAATACTTGGAAAGGTTAATGCATAAGAGCAATGCTATCGTTGTAAACGATTATCCTCTCTCATCTTGTTGAATATTTAATTTGTATTATTTAACATTTTCCAGTTTTTCCCCTGAAAATCTTTTATTGGTCACTCGACATTTTTTCTATCTTCTTTCCCTCCTGATAAATTAAAAGCTGCTTTTGAATTAACTCCTTTCTCAAAAGTGTTTAACTGGTCACGTTAACCTTTAAGCAACGTTGAGTCAGTTTGAAGTTTTTAATGGAGAAAATATATTTTTCTTCACTGCCCTCCCAAAGTTTTTTTTTTTTTTTTTTCAATTTTTTACTCTAAATTAGATCTCTTACTCCTTTTTAAAAACAAAAAAAAATATCACTTTCAATTTTTCTACTCCTCCACCCCGAAAATAGCCTTTTTACTTTCTTTCCCTTTTTTTTTTTTTTTTTTTATAGCTACCTGCTGACACATTTACTATTAACTATAAAAATTAAACATGCTTTAAGGCATAATAATTGTGATTTTTAAGAATCAAATCTTGTCAAAATGTTATTAATTTCCTTCATGTAAAAAAAATTTAGTTAATTTCTTTCTTTCATGATAAAAAAAGTGTTAGTGTTTATTATTTAAGTTTTTGGGACTTTAAATTGCTACCAAAATTTGAATTTTCTTTTCTTTCTTTCTTTACAGCTTAGATCTTTTTCTAATCCTCCTGAAATTAATTTTTTTTTCTCTACTTGAAATATCAGAAGAAATTTACCTCCCTTTATTCTTTTCTCAGTTTTATGCTCAGGAATGAATCAGGGGAGATAAATCTTTTTTCATACTAGCATTGATTAAACTTAGATTGTTTGTGCGACTAAGAATCTCTTAAAAGTCACAAATAAGAAGGATCGAAAATGTGATATTAACCAATTTTTATTCTCCTGTATGCATAAAAAAGAAAATTAATAAAACTTTGTTATAGTATTTTTCAGCTGAATGTTTAATTTGGCTGATATTATTAGTGAATTATTCCTCTTGACATTCTGGGAGCCAACTTGACCTTGGGTGAGCTTTTCACACCCTCCTTGGTTTATTTACTAATATATTAGTAAAAAGTTATGACTTTTTATTAGGATGTCTTAGAAGGAAATCTAGGGGAAAAAAACTTAAATCATAATACTTTCTACAGTGAATGATGAAGTGATAAAAATTTCTCTCTCTCTCTCTCTCTATATATATATATATATATATATATATATATTGTGCTTGAGGTTTTTCTTTTTATTGATTGAGAGAATGGCTACTCAACCATTTTAAAGTTTTATAGGATTTTTTTTTCTTGCCAAAGCTTATTCTTTTCAAGGTTAAAAAGAAAAATTTGAATTTATATCTGTTCAGCTGAATGTGATATAATGATTTAATAATGTTAGAAAACAAGATAAACAAATTAATGTGAAAGAAAAAATTCCCAAACTTTTACGAAAACTGTTGTTGGTTTTGTTTTCTCTGAAAGGATTTTTTTTTTTTTTGTGAGAGAGAGGGGAGGGAGGGGTGGCAAGATTTTCAGCATTATGATTATTGGTGTAAATTTTTACTGTTGAGAATTGAGTATCCAAAGTTAGTGTTTATTATTTTCACTCAATTTGCATCTGAAAACATTTACTTGAAAATGATTGGAATAGAAAAGACTATTTTTTTTTTCCTTTCTGTCTTCTCTCAGTATTTTTCAATTTTGTTCTCCTTTGTCCTAAGAAAGGATTGTCATCTGTCTTGAGTGAAGATTAACAATTTTTAATATCTTAAAAATTAACATAAATGGTGTTACTTAAATATTATCTAACCACTGGCTGACTTCTCTTTAACTGTATTAAGAACCATATCAAGCTATTTTTGTTATCTTTTTAATTTTACTACTTGCAGATTTTTGGGGTTACTTTTAGGGTTTTTTTTTTTTTTTATAAGTTGGGTTAAATTCAGGCCAAGAAAGAAGTCACTTTGAAATTTATTATTGTTTGGCCCAGTTCAGTACTTAGTAGCTCCTTACAGTAGCCCTGACTGGGCCTGGAATTAGAATTAGTTCCCTTGATATTTATTAAGTGAAAAACTACAATGTAATAAACAAAGTACTGAAATGTAAAGGTTATGTTGAGTCAGTCAGTTCAATAACACTGGCAACTCTAGTCATGGTTGGTGGCCAGCTATAGCTAGAGATTCTAGTCTGCCCTACTATTTAACTCTTAACTGGAGAGGAGAATAGATGGATTCATACATTTATTTTTAATGTTTGTGGATGTAACAAACTCTGCTGGAATTTGAACTCGAGTCGCTGATTTCACATTCCAAGCCTCTAATTTTCATAATACCTACACGTTCATATGAATTTCTCATATTTTAAAACTAATATTTATGATTAATGTAATAAAAAATATTATTGGATTGGCACTAATAAGTCTAGTTGTAAAAAATGAGTTTGTACAAAAAAAAAAAATTAGGTTATGTTATACAAGGCCCAAGAGTCATTCTAGCTAGAAGTCTATTGAAGGAGTATGTTGTCTGGAGGGTTGTTTTGAATTTGTAAGTCAAATTAGCTACAAGTTTTACATATTGTAATGTATAATTCATACAAAATTTGTATGGGTGGAATATATAACTTGCTTGCATAAAATATGGCCAGCTTGTAACTTTTTACATGAATAGACATGAATTTCAAAATGGTTACCATATTCAATTTTATCCCCCCCCCCATTGCTAAAAAATATTCATTAATAATTGATTATTTTTGGCACTAAAACATGTATCATCATTAAAGTTTAAAATTAGATTATTTACATTGTTCAGATTGTTGTCTTCATCACCATATCCATGACAACAATTCAAACTATGTAAATAATTACAATACCTACATCTCAGAAATATAGACAAAGATGTTTGAAAATTTTAATTCAAATTTTTTTATTTCTTTTTATTTACTTTTTTTATTGTGATGGACAGCTAGAACTGGGTTTGAATTTTTTTTTTCCTCCACTCTCTATTCAATTAAGAATGGCTATGACCTTTCATTATAAAAATAAAGATAAATTAATAGTAAATGTATGAAAAGAAAAAACAAATCACTAATTGATGATACAAAAGAAATTTTATATTTTCCCGTTTTTACTGACATTTGTTCCACTAGTGGAACATTTTAAGACTTTTAATACCAAAATAAACAATTGTATTTTAACAAATGTCAGTACATATTGCATTTTCCATCTATAATAATGTTTGTCTGGTATATTTTAAAAAAAAAAAAAAAAAGACTTAAAATGAACACTGAGCATGAAAAGGTTAAGCAGTTTTGAAAATGAATAAACATGCAATACCTTTGTGCTAATTTCTTTTAATATTTTAGTCACAATCTTTCTGGCTGGTACATTGTTGTTCATCCTTCCTTGTTTGTGTGTAGTAATTTCTGATAAGCTGTGATCATTTCATACTGGCATGTGTAACATGAATGTTTGTGAAGTGTTCAAATTGGAATGACAAGTTATTTTCTACAGTCAAAGTTAAGATCAAAATAAATGCTTCTATTCAAAGCTTCCCAAAATTTATTACAAAAATCAAAAGAAAAGCCAAGATTCCATGATAGAAACAATAAAAATGATGATACTGGTTCAATGAATACTACTACAGACAGTACTTGAGTTCTTCTAAGAAGAAAAAAAACTAAAAAAAAAAAATTCTTTGATATTTGATAACACTTAGTGTTGTTGGCTGATTGACTCAACATTGGCTTTTTATATTATATTTCTGAAGAACTGATGGATTTATTTTTAATCAAACATTTTTATTACTTCAAATGTTCTTTTTTAGTGGATACCTATAGGTGAGTATACATCCTGTATTTTTTTTTTTTTTTTAAATAGTATAAACTATTTAAGTCATACTCAAAACTCAGAGAACACATTTTCTTTAGTTTTCTCAAGTAAGCAAAGAAATGGAATAGAAACTGTTTTAAAAAAGGTTTGTGTATTCACATGGGTATCCACTAAAAATAACATTTGAAATATTATATATATATATATATATATATACACACACACACACACACACACACACACACATATATATATATATATATATATATATATATATATATATATATATATGCGTGTGTGTGTTAAACACCATCATTTAAATTTAGAACATTAATTGCAGATGACTGGCAATTTGCTGTTGTGGTTTGATGGCTGAATGATAAAGATTTCTGATGTAATTAATGAATTCTTTCAATCTCTCTCTCTCTTTTTTTTTTTTTTTTTTATTATTCTCAAATTTGTTTAATAGGGAAATAGACACATTATCAATTTAAAAGTTCTAATCGTGTAGTGGGGGGTGGGGATTAAACCTTCTGTTTCTGGCTTTTACTCTATCATTTTATTAAGCCATTATCACTTTGGACATTTAGCAATCTGTGTTTGTTGGTTAGAAACAAAAGCTTGATAATGCAGTAGATCACCGTCACTCATTTTCTATTGCTGTCTTCAAATTATCACTAACGAGTTTGTTCAGTTGTTCTCTTAAGTGAATACCAACTTCCTTAAACATGGACTTTATAAGTCGAATTATTCAGAAATTTGAATGATTTTGTACAGCCCACTTTCCACTATTTTTTAAAAAAAATTTTCTGTGAATGGAACCTGAAAAAGTTTTCCAGTTATCGCATTCTAAATGTAATTTGGTCTCTCCAACAATTCCCTCACTCGTACGTTTGAATTGCTGTTGCTCATCTGTAAATCCTGCTACTGTTCTTGTATTTGCTTGGTGTCAACATTCTAAATCATGTAACCACAACCATTTCCCATGATCCATTTTGCTTTCCAATTGTTGTTTGTGTGCTATCTGTGGGATTTCTGTTTTATCACATGTCACAAAGCATAGACTGAATGACTTTATTTTTGGAGTTGTATCCCCACTTCTCATGACTAAACCCATTTTACTCATTAGGAATTGTGGCAAAGTGGAAAATTTTATTAATGATGCATTTTATCAGAGAAGCATGTGCTCACCTTGGCTTTCATCAGGCTAAAATGAAAGAAAGACAAAATTGTATGCAAGGAAAATGCTTGTGCTCTCTAAGGATAAGGTGGTCTTTCATTTTAGGCCAAAGAAACCAAGTAGGGTACAAGCTTCTCCAGCAAAACACGTCATTAAAATTTTCCACATTTTGCTTCTGATGCAATTATACATCCTACAAACATTCATCAAGAATTAAAATATATATAGGTGGCCACTTGTATTTGCGGATACCCGTCTACTATGGCGGCTAGCCAATCTGTATTGCAGATGCTTGCTCAAGCACATTTGTGTTTGTTCAACACCCACAGAGCCAACCTGTGGTTTATGCTGCAACTATGCTGAGCAGACCTTAGTTACAGTTTCTGGGAGAGGGAATGTTATCTAGCGTGATCAACAATCTGAACAAGACTAGCATGCTCAAGCGATGACTTGTGGCTTTGTGTGCTAGCACAGCTATCAACGGCCCACAAGAGTTCTGTCTACTCAATTTCACTCACAAGGCTTGGGTCAACCTGTGGTATGGCTTTCAGGCCCTTTTCAAGTGTGCTGCATGCTGGGATTGATCTCTATCCAGTCTAATAATATCAGGAAGTCGGCTTCCTGACAAATCAACCATGGTGAGATTCACTTATATATATATATATATATATATATATATATATATATATATATATATATATATATATATATATAATTTTTTATTTTTAAAATATGATTCCATTGCAACATGTAAATTTCTTTGAAAGTTTATTCCTATCATCACTTGACAATGGAATGAGTCTATGGATTTTAAGTTTAATATAATTAAATTTATAAATTTATTTTCAGTTTTGAAACATGGAAATTTTCTATCGCAATGGAATCATATTTTTAAAAAGAAAATAATTATAATATGTTGCTCTACTGTTTGTATTGAGCACTGTTTTTTAAAAATAAAAATAACTGCTAAGAGCGCCAGATTATAAATCTTAGTGTTTGTATTACTTTTATATATATATATATATATATATACACACACAATCCTCATCATTATAGAATCAATATTTTTACCCTTTTAACAATACAACTGTTTAATGTATGGATTTTCATACAAGATTTTGTCAGAATAATATTGAGATTGTAGTTATTCTAACCACAAGAATTTACACTTTACAGCCTAAATATTCTCCTCTCAAAAAAACTAAAGATTCTTTCATTATAAACAAAATAAACTACAAAATTTTTAGTTTAAAAAAAAAAAAAAAATCATAAAACATTTTTGAAATTTAGTTTTGTTTTCTATTTATCATATTTTGCATTTTCTATCTTCGTTAAACTAATTTCTTTTTCCTCTCCAGTGAATATGACTCGAGCATATTCTCCATATATCGTAGTAAAAATTTAACTGAACCTTTGACCTTATTCAGATCTGATTGGCTGTGATATTTTGGTACATGATTCTGTATCATACCTGCTTGTGATCTGCTTTACTTATGGTAGCAAAATATATGAGCAGATACTGTACAGGCTTTAGATGTTCTCTGGTCTGCTGAGGTGAAAATAAGAATTGTTTATGGAGATATATAGGTCTGCGTGCATTTCTCTACTGATAATATTTATATACACACACACTTTTTTTTTTTTCCTCAAGTAATTTTAATTGAATATTGGCTTCTTATATGCTGTTAAATTGCTTCTTGTGTCAACAGAGAAAATTTAATAATTTAATCAAATTATTAATTTAATCAAAGCATCAAAGAAATAACACCTATAAACTTGATTTTTGTTCATTTCTTTTTTCATGACAAAAGATAACCTCAACTTTGTTGGGTAGTGTGATATGCTTTGTATAATTTTTATTTTTAAATCTATAAACCAACTTAAAATATTTGGTAATGGAGGCTCTGTCTCAGTATTTTACAAGATCTCATTGTCCCTCATCTTTTTTCTCTCTCTCTTCTCCCTCAGCCAAGTGACAGACATCCATTTCTTTCTTGTTTTTCCTTTTTTCTGTTTCCCCCCCTTTTCTGTTCCCCCCTTTCCCCCTTTTCTTTTCCCCCCCCTTTTCTTTTCCCCCTTTTCCCCCCTTTTTTCTTCCCCCCTTTTCTTCCCCCCTTTTCTCCCCCCCCCTTTTTTTGCTGTTTTTCCCCGTTTTTCTTTCCCCCCCATTTTTGTTTTTCCCCATTTTTTTTTCTGTTTTTCTCCCCATTTTTCTGTTTCCCCCTTGTTTTTTTTTTCCTTGTTTTTTTCCCTTTTTTCCTTTTTTTTTTTTTTTTCTTTTTCCTTTTTTCTTGTTTTCCCCCCCCTTTTCTTGTTTTTTTCCCCTTTTTCTTGTTTTTTCCCCCTTTTTCTTTTTGTTTTTTTCCCCCTTTTCCTTTTTTTTTTTTCCCCTTTTTCTTTTTTTTCCCTTTTCCCCCCTTTTTTTCTTTTTTCTTTTTTTTTTTCCTTTTTTTTTTTTTTCCCCCTTTTTGTTTTTTTCCCCCTTTTTTTTTTTTTTTTCCCCCCTTTTCTTTTTTGTTTTTTTTCCCCTTTTTCTTTTGTTTTTTTCCCCTTTTTGTTTTTTTCCCCTTTTTTTTTTTTTTTTTCCCTTTTCTTTTGTTTTTTTCCCCTTTTTTTTTGTTTTTTTTCCCTTTTCTTTTGTTTTTTTTTTTTTTTTTTTGTTTTTTTCCCCTTTTTCTTTTTTTTTTTCCTTTCTTTTGTTTTTTTCCCCTTTTTGTTTTTTCCCTTTTTTTTTTTTTTTTTCCCTTTTTCTTTTGTTTTTTTCCCTTTTTTTTTTTTTTTTTCCTTTTTTTTTTTTTTTTTCCTTTTTCTTTTGTTTTTTTTCCCTTTTTCTTTTGTTTTTTTTTTTCTTTTTTTTTTTTTTTTTTTTCCTTTTTCTTTTGTTTTTTTTTCCCCTTTTTCTTTTTTTTTTTTCCCTTTTTCTTTTGTTTTTTTTTCCCCTTTTTCTTTTTTTTTTTTTCCCCTTTTCTTTTGTTTTTTTTTTCCCCTTTTTCTTTTGTTTTTTTCCCCCTTTTCTTTTTGTTTTTTTCCCCTTTTCTTTTTTTTTTTTTCCTTTTTCTTTTGTTTTTTTTCCCTTTTTTT
>CAHIKZ030000007.1:992500-1032500 GCA_903632075.3 Acanthosepion pharaonis | reverse complement strand
CCTAAACATGTAGATCTGACATTTTAATAAAAATAAATTAGTTTAAAATAGAAAAAAATATTAAATTATTTCTTCATTCTGCCACTTTAAAAATTAAAGGGTTATTCAATTTTTATCTTTTTTACCTGATGTACACAAGGAGTGATTCAAGTTAAAAATTTATATTAAAAAAAAAAAAAAAGAAAAAACAATCCAATTATTTCTGCATGTCCGTGTCAGCACATTTTTTATTCCTTGAGTAAAAATTTGCCACAACTAATATCAGTTTTTCTCTTCAGTTAACTTTTTTCAAGAAAACGAAGTCAAAATTAATCAATCGATTTCTATTTTCTTAAAACCAATTCATAATGTCTACTAACCTAATTTCTTGGTGATCACTTTGGCATCCAACCAAATATGGAGGCTTTTAAAATTCTCTCCTTTTTATTGTCCTTTTACTTGTGACACTTGCATAGGAATGATTGATTTAATTTAATAACAGCTTCAGGATTGTAAATATGTATTTAAATGTGAAAACTTTAGTCCAGTGTGAATTACGAGGAGGAGGAGGAGAGAGGAAGAGATACCCTATAAACCACATTGGTGCATTGCAGTAGGCTTCAGATAATTGTCTAAGTAATTGTTTTGTCAGGAGGCTGGAGCTATTATTGTGTTGAGATTGTCACTGTCAACTAAAAACCCTAATTTTCTATTTATTTTTTTTAATTTTATCCCCCCCCCCCCGTCCTTTCCAGATTTGCTTTTCTGAATCTTCAACTATCAAATATGTTTTATCTCTTCTCTATTCACCTTCCTTATTTTTTTTATTTTTATTTTATTTTTTTATTTTTAATTGCCAACTCAGTGGCACTCTCTCCCTTCCTGCTCATGATTGACAAGTACCTAATCAAGACAATGAACTGAACAACCAACTCTTCTGGGACATTCCCAACAGACAACTACCTTGATGATGAGAAAGTTGCATGCTACAACCTCCATTCTAGCTATACTTATCAAAAATAGAAAAAAAAAAAAAAATGGCCTTTAACAAAAAAAGTTTGACAGGATTGTTTTTGAGATAAGGAATTGTTGTGACTGAATTTCACCAATGAGAATTCTAGCTTTAAAAATAAAAACCACAAAAAAAACAAAAAAAAAAACAAATTAGTAGCAATGCTTAAACTTTTCTGTTATTAAATTTTATCTGAATCTGCATGAACCTGTTGTAGGTGCACTTGTACATCTTAGGATCAGAGTGTAGTACCTGCTCCACCATACTTTCAGGCAATCCTTGCTAACTGTATTAGTGAGCAGTAGACAGGTTTTGTCTTGTAAGCCCCCTTTCGTGATGCCATGGCGGTTCCTTGATGGCATCATTTCTCATCCTATTAAAGCGAACAATTAAGAGCTTTTATTGTTCCTCTCGCTCAGACATTAACAAACAAATATATACACATACATTTGCATTGAAATTCAGATATTTTTTATTTTTCCATTATTTAGCATTGGCTGTGTCGTCAATGATTTTTATCCGAAAGTTGTTCGTTAAGGACAATTTCTCCCTGACCATCTTTTTCACCTGCCCAATCAATTCCTGTCTCTTGACTAAAATTAGTTGGTTATCTCTGCTTCAAACGTGGAGGAGAAAAAAAATTCTCTGATAAAGACAGAGGTGAGACAGTAATTTTTCATCATCAATAACTTTTTTTTCTTTGTCTTTAATAATTTTCACCCTGGGCCTCACAAGAAGAACCAGCTGAGTTTGTTTCTATGTTCTTCTCGCGTTGAGGATTTAATGTTTTTTTTAATTCAAAAAAAAAAAAAAAATGGCTGTATTTTCTCAGACCTGTTACATTTTTCTGTTTTCTTATCAAGTGTATCATGAGAAAGCATTTTATTTCCTTTATTTTTTTTTTATTTTTCTCTTTTCTAAAAGCTGGAATATTTTCACTTTTATTCATTGTTTCTCTCTGTTTCATCGATTTTTTTTTTTTTTTTTTTTTTTTTTTTTTCCCCCTCCTCTTTTTTGTTTGTAAATTGAAGGAAAGCATTCACTAAAATTTCAAATATATCACGCTGAAATGTATAATTTCCTGAAGCCAGTAAAAATTTGTATGCTCAAAAAAAAAGTGTTCTTTTTCTTTTATGAGGTGAATTGCTAGAATTGAAATTTTTTTTAAAAATTTCTACCAATAATTTTTTCCTATGTGTCTCTTGTGCTGAAAAACAAGTTTGGCTGATTCATTAATTCATAATGTTTTTCTTTTATTTCAAATATTTGATCAATGTTTTCTGTTTTGCTTTTAAAACTGAATACTACAGAATTTCTTTCAATGTCTTTGAGATAGAATATATATATATATATATATATATATATATATATATATATATATATTACACACACACAACTCACCATTTCAATTTTTAATTGTCTTAACTTTTCTTCAAATGATAAATATTTGTAGGTTCTTAGAAAATATTTACCCTTTTCAACCCTAAGGGCATGTGTGCAAACACTTAAAAAAAAATAATAATAATACCTTTCTCTTTTGTGTGTGTATGTTTGTGTAATATATATATATATATATATATATATATATATATATATATACTCTCACACACACAGTAATCCATAGGTATTTAATCCAAGTGAATCCTAATAATATAAAATGTTAAAACTGATCCACAAAGAGAGCTAAGTGTATTTATTATAACAGCTTATATGTATAAATAAATTACATAGAACAGAAATTCAAAATTAGCCTATTTTACTATTTCACCCTAACAAGAGCTTCCTGGCAGGATTTGTCAATGCCAAGGGAGTTAAAAAAAAATTAAATTAAATTTTATTTTTATTCTATTTTTTTAACCCCATGGTGTTGACAAATCCTGCAAGGAAGCTCTTGTTAGGATGAAATAGCTATTCAAATGGGGGTAATTTTGAATTTCTGTTCTTATTACATGAATCATTCATACAAAAAACAGATATAGAAGTTAACGATTTAAATGGCGAGAATACATCTTCGCAAACAAATTTAATGAAGTACACTAACCCCGAACCTGTAGATGAATGTTATGATCCCTGTTTATAAATTCCAGTTGCATAAGGTCTTTTTTGTTTTTTACAAGCTTTTGTCTATTCATACAGACATCTTCAGGTATGGAAATAGATTTGTTTTTGTTTTTTACTTCTCGGTAATAACAGGACAACGAAAATATAGATGTGTGACGCCACCCTGGGTCTTGTCATGTGCTGGTCGCAGCGCCAATTGTGATGCCTCTAACCCTGGGCTGACTGCAGCCCATCTGTGACAATCTAACCCTAGGCTAGTTCGGATGGAAATCTGGTTTACCACAGAACCATGTGTGACACTAATCTCTCTGGTTGTCGCGGTCGATGTCTGGTTAGATTCGATATCAGCCTTGCCGTTCCCAGCTCACTTCCAACGTCTGGTTACCGAAGTAACTGCTTTGATTTCTAGTCCAACCTACCCACGTTGTGATTTGATCTTAGTTAGAAGAAATCAATCGGGCGTCGGGCCGTAGTGCAAGCTGAATCCGGGGCAAAGGTGGTACCACACAAGTGTATGTAAAAGAAAAATAATGAACCACACTCAAGAGGTTCAAATGTGTTGAAAAAAAATAACAAGTATCTTTATATCTGTTTGCTGAATACAGGACTGCGTCTTTCTCCCAACACGTTTCTGTGGATTCGTGACACTTTCATGTTTCTTAGGCGAGTCTTGATATCTTAAGTTGTTTTTCAATAAACTGCTTTCTGGTATATTCAGGCGATATTCGTTAAAACTTGTTTTGGTGGTGTGAGTCTAAGTCGTTCTTCAAAAAAAATTGCTTTTGGTTAGAAGTCGGAAATTGTGGAAATCTTTCAGTCAGCTCCTGCGAGGCTGGTCTCCGATCTCTAACCCAACTCAACTGTAACTCTACTGTCTGAAACTCTGGGGACGTTCGTTTATATGGACGCCGACCAAAACCGCAGGAAAATTTATCACTTACCATTGTTGGAAGTCAATTACTTCCTGTTTTAGAGGGGGGTCGTAGGAGGTTTATCCTCCTAAACTTCCTTTCTCATATTGGTATCTCACACCAATCCCCTCAGACGGCGTCAACAAGTTTCCCTTCTTTCTCATGTTTACCTTCGCCCACCACTCGGCCAATGAACGCTCGGCAGTGTGGCTAGACTGGCCTCAGTTTACAATTATCTCCCAAAGAAAAAGAATTATCTTCCCTTTTCTTTTTCTATCGGCCAGAATTCTTATGAATCGTACTGCGGGCAATAAACTTTTCTTTTTTTTTTTTTATCTTGGTGTCACCTGGAATTCATTAGCGAAATTTTTCTGACTTATTACATTATTCGGACATACAACAGATGGGTCTCTTTCTGGACATAAGAATCAAAACCAAATGATATCTCCGGAAGATAATTAATGGCTATTCCTTTTGGGATGGTCTCACCTAATTCTTTCTCGGTCGGATGCTTGACCCAGTTTCGATTATATTCTAGAATTCTGCTTTGTATGCCTCTGAAATTTTTTATCATTGCCACATGTGTCATGACATTAACTAATTCTGACAGAATCCGATACCTGTTTTTCTTACGAATTTTCTTTCTGCGAAAAAATGCCTTTCTTTGTAAATGAAAATAAAATCTTTACCCATTTTTCTTTTTGTTAAAAAAAAAATAATATTGCTCAGCATGTCTTTCGTTGTAGCTCCTTCTCGCCTTAAGTATTTCTCGTTTTTAATTTCCATGCTTAATTAGTTAGCCAATTACCATAGCTAAATAGTGTCACAGAAATGTGCTACTGTCAACTGCAAGAAAGTTTTTGGAGCGTGCGGTCGCAACGCTGAGGTTGAATTTTTAAATTTAAAATTGTGCGTTTTTGTACTAATATGGTAATAGAATTCTTTTGTGCTAGTAGGTTTTTCAGTCAATGTGGCATGAACTAAATTGTTCAATAAATACAGGAATGTCACAGTTATTATCCGAAAGTTGCACGTCGGATCAGTTATTTTAATATCAAGTATGTGGTGCGGTTCAATTTACATTACATGAATCATTCATACAAAATGAATTTTGAATTCATAAACAGGGATCATAACATTCATATACAGGTTCGGAGTTAGTGTACTTCATTAAATTTGTTTGCGAAGATGTATTCCTGCCATTTAAATCATTAACTTCTATATCTGTTTTTGTATGAATGATTCATGTAATATATATATATATATGATGAGTGAGACAATTTGAGTAATGCCAGAGCTTGATGTATTATGTGCGGTGTGGATATGACTTTTTAGTTGCAAGTTCTTAAAATTCTCTTGCATAGATATGCCAACATTGGACGCCACTTACAGTAGTTGTTGCACAAATGCTGCATAACATGTAATGAGTGATTTGTGCGTGGGACGTCTTGATGATTTTTGAGGTCTGGCCTACTAAGACGCACACATTCATCATACGTTATATCAACTTGATGTTAATTTATCTGAGAACACAAACATCTCTACTTGAGTTTTTCATAGTTAACCCAATTCCGTTGAAAACCCCACTCATGCATTGTGCACTGCTTTCTTCCAGGAAGGTCATAGGTTTTTCCGGTCATTTTGTAAAATGTTGGCCCTCAGCTGCATGTTTTTGATGCAATATTTTATAGCTCAATTTCAACTTGTATCATGATCTTTTTTTTTTCTTTCTTTCACCCTTCTCCCTGTACAGAAACTACTTCATCTTGATCACATTACCACTCCATCTTAATTGACAGTGGAGCAAAAGAAATACTATACATTCAAGGATATCAACATCACTAACATACATTTGCCTCCAGATACCCCACTATTTTGACATGGGTGACGAAATCGCTCTACCCTTTCCATGAGACTTGGGTCTCACATGCATACAACAATAAAGACAAAACACAAGTATTGTAAACGTTCAACTTCCTCTCAATCAAAATTACTTGATGAAACTGTGAAGGGGAATTTACACTCCTTAAATAGGATAAGAGCCTTGCCTACTGTGAAGTCCTTCATGGTAAAGTGTACTGGATCAAACGTTGGGTTCTCCTACAAAGCAGGACATAGGTTCAATCCACGCCCAAGGATACATTGTCTTTATTTAGATTCCTCAAATGCACAGGCTGATAGATTACAGTGTTTTAATAAATAAATAAATAAAAATGAGGCATCTATTTTGAATAAGTGTCCACGTTAATAACGTTTGAAGCAATAGGGGTGTCGGGTGGATCCATTAATTCTGTAATAAAATAGTGCACATTCAGTGTGTTTTTCATTAGTAAATAAGCTAGTTATACATATTGATATATTACAATGGTCAGGCTTTAATTTGTACCTAGCGATTTCTTCATACATAACAGTGAGGAACATACATGCATACACATATACTTTTTGGCAACTGCTGTAGCCAGGCCAGCCCCACAATGTAATATCCTGTACTTTTTGGGATCCAGTCTGTATGGAGGCATGTAATCTGGGTTACACACCTGGAGAAGTCACTCCAGTTTCCCCACCACCACCATCATAGGAGTGGATTATGGCCAGTGTTACCTTTATCCCACAATATAAACGAATGCCCATATATATATATATATATATATATATATATATATATATAGTGTGTGTCATGGAGTCCAAAACTTCTAACCTCTCACATTTTACGCATAACACCTCTTTCCACCTCTAATAATATAATACACTAACTCCTTCCTCTCTCTGTAATAGTAGCTGCTGACTACAAGAACAATTAGGTCAAGACAGGCTGGTGACCACAGTAACAGATCTGAACGAAAGCTAAAAAAATAGATTCTCACGTGCAGAATCAAGTGATTGACTACAAACGTTGAGTGGGAAAAGATCGGCAGGAATTAATTGGAAACTGAGTCTTATGTGAGTAACATCTTTTTATTTGTTACTGTCAAGCAAAAGAAATCAAACGATGAAGATGAGTTCCACTTCAACTCAACACAATATGCTGCTTGAATCAAATGCATAGGTAAATTACTAAGCGTGATAATCACCTAAGACAAGCATATGTGATCCACGAAATAATGCAATTCATACAGCGCCGAATCTGTCTAACCGAATAATGAATTCTACGTTTGCTGAATATATGAAGAAGCTCGTAAACAACCAGCTTTTGTGGTCAAAAATCATAACAGTGGAGAAATAAGTAAAAAAAAAAAAAAGAGCAATATAAAACGAGAGGAAAAGGAGAAAACCCTATTTTATTTCAGGCTAATAGGCAAAGCTAAGTAAATTTTGACTTTTCCGACATATAAGGCATACATCTTTCCATACAGAAATGTATAGCACACATTTCCACGCATTCTCTTGCTTTAGTTTTTCATGTATCGTCTCGTTACAATTAAATCTTGTTAGTTTGTTTATTGGCGTTTGTTACTGTAGATTGTTTCTCCTCATTCGTGTATTTGCACCTGTAAAGAATCCTTTCCACTAACTGGTCATATTTTTTGACAAGTTGCTTTTTTTTTATATTTTCTTTTTAAATTTTACGCTGCGGTAATTGTCTGTAAAACACACACTATATATATATATAGTATGTGTGTGAATGAGAGAGACCGTGCAAAATCTGCAAGCTGATGTCTGGTGTTTTGTATGGCAAACCTGCACAATTAAAAAAACGAGAAAGGACACATTTGATCACAGATCAGCTGCAAAAGTAAATTACTTAGTATGAATGCAATTTCGACACAACGCCAGTCTGTACAAATATCTGAATAAGGAAACTGGATAAAAAAAAATGCTTATAAGATTTTTGTTAGTCGGTAAACTTGGATTTGTTTGGCACAAGTGTGGAGCACTCTGGAGATTGTCATTTGATTAATTTGAGAGGGAGTTCAATGTTTTCCTATCAACTGCAATTTCAAAATTTGTGAGCTGATACCTCCCAACTCCAAACATCTAAAAAGATTTAGAACCACTGAACAAAAAGTCTTAGTACTGTAACGCCGATCCTCTCGCATGGTGTCAATTGTAACGCGATGCTGGTCAACCCCACTGAGCCGACATCATCCACAAGACCAGCCGTTGGTCCTATATGGTCCAGTATTACAGGTTAGACCTAAGTCTCCGGTTTCAAATGTCGATTCGATTCCACTCACCAGCCACGTTGGGATTTTTTGATCCTGTCGAGTAGTTATCGGGTCGTAGAATTCCGAAAGCTCTCCGTTGGTCTACCTGCATGCTTGTTGGGTAAGAATCGGGTTAACAGCAAATAAATATGGCCAAGTCGATCCGATTTTAGAGGGACAAAAAAAAATACTTTGCGTAATTTCATTAAAATAGAGAGGTGGCTTCGTTTTACCCCTTTTGATTACCGTAGTTTGTTCGACGTTCCGTTCTCAGTGGTAATAATAGTAGCAGTAGTAGTCTTAGCTGTTGGAGGCAGTAATTCGCTTCTTATATCAACAGCATATGTTAGCGGACAATTTGTTCCAATCTCTGACGTCACTTCCTCACTGTCTCTAACCCAACTCTGCTCTCAACACAAGTCCGCTCTTCTTCTGGCTGACTCGCCTCTTTATATAGAGAACTAGTGACGTATTTGTTTTCCTAGTGCGAACGTACTGACATACTTTTTTTTAGGAACGGAATCGATCCATTTCCCGACACCCTTCTAAATTAAAACTTCACACTCGTTTCATCTTTCGGTACCCTGACCGCTGTCATTGTTCTAAGTTTATCTATTAATATGTCTGAGTAATCTTCGTAAACGTTTACATAGATTCATGTTGTCTTGTTTATCGATAAAATTAACCTTTAGACCAAGACATTCTTAATTATATTTTCTATTAATAATCTGATATCTTTTGTACGCGTTAAAAAAAATGTATTTCGTTTTCTAAATAAAAGCTAACATTAATATTTCAAAGTTTTTACGGTATATCAACATCCCAGCCATTCGAAGACGCCTCTCCCCCCCCCCACCTGGCGCCCTCTGCTTCATGGCATATCCACCCCCATCAATAGTATTATCATCATCACCACTTCTGGGTGTCATTGCCCCGCCACATCACCAAGTCGTAGAATCAGCGTCGATGTCTATATAGATTAAGTATGGAAACTTTTACAAGACGATGAGATCTTAGCAATTAACTCATATGACGATTTACCAAGTTAAACATTGTGGTCAAATGCTTTAGTGGCATTCGCAGTGAGGATTGAATGCTCTACACAAAATTGGCTTGAATTGTAGTGGAGTACTCGGCAGAATTTGCTAGACAATTTCACAGAATTATGATATTGCTTAAATAGATTAAGATTCTTTTTTTAAGCAAAGTGTTAATGTCACTAACACGCAAGGGCTACTAAGAGTGAAAGGGAAGGAAAAGACTTTACAATAGGTACCTCCACGAGATCGCTAAAAAAAAAAAATCAGCATACCGTGATGAAAACATGCTCCAAACGAACTCAAAACATAGTTTTATCGTCAAAATCTTTTATTATTAAAAGGATCAAAGTATTTTTGAATATTTAATTATTTTTTTTTTTTTTACTCCTTTTTAGAACTTTCGAAATTTTGATTAAAAATTTGTTTTTCTTGCGTTGGCGGTTGTGCTAACTTTTAGCATAGCAAATTTTCGCATCTTTTTTGAAGTGACGGACATGAATTTGGAAATTCTTGCAAAAATCGACATCTCCAGTTGCCTTGATCTATCCACTACCCTTCTCCTCATCCTTTCTTCTATGACTCCTATCTGATCTTGCTCCAAATTTTCTGTAACCCCTTGCGTCCTAGTGGCTTCCCGCCTTGCTTGGAGTGAAACGCTTAAAAAAAAAAATTAAATAATTCTCGAAGTTTAATGAAGTTTTCAGGACTTATTTACAAATGAATGAAATTATTTTTGAATTCTTTTTTATTGGAAAATCTTGGTAAAAATATTTTTTATCTTAAATGTGTTTCTCCCTACTTAATTTTATGAAAGCTTCAGAAATTCATCGACATAATTTGTAGGAATTAGTTAAAAGCAGAATTTTTTTCAAGAATTTAAATCAGACATTTTATTTTTATTTGCAAAATCAGACCCGGTCTTAGAGAAAATTTCATCTGAATCGAAAAATAAAAACCGCAATAAAACTAGGACATTATTTAATTAGAGAAGCTTTTAATGGCCTTTAAGAATAATATAGAATAGATTAAAGAGAATATTGCCTAAACAAAAAAAAATTTCGACGGAAAATGAATTTTTTTTACAAGATTTATTTTCATTTTTTACAATTTAAAATTGAATAAATTTTTATAAAGTTTGAATTTTTCAAAATTCAATTTCGATGAGATAATTTTTAGTGAATATTAGTATTAAGTAAAACTATATTTACTAATCATATATTTTAAAGATTATTACAAATCTGAAGATCCTGACTATTTTTGAAAGAATTTCGATATATCAATGCAGAATTTCTGAAATATGGATGTACAAACCGATAAATCTATAAATAAAAGGTCGCGAGTTTTAAAGCTTGTCTCCCTTTACGAAAAAAAAAAACAAAAAACAAAATCCTAATGAAAATTGTCTGCTACACCATAAATAATTATGATCACGTTCGGCGGTCAATCTGCCGTCAATAAATCGATTAACACGTCAGAAAAACAAGACCTCATGGTTAAGAAATAATTATTTACAACATTTTATTAAGTAATATTTGTTTCAAATCAGATTAATTTAACTTCTTATTTGCTAATTTTCCTCAAATAACGTTTCAGAAATATATATTTAATTTTTGCAAGATTTTTAAAACGAAAAATTAAGTTTTGTTTTCAAATGTCTAAAATTAAAAAAAATAGCTGAGGTGATCGATTTTACTGAAAAAAAAAAATGCAACTCTGCTCCAATCAATATAATTTCTGTCCGAAACACACCAAGGTATTTTGCTTACTGGGTATAGTAAATTTAATCCTTTATCTTTCATTTAAAGATAAATTGAAAGTGTTGGGGACGTGCAGAGTTGTTAATTATTTAAGAAAGAATCAGAAGGAATTTTGAGTTGGTTGCGTGTCTTGCTGCATCCCAAACAAATAAATAAACGAAATCAAAAATGTAATTGAAAACGAGACATATGCAATTTAGAAATCAATGCAACATTTATATACAATTTAACAATATACAGATTGGATAATCAGTGTATGTCGTGTGGACGAAATGTGTATGTAATTGTTAGATTTGTGAATGTCTCTTTGTTGATATTGTTCGTTGATTCGCTGTCTTTTTGTTTGTGTCAATAATTGTAATTATGAATTATAAGTGTCTTTTGGAAAGAGTTTGTTGGAGTGATCTACCCTTAAACGTAGTTGATGTTTTCGTAATGTTGTATGTTCGTTGATGTTTACTTATTTTAAAGTAGTGAATTTAATTCACTGTACATAAGCAAAGTTGAGAAATGTGTTCACAGAGTTGATTAATGAATGATCGAATATGAGTCAGCGATGTATCTTCGTGCGCGGCAAAATTGTGGTTCGTAGTGGCGTGGAGTATATTGGAAAGTACTCTGCGAATTCGTGAGACTGACTGTCTGGGGCTGTCTACGTTTATTTTTATATCGTTTGAATTTCCAAAAGTGGCTCACTTGATTTTGGCGCAATTTCTGTTTTGCACGTGAACTTCAAGTGATTGACCAATGGGGTTGTTTGCTTCGTTTCTTGCCGTTTTTATTGGTTGAAGTTTTTTAGGTACGTAGGCGTACGATGTGGACTGTGCTTTTGTTAGGGTTGGAAAGGTAAGGATATTGGGCGAGTCCACAAAAGCTTCAAGAAACCTTTTTCATTTAAAAAAAATAATTTTAAACCTTACGTATAGCGAATTCATGGAGGTATCTACTTTACAAGGACCTGGAAACCCAATCCTAAACAGAAAACAAGGAATAAATCTTTACTTCTGTTCAGAAGACCGGGGAGAAGAATGAACAGGACAAAGCCACTTTTTTTTATGAAATAAGGGTTTGTTGCTTTTAAACATACAATACCATATAACTACTAACAACATACATACCTACCTACCTACCTACCTATGGTTTGATGGACTGTTGAAATAGCTATAAATTGTATATTTAATATTAATATAGTAACTCGAGCAATCTATGATTGAGGTTTTTCCCAAATATCTAAATGTAACTTCCACATCATCTCATCTGCCTCATCTTTCAATCTTAACAAAGACAAAAACTAGCCACTTGATACAGATATGATGTTTGTAGCGGTTTAGGAGTGTGAAAACGAAGAAATAAGCGATCTTCAAACACGGCTCTAAAAATTTGAATACATTTTTATTATTGAGTATTAGTTTTCTTTCAAATTGAATGAAATGAATTACAAAGATTCTTTGCGAAACAACTTCACACAAAATATTTTTGTTTGTCTTCTTTGCAATACAGCCGAATCAATTGAGTTAGCATAGAAGAAACAATGCGTCTACATATGAGAATGAGTGTGTCCCGTATTTACGTAGTTTTATGTATGCGTTTAATTTCTTTGTGGCAACGGATAGCAGACGAAGCTTCATTAATACTACTGCTAAAACCGATGTTGACAAATAACTCGGTTCGTATTTTTTGGGGTGTTTCTTAATTCAAAATCGCTCAACCTTTTTTGTAATATAGTATACTCGAATAAATATGTGAAAATGTAAGTAATTAATTAAGGTTTGAAAATTTCAGCTGGTATAACAACGAACGAACAGCCCTGGTCAAAGGTTTACGGAATAACTGAAAAACTAATTTTTGCGAACTAATACGAGCGTTATTTATAACCGATAAATCGGCTCTGAAAAGACTAAAAGTTAGATTTTATTAAACTGAAGTTAATAAATATTTCTTAATTTTTAAATATTTATTTTAAGAAGAGAATATATTATTGATCATTTTCAGAAGTGACCCTACAAATTTTCGTGGCAGACGATAAACATTAGTGTTTGAAAGTTCAAAGACTACAGCGCATTCCACAAGACGTCGCTGATTGGTTAATATATGTAAATGTTGAAATTCAAATTGGAGTCGAAAAACTGCACAAAAATTGAGGGATGGTTTGGTTTGTTTTACGGCATATCAACACCTCAATGGGCTATTTAATGCCGACAAGATTTTTATTGCTGGTAATATTTTTTTTTCAAAAATGTATTGCTGGTAATAATTTTTTTTTTCTTAAAAGTATCATTGCTGGTAATAATTTGTTACAAAAATGTATTACTGGTATTAAAAGCTATTTTTACACTTTCATAGTGTTTTGACCCCAGTTTGGGGGGTTAGCTATTTGCTTATACCTGGGACCCTAACAGGTGCTACCACCCCGGGTCAGGGTGGACCTGGGAACACTAGCAATTAAGAGGTGGTTACACGATCCTCAAAACCTCCTGATCAGAAGCCTGGCTGTCGGATGTAGTTTATCGTCATACCCAGAACGCATAAAAATTAGGGTTTTTTTTTTGTTTTGTTTTTTTTAAGTTTATAACTTAAATCTATTGCATTTTTTCTACAATTCTTTAACGGGGTTCCACATGTTCCTCCACTACTACAGAGAGGCACAATGCATCACTATTTAGGGGGACATACTTGATTGAATAAGGGGCAAATCTGATATTGAACGGGATATTTATTATACTCCATCTTAATTTCACCAAGACAGTCTACATATTAGCAACTTCGGTCAATTAAGATCAGGACCGATGCCTGGCTCTTCACTGCCTTTTCTTTTTCACCCCCTTCAAGATGTAGGCATTCATTTTTCCTTTATCTAAGACTTGCCAAGATATCTTGGGAAAAGTAAAGGAGTAGTTTCCTGTTGTTTTCTCCACAGTCTTGTCGTTCAGAGTTTTCCCCTCTCAGACTCATTACTACTCAAAGTTAGAGGGTCCATTCTACTATTCTATTTAACCCATAGCTGGGGATGGGGCGAAGAGATATTCATGCCTCTCCCAGTGGCAGTTGTGTGAAAGTGAACACAACAGATGGAGTGTAGATTTGAACTCGGCCCACTAATTCTACTGTCTGCACTCATATTGCATAGCCAACAAACCTCAAAATAAATGGTGAACTTTATAACGAAGGCAATGCAATTATCCCCAAAGAGACTTCCTTTCCTCACGACTATTCATCAAAATGGTAATACTGATTGATTCTGTTCTACAAAAAACAAAATCACCATCGTAGATATCAAAATTTCTTAGCCTAACAGTTTACTGAGATTTATCTCCCTTGTACTTTTCATTTATCCATTTAAAACAACGTTCAAACTCAAGGAAACTAGTCCGGTTCATAACCGTCAATGTAGGTAGCTCCACTAATTCAATATACGTAATTCAATGGATTTTTTAAAATGAAAAGGCTTTCATGAAGTTTTCATTGTAGCTTTAACTGAAAGCGAAAGGATTTAAAATTTACTGTTTCCAGTTAGCAAAATATTTTGTGGTGTATTTCAAACAGGCATTATAAATCGGAATAGATATTTTTTAAATAAAAGCGATAAAAACCGCCCATTTTGACATATTTGCAAACAAAAGTTAAAATATATGTTTCTGAAAAGTTATTTGAGGAAAATTAGCAAATTTAAAATTAACCGATTTAAACAAATATTACTTATAGCATAAAATGTTGTATACAAACATTTCTTAACCATGGAGACTTGTTTTTTTGACGTATCGATGAATTTATCGAACGCCTAACGTGTTATCAAGTTAAGTATGGTGACGTAGAATTGCTAGCAGATGATAGATTTTATGAGGGTTTTTCCGTAAGTGTGGTTGGGTGGGGGGCAGCATTTAAAACACGTGACCTTTTAATGATAATGTCATGTACGAACAACTCGCATATTTAGAAAAATTGGACGGTTAAATAAAAAAAAATCGAAATTCCTTTTAAAATATTCGGGGTCGTCAGAGTGTACGGTATATGATTTAGTCAATTTAGTATATTATAGTTCTGCTTAATAAAAATATTTCATAAGAATCAAATTGAAACTGGATTTTAAAAGATTTAAAAACTTTATAAATTATTGAATTTAAAATTGTAAAAAATGAAAACAAATCTTGTAAAAATTCATTATTCACGGAATTTTTTTTCTTCAGACAATATTGTCTCTAAGATTTAATCATCTTTCGATTCAGAACAGATTTTCGGTAAGACGGGGTCCGATATTACAAAGAAAAAAAAATTCGTGATTTAAATTTTTTTAAAGAATTCTGCTTTTTAACTAAGTAATTCAACGTGATAAATTTTAGTGACTATATCACTAGATATTACCACGTTGAATAACTCAACTTTTCATAAAATTAAGTAAAGGACTGAAACACGTATATTTTTTAACCAAGATTTTTTTTCTAATAAAAAATTTTCCAAAATAATTTATCACGCCATACTGATTTTTTTTTTTTTTTTTTTTTAGCGATTTCGTGGCGTTAGCTACGTTAACGTTATTTATCAGGAAACTGTCTTCAATGAAACCATTAACTTAAAGTGAATCTTTACTTCGTCGAATGGTTCATGTCACTGAAAAATCCATCCGTAGAAAATTAAAGGGAGATAACTTACATCTGTTGCTTTTCTTAAGTATATGTTAAAAATTACACTCGTTAATTTGATTGTTGTATTGATGTAAGTTCTACTCGAACAGCTTCTTCCCACGCTCTGCTTTGTGGAACCGACTCCAAAGAAGCTGCTTCCCTGGTCACCACAATTTCAACCTATTCACAGTAAGACGGTAGGAACATCGTACGTAAAGCCATAACTACCACAATTTTACAAAATCATGTTTTATTTCTATTTTCGTTGAAAAATTTCTGGCTTTAACTGATTTCAACATTAAATAATCCGTTTAAACAAACTGAATTGTCAATCATTCATAATCGTAAATAAGCGACAATTAAATTAACGAGCGTCATTTTTCAACGTCACATAATTAAAAAAAAGAAAAAGCATCACAAGTGTTATCTCCCTTTAATTTTCCTCGTTTAGATTTTTCAATGAAGTGAACCTGTTACATTATTGTTTAATGTGTGGAGTTACTCTACCTACATTCCTAAAATAATGTCAGGGTACGCCTTCTAAGTCTGTAGATACACTGTAATATATTCTGTCGTCCTCTTTTCCTTATTTTCCTCAAACGAGTTAGGTCTATCGTGTAATCACGTTTCCCATTTGGGAACACACACGTAAGGACGCAATTTAATTTTTTACTTCATTTTCCCTGGGACTTATTGACTAGCCTTTACATGCATTCCATTGTAATGTCATTAGTACGATATCTTTGTTTTTGTCGTTCGCAACAACCTTTTGTTTTGTTAATAATACATTATCGTTTGTTTGTGTGTAAAACTTTTTTTTTGGTTATTGAATAAATCTGTATTATCCCCTCCCGTTGTTTATTATTATTATTTTTTTAATTTTTTTTTTTTGGGGGGGGTCACATGGTCATGTTTTTATGTTGTAGGCTATTTATATTCTGTTCTAATGTTACCTCTTTGGCCACCGTACCCTGACGATCCGCGTAGGTGAAACCTAGGTAGGTTTGCCTGGCTTTTTAGGTTCATAGTTAGATTTGCTCTACTTAGTGTATTAAGCTCTTTGCTTAGTTATTTTTGCTTTACTCGGGTTGGAGTTTTTTTTTTTTTTTTTCTTTGGACTCTGAGCTTGGATTCTGGACGGTTGTTTTCGCCTCAATTACATGTTCTTAGTTCTTTCATTTTTTTTATTGGGTATTGGTTTGTTCATTTACAAGCCAAAATACCTAAGGTTTTTCCAGACGAGTATAATTACTTATATTTATAAGATTATATATATTGGTTTTAGTTGCTTCTTTGTATTTTAATACGTAGACTCATATATACCAAAAGATGCGTGCTTCCTCCAACGTACATACAGCTCGCAACAAATGTATACTCCTTTATTACCGCTTATGCCATCTAATCGACATAAACAAACTCCCTTTTCTTCCTGATCCCTTATTTTCTTTCTTCCGATCCCTAATAAACGCCGGTCGCGTTTTGTTTCAGCCCCTCTCTTAAACCTGAGTCTGTGCAGTTTCCCATGACTTGATGTAACATGGTGGCGGCCAGGGAGTAATTCACGCTTTACAACCCTGCAAATGAAGACTGAAATCATATATATCATTGCTGTACGTCATTTGGAGTGACAGTAACTCGGTGAAAGGTGACCACATGCATGAAAATAGCGGAAGGATCCCAGTCAAACATGGACACCAAGAATAATACTTCAAAGAGATGGAAGACCTGAAAATAGATGTGGAATAACTACAGCATCGTGACCAAAAAAGCGCGAACAAAGTAGGAAATACCTAACAGCATTATTTCTTCAAGTTATCGGACCAGACGCGTTTTCAATTCGCTTCAACGGAAAACAAAGATGACTTGGAGATGGTAATAGCCAAATTTGATCAACATTTTATCGGACAGACCAATGAGACGTATGAACAATATGACTTAAACAAAAAGACTGGGAATAAAGCGAGAACACTGATTCAAATCGAACTACGCTTCGTAACCTTGCGAAGCCTTACCATTTTTGTGAATGTTTACATTATCCTTTGCTACGCGACTGCATAATGCCGGGTGTGTAGAATTAAGATTTCTACATTCTCTGATTTAAACCTGTTAAAAGAGGATCACAGCTAAGTATTCTCAGTTTGTGCTGAACCCATTAAAGTGTTCAGTACGAAACAATGCTTTCTGATTGGTTCATAAATAGTAATGTCATGTTTCTGCTTACGTCCGCACGGCTGACCTCGACTTGACCTGTGCAGAGTTCAACGTGCCAAAAGTTGGTAAACATTCTCTCGAGCCTCCCACGTGATCAAGAACATTCATAAATATGAAAGTTCGACGCGACTTAGTGAGTCCTTAAAATAATCAAGTCTCACGAATCCATGAAACCCAACTTCCTCGCTAAAAGTTAATTTTTATTGACATCACCCCGGCTTGTGGAATTCAATTTTTTTTCAACATCAACTCATTTAGTAACGAATTCAACTAAGACGAGACTCATAAACCAACTCACTCAATATCTTAGCAACATAAAGGAAATCGTAACTATATCAGTCGAAGGGAGACAACCCTACAGTAAGTCAATCAATCTATTTCATTCAATTTCACCATCAACTGTTTAATTCCTTACCAGATCTATAGCATAAACTTTTATATTACCTTCGATCACACAACTAAGAACTATAAAGTGTTTTAAACAACTTTATTATATCGTGTGTACTTGTTATATAAAAATATTTTCTGTTCAAATATATCTGCGTATTTGTTTATTTCTCTTGTAGTTGTCTATGTTGCATTATTTGTATGTTCTCACCGATACAGATTGTCTTTTACACCTGTAGTGGGTTAGCCAATCAGGCACGTAAAAGAATGCTGCAGCCTTCAACACCAAATCTCAAACATTGTATTGATATATGTCGAAGTTGTGAAGCCACGATTACACAGTTGAAAGCTATGAGAGACCGGAACGTGACAGACGAAACAAACAGAAATACCGTACTAAAAAGGGACAAACAAATAGACAAATTTCTGTGGCAAGACACACGAAAAACCGAAAGAAGCATGTCCTGCGTGGAGCCAAAAATGTAAATTTTATAATAGTAGAAACTATCTCTTCTATCTCTGGGTTGAAAAGCAGGAGCGACTGAGTCATATAGTCTTGGTTGGCAACTGGTCTACCGCAGAAAGAAATAGTAGCCTCCTGCAGGAAGATCTTCTGCCTAGTCAGTCATGAATCGAAAGAGACATGATCGCCCAAGTGTGTATCATGGCCATTCACTGATTGATCTCCTTATTCATTGCGTGGACAAAGTTTGTTTTTTTGGGTTTTTTTTACTGCAAATATTGCATTGTATTTAGATTACATATTTTGGTAATTGTTTTAATAATTTTTTTAATAAAAAAGTGTCTTTACCTTATAAAATGGTAAATAATAAGTCGTATTGTTACTTGGTTCACATATTTTAATAATCTTGTAAATAAACATTGCCGAGAGAGTCAAATGTGTATACAGTAACAGCGGTATCAATGCAATAACCGTGCTTTTAAAAACACCATTTTTGTTTTTGTTATTTTTGCTGGCAAAAAGGTTAAACGTTGCCAATGCAAAAAAAAAAAAAAAAAAAAAAATCAAAGAAACAATTCTTGTTAATCCTTTTGTTAAAAATTCTGGTTGAAAGGAATGTTTTCCGGTTCGTAGAATATTAAATGTATTTAGAAACCTTTCAACCAAATAGTCGAAATATCTCCTCTATTTGATTATACTTTATAGCACTTCTGAGCCTTAAAAATAAATTACTTGGATCTTATGTGAACTTTGGTTGTAGGAAAGTCTTACATAACCGTCAAATACGGCAAAAACAGACAAGATATTTTGACGCGCATGCGCATACGTCATACTGACTAGAAATCAAATTCCATAGAATGCAAAACAATGTTTCACTTCATCTCTAAACAGATTAGCACACTTCCTAAATGTTCATTTTCAATGTTGTGAGAAGAACCAATCTGTGAAAATAAAGATGTGTTTTATCGTTTAATTTTTTTTGCTTTCCATTTTTTACTTTAGAAAGAAAAAAAAAAATGCTTCCCCGGAAAAATGAAAGTAACACAAGTGGGAAAATTTGTTGGGTATTTTTTTTTTTAATTCTTTCTATTTAACGGCGCATATCAGTTTTCCTGAGGTTTCCAAATCTGCCAAGTCTTTCAGAATTTGGGTCAGTTTCTCCGACTGGACATTGCTCTCAAAATGTACTGGCCTGCCCCAAATCAAGTCCTTCACCATCTGATCGAATTCATATTTGAAATTAAACCGCCTCTGGACACCGTCTCTGAGCGCTGACCGAGCCGGTGTTTCATTTTTAGGTTTTCCTCTCGCTCGTGATTCAACTTTTACTTCAGGAAGATTTTTGGCAGTTTTTTCTGTAATTTTAGCTGTAACAAAATTTATGAAAATTAAGACATTTCCAAATAACAATTTTTTTTTTCGGTCCACTTAGCTGAAGTTTAACTCAAGATTCCTTATATAAATAACCTTCAGCAAGCACCTGTCAGAAAATAATACAAGATTTAGTCCACAAAAGAAATGTGAAATGGTCTTTTTTAGTGACGGTGGTAGGGGGTTGCATTCTGTTTAAATCTTATCCACAGCAATTTTTAGCAAAAGCCAGAGATCATAGAGAGCTAGACAGGACGATGTGGATGCAACGGTCACTTACACACACTCACTGCTGACGAAAGTTTACGCATGCGCAGTAAGATCGCCTCCAATTCCTTGCTCAAAGTCGTGGAAACTGTACTACGAATATTCAATTGTTGGATTTGTACCACAAGCACCATGATTATATATAGATTTCTCGTAAATATGTCTTATGTTAAAACCCCTTAAACCTAACTCCCGTCATGTACCACAATTTTTTAAACTTCTAAACTTGTATATAAAACTTTAAACAAACTGACCAATCTTAACTTACTGCGTTGGTTTTACTTGCGTATATGATAAAAATATAGTTTTAATGTATACTATATTTATAGGTTAATACAAGGTATTGAACATCAAACAGACTGTCACCGCTGGGCGTTGACCTCAATGTTCATATTATATATATATATATATATATATATATATATATATAGAAAAGAAAGAACAGCCGATTCTCCAACCTTGGTTTCAACCTTTCGGTATCCTCTGGCGATTTCAATGAATTAATTTCCTAACGCTTTATTTTTTCCTTTTAAATTTAATGAACACAATATTACTTTAAAATAAATAAATAAACGCATGACGTGTGATGTGGTAGAAGAGGAGGAGGAGGATGAGGAAAGCAAGTGTATTGGAAATATGTAGGTGGGGTTTGGGGGTTATATGAAATATACGTACTTTCTTTTCACCCCGGCTCATGAACTCAAAAGAAACTTTTTAGTATGTATACAACGGGTCATAATTTCCGATCTCTCATTCAAAAGGTTTTTTGGTCTGACAATGCTGTTATAGCCAACTTTTCTTGTTGACAAAGGTTGCAGATATTACCATGATTGTTGGAAGGTTTACCGCAATCATAATAATATTGTTATTATTATTATTAACCCAACCAAAATGAACAAACAAATGGAAGATAAAAAATAAGAACCTTTGCAACATGTAGTGGCAGAGGCTCATTGTGCACACTTAAAATTACCATCTGCCATCTAATCTAAATGTATTTTGGTCTCCTTTTTGAAGATGTCTACATTTTCAACATCAGAAACTACTGTTAAAAACTGAACAACGTTATTGTTTATGGATACTATTCGAGTGATGTCGGCTCTACAGTGTAAATGAAGAAACTATATCGGGTCGTACAAATATCAACTTACGTGTCACAGAATCTGTAGAATTCCCGTAATAGCTACAAGATGCGTCACGTGCTCGTTGATAGTAAGGCGCCTTTTTCCGGTAATCTAGCTGGTCCCAGTGAGGCCTTCGGCGATCTTGAAGTTCCTTGACACTGTCGTTGGGATACTGACGGCTGTATTCCTGGTAGCGCTCACTGCAAATTGGAAAACACAAGTCATTTAAATGCAACCAAAATCCATTTAGTCTCGTTTGCGGTAACCTTGAAAGATATCAAATCCCTACACACAGTTTTGCTGAAAATTCATACCTGGGGCGATAGGATCCAAAAATAAACTTTAACCACGACAGCACCTTCCTACTGTGCTAAAAAAAAAAAAATAGGAAAGTATGTCCTAATATCTGCGGTTGACAAGAAAATGAAATTAACTTCCGGATTTGGAAAAAAAAAAAAATGAAAATCATTCCTATTAAAATAATTAAGGTTCTTACTATGTAGGGAAAAATATACAATGTAAAGTTACAAATGCTTCCTTGATTTTGCGTGCTTCGATTATCCGGAAGAAAAAAATTGAAAATATATTTCAATTATCCGAAATTAATCCATTCAAATATTTAATCTAAGACAAGAGTTCTAAGAATGTAGAAAACCAAGCTCAAAGTTTGATAAAAACGCTGATGAAATCAGTTCAATTCATTCTTGTTAATTACCCCATTGTTTGCATACAAAGAACGTACATTTGAATTATTACACTTTGGTAATGCCAGAGATCATGGCTTCTGTAACTCTTGGATACGCATGATACCCGTAAACCATACTTCAGTGTGCCGTGTCCTTTAAGGACGTTGATAATCATGGCTCTCCTTATCCTTTGTAGCTCTTAATGAATTTTGTCTTTTTAATATCTCTCCTAAACTTTGTTCAGACATCCATTTACTCAAATTCTTTTAATTATCCAAACTGAACCCGTTCTAATATTTGATCTCAAACAAGCGTTTTTAAGAATTTAGAAAACCATACTTACGGTTTGATAAAAACGTTGATAAAATCAGTTTTAATTGAACTGATTTTTGTTAATTTATTCGTTGTTTTTATACAAAGAATATAAAGTTTGATCACGCCAGAGATTATGGCTTCAGGCAACTCTCAGAAATAAATGATTGCTTTAATGTAGACAGGCTTGTGTATGGACCCTTAAGTGGCCAGGATATCTTTTTAATTTATAACCGCACCAGAAAATGTTGAAGAGGAGAAAGATGATAATGGCATTGCCCATGTTGAAATTCAACAGCTCCCGCCTCCTCAGGCCCAATTTCAAATACCGAAACAATGATTATGTTTAACAAATGTTGGTTGCGCTTTCAACCAAAAGCCACTCTTACAAATACATCTACTTTAAACCAGCTTTGAGGGTTAGCGGTAGAAAAATCACCAGGCCAGTCGGATACGGGCAGAAATTGATCCATATTTTTTTCATAAAAAATAAACAGGACAAAACCTTGAAGAAAGCATTTGAAAATGTCATTTGATGATGAAAATTTTTTTCTTTTTTCTTTTTCAGAAAATTACTTTTTTCTGCGTTATTTTTCTAAAATATAGGCATTCAATTATCCGGAATTTTAAATTAACAGAACAAATATTTTTCAACCTCTGTCCCAAGGTGTCCGGATAGTAGAAGTAATTATCTGGCTAGATTTGTGCCCGTTTAGTCATAGAATTTCGGGGCCGAATTGGCTAAAACTGGTTATACAGGGTACCCAGTAAAAAAAGTATACGGGTACCCACGCCCTGGAAAATGTTGAAAAGGCGAAGGGTGATAAGGATATTGCCCATGTTGAAGTTCAACAGCCCCCACCCCACCATGAACAATTTCAAACACCGAAGCAATTATGTTTAACAAATGTTTAAGTTGGTTGCGCTTTTAAGCAGAAACTACCCTTAAAATTGCATCTATTTTTCATCCAGCTTTGACATTTTGCAGCAGAAAAACAGGAGACCAGATGGAAATGGACAAAACTGATGCATTTTTTTCATAAAAATGTAAACAGAAAAAAAAAATTTGAAGAAAGCATTTGAAAATGTCATTTGATAATGTTAATTTTTTTTTCTTTTTAGACAATGACTTTTTCTGCGTTATTTTTCGAGAATGTAGGTATTCAATTATCCGGAATTTTAAATTACCAGAAAAAAAATATTTTTCAATCCCTGTCCCAAGGTGTCCGGATAATCGGGGAAATAATTGTATGGCTAGATTTGTGTCCGTTTAGTTATAGGATTTCGGGGACGAATTGGCTAAAGCGTCGTCCATGAAAGACGAGCTGGTTATAGATGGCATGTTTAACGTTATTTTATTTCTACTTCACGCTGTTTCAGTGGTTGAAGGGTTATCGATGCGTCGAATTCAAATCTATTTCGTTGATTTTGTAAGAATGCCCTTCCTCCAGTTGACTGAGCTCACTTGTTTTTGGTTGCCAGCCAGTCTAGGAGAAAGAAAAAAAAATAGAATTCAAAACAAGTCTAAAGAGGAATGGTCTTCAGCAGGCAATCATGACCAAGAAGCATCAGCCACTGATGTTAAATGTAGTATATGCAGTGTGGCTACGACCGTAAGGGGAACTGGCAATTCTACGGGGAGGCAAGATTGGGCCATGGCGACCCCTACATTTTAATCTGGCATTTCGGTTACCCCCACTTAGATACGTCATAATATAATTTAAATATATTTTAATAATCTTGCATATCAGAATTTTTTTTTCAAAGTACCAAAAACCAAAGGTAATTCCGGTAAAGTTTGTTAGCTGATATTAGCTATAAATAAAAGAGAAATTCTACTTGTAAAAAACTTCACAACAGCTTGATCTAAAAGAAGGAAAGACAAAAGGAAAGATGATTTTTATTTAGAAAGAGACTTTTTCATTTTCTTTAACACACAGTTAAAGATATTTTTTTTTAATCGATATCACCCCAAGCAAGGCAATACAGCCACTATCACGCACGGGATTATAGAGTGTTGAGGAATTAGAAACAGAAACATTAATAATGAGCGGGAAGAAGAAAGAGTAATTAGGAGGACAGTAGATAGCGATTAACATTAATCTGCAAAAATTTTAATGCAAAGTTGGCTGAAAAGCATGGGATCAGGAGAGAGTTCCACGAGCGAGAAGTGCGAGATAAGAAACTGTTAGCATAGAAGTTGCGGTTACATCTCACCGTCAGTCTAGTATTACGCTTAAATTCATACAGAATAGGTATCATAGCGAAGAGCTCACCCGAACACTTAGCATGGAAGCATTTAAAAGAAAAAAAAAAAAAAAAGAAAAAAAAAGGCACAGAGAGGCAGCATTAAGGCAAGTGACTGAATTCGAGCTGATTCAACTTTGGATCTTATCAAAGAACTCCAGGTAAATAGCAAGGGCACGGGACCATATATAGTAGTAATACTCCAAGCATGGACGAACAGTAGACTTATAGATGTGCAAGATAGATTCTGGAGAGAAAAATTGTCTAGTCCGACACAGTGAACTGACTTTCTTAGCAGCTGACCTAGCAATAGATTCAATATATTCTTTCCACTTCAGCTGAGAGCGTTAGCCCGAGAAGGCGCAATGAGTCACTTTCCTGGAGGTTAGCATCAGCCATGCTGATTGAAGGCAAAGAGGGTTCTCTGAGATGATTAATGGAGATAAATTTAGTTTTAGAGGCGTTAAAATTGACAAGCCATCCTTTGCTCCAGTTAACAACCATGGAAGTGGTTATATGCATATCACTCAATAATCAGTTCTAAGTTAGGCAGGGATATTTCAGATGAGTCAAGAGGAGAGTTTGATGAGAATTTACGGCCAAAGCATTCAGCTTTATCAGCAGATGATGATAACAGATTGTAGACGGGGGGGGATAGAGATCTTGCACTTATTTTGTACCCTATTACAGAGCCGCCAGTAATCACGAAAGCCAAAGTTTTAGAAGCTATGCGGTGCCTTATTCTGTCAGCAAACTGGGATTTATCTCCCCTGTGGTCTCTCGTACATTTGTTACAGGCAGTAGAAAATAGGCCCCTTTTATGACGAGACCTGTCAAGCTGGAATTGCTGGAAATAGTGGTCCCTGTCTGCCATGGCGGCCAAATATAAATATGTAGAAATTATTTGCGAGCTAGGCTGTGGGTGTGGGTCAAAATTAATATGCTCTTGAGCCTCAAGAGTCTTAACACTTACAGGAGGGGATTAGGGGTCATTATTAAGAAACTCTAGGTAAATAACAAGAGCATTGAACCATATGTGGCAGCAATATTCTAAGCATGGACGAATAGTAGACACACACACGCACATATACATATATATATATATATATATATATATTTCATTGAAAATGAAAGTCAAGGTGCTTTTATTTAGTTTTTTATACAATTTCTCATGCGATCTAATAATTTTTTTTTCTTTTCGGATGATAAATTATATAAAAACTGACAGAGTTTTTTCTTTTTTTTTATCCGAGCGCTTTCGGCTATACATTTAACCATTTTCGAGGATTATATTTTAACTGTTAAATAAAGAAATAGTTTGTTGTATGTATGTTTTATAAAAATGTTTTCATTTTCCTAAACACGGTCCATGTTCAAAGTAAATAATATTAAGTGTTGGTTTGTTTGATTTTATTAATAAGGCTTCCATTATTTTTATCCCTTTTTTGCATGTAGATGATGCTGTTATATTAGTGTTGTCGACAAGTATGTTACGAATAGTGTCCGGTAGGTCTCCATGAATATTTAAATGAGATCTAATTGAGCTATTGTCAGAAAGGTGTAGATTGCGTGTCAAACATGTTGTAGTGTGGCCTACATAATTTATATATATATATATATATATATATATATATATATATATATATATATATATGTGTGTGTGTGTGTGTGTGTGTGTGTGTGTGTAAATATATAGAAAAATAGGAAAGAACCGTTAGGTTAATAATTCGAAGTTCTTTAGTATCTTTGTTTAATTTTTATAAAAACAGTGCTCAATACACTAGTAGAGCATATATATATATATATATATATATATATATATATATATATATATATATATATATATATATATATATATAACCATGAAAATATCGCCTTCGATGAAATTTATTCCGTTTCCTTTCGCCTCTACTGACAAAGACGACCGTCATTTACATGTGCAAATTTTGCTTGCCACTCTCTACTCCCTGAATATGAATAGGCCATCCTGAATGGCCCAGCCCTGTCACAAATCCAGCTGTCGCATCCTCACAGGTCATGAACCCGCCGACAACGTGAGGGCGGTCTGAGAGCTTCCAGCTAACCAAACGTCCCCTCGTCGCCCGCGGGTCCATCACCGCCGGACTTGCTGAAGGGTGGTAGATAGCAAAGTCAAAGAGAGTTTGACGAGGCTATTCGCGTGAATTTGATTTTGGCGAACAACTCTGAACGATGGAGAAACCCACACGCTTGGCTAGTAGTGCCTCCCTCGTAGCTCAAAGGGGACTGAGACAGGCGCGATCTCACAAACCGGGTTGCATCCTTCTGTCAGATGCTTGAGCTATCAAGGTTCGCTTTGGTTACGTCAGATCGATTGCCGCTGTCATCTTCCGCCTGTGTAGATCTTTGCCTATTCCGCCGTTGGGATCTTCGGGGTTTGATCACATTCAGTTTGGTCCCTCCTCTATGACCTTACCGCCATGGATAGCCCTACAGTAGTTGAAACACCAGACTTATGGAGCATTATAAAGTACAGACTCTCGAGAAAGCAGTTGAGCAACATGCTCCATAAGTTTTCTATGGGGTTGAGATCAGGAGATTGGGGCGGACATATAACACTCACCTGCTTCTCATCAAAGTATTCCTTCATCAACTTTGATTTCTGACAGGGAACATTATCCTGCATAAAAATGAGCTTGGTGGGGTCGATTTGCACCCTTTCAGCAGAAGGGAGCAGACAAGACTAAAATTTTCTTGTACTGCTCGCTCCTGAGGGTCTTTTCGATAGGTTTTAAGAAACCAGTTCCATGAAAAGAAAAGCATCTCCAGAAGATTATACTGAAAGGATGCTTGACAGTACTTACTGCTAAATTTAAAGAGATTTCAAAGCTGCTTCTTCGGATTTTAGATCGCTTATCCTTTGAATTTAGCACAACTTTCGTTTCATCGAAGAAGAGAACATTTAGCAAAATAAATAAGGTGAGTCACTTTTATCGAGCAACACTGTACATATTGGTTTTAGGCGTTTCTTTACATTTTATTACGCGGACTTACATACCGAGCCCGCCATTTTGTTTTGGGATAAATATACCAGGTGACGCGTGTTTACTCAACTCAAACACTAACATAACATACATCCCGCAACAAATGTATACTCCCTTTATTACCGTTTATGCCTCCTAATCGACGTTAACGAACGGGATTCTCGCTCCCTAATGCGTCTCTTTTCTTCCTAATCCTTTTCTTATTTCCTTTCTTCCGGTACCTAATAAACGCCGGTCACGTTTTGTTTCGGCCCTCTCTCAAACCTGAGTCTGTGCTGCTACCCATTAATGCCTTTAAGTGCTTCCCAAAACGAGGCAGATGGCTCATAAGCCGATAGTTGGATGGGTCGGACGGTTCACCAAGTTCTTAAAAACTGGAACAACAAACGATGACTTCCAGCAGGCAGGAAAACAGGAGGCAGCAAGGCATTTATTATAGATATTACGTGTTTTAGAAGCTAAAAGAAATTAACAATGTGCCAAAAAATTAGTTTTAGTCCAAATAGGAACAATACCATAGCAAGTGCAATGCTTGCTTTACGTCTGCGGAATAAACGCCATTGTTTTGTGTATAATATATATTCAAAAAATACTGCTGAGGACTCTTCTGATCATGGTCTCTTAATTACTGGGGGATCAAAATGAAAACTAACAAAAGAAAGTAGAGTGCTATTTATTCGGGTAGACTAGCTAGGGAGTCGGGGGTGGGGCAATGCGGCGAGTGACAGTGCCGTATCCACCTGGAGTGGAACTTATAATTCCATGTGCCTTCACACTACTGGTTCTGGTATCATAAATAAAACGGCATGGTCACTCGCGGAAACAAACGAAAACATGTTCTTCCGTCTATCGTGTTTGCTTTGCTCTTCCAGCGAGTTTTCCGGGTGGGGGTGCTAAAAAGATAACGACCCGACCATAGGACTTTTCTTTTTAAAATTTAGTTTAAACAGGAGATGGAAAATGTGACACCGAAATCCGAAGGCGCATTCGGGTAGCGAAAGACGCCTTCCAAAAGCTAAGCAAAGTATTAGGAAACAGGAAAATTTCGTCAGAAACAACGTAAAAAAAAGATAAGACTCGTATGTAATACTAATCTTATTATATCGGAGTGAATGTTGAACAATTTCCTCACAGATGAAAAGAAAACTTGATTCAACAGAAATGTGGTTCTACAGAAGGATGCTGAGAATACCATGGGCAGAGTGCGTAAGCAACGAAGACGTCTTAAGGAAAATGCAAACAAAATGGACACTTTTTTGTCGTGCTAGACAATTTTTCTCGTCAGAAACTATGTTGTATATTTATAAGTCTACCATTCGTCCTTGTTTTGAATATTGCTGCCTCGTCTGGTGCCCCTGATATATATTTATAAATTCTTAATAAAATCCAAAATAGAATCTGCAATATTATTGGTCCTGACTTGGCATCTCAGCTTCAGTCATTTTTTTACCACTGTAATATAGCTTGCCTGTGCCTTTTCTATAAATACTTTCACGGTAACTGTTCTGATGAAATTTCCTCTATGGTACCTAGACTCTATGAATTTAAGCGCAGTACTAGATTGGCGGCTAGGTCTCATCGTTTTACTGCTGAAATGGCCAGATGCAACCGTTCTATGCTAACAGTTTCTTCTCTCGGACATCTCGCTTGTGGAAATCTCTTGTGCTCTTGCTTCCCAGTCAGCTTTGATCTTCGCAAATTTAATTGCAACGTCAATCGTTGTCTTCTGTCTTAACTCTTATTCTTTTATTGTCCTCTCTCCTTAATAGTAGTTTTTTCTCATATTTTTTAGCACTCAGTAACCTCTTGCGTCCTAATGGCTTTATTGCCTTTCTTGGGGTGAAATGACTAACAAGACAACAACAAAAAAAAAAAAAGTCTTATTCTTAGAATCGGCCACAGACAGCTAATATTTCTTAGACCCATAATGAGGAAGGTGGGTTTGGAAAATTTGACACTCACAGAACATATTAAAGACAGAGGCAGCATCGGACCACTTAACTGACGAGGTTGTGCGAATAGATGGTGAAGCGGGTGTTGATAAAGGACAATCGCTGCTAAAGGATAGGAGGTTGGAGAGAGCCATGATCGCCCACGTCCTGAAGGGACACAGCACATAAAAGGAGAATGGCAAATCAGTAATACCTACTTCCAGTGTATCGTCCCATTAAAAGAAACTTGTTTCAGAATTATAGCTAGCATGCTTATCTCGCAAGCAGTTACTAAAGAACGTGTTCAACAGTCGGTACCAAAATTTAAGAAATATCAAACATCATTTGTCAACACTGGAAGCTATCAACGTTTGAAGGAGAAAAAAAATCAATCACGTTAAAATACAAAAATGTAAGTGGGGAAAAAAAAAAAAAAAAAAAACTCACCTGAACCACAGTAGAAAAGCATGTTTGTTTAGAATTTCCATCGGTAATGAAAAATCCAGTTTGTTGTGCTTCTTCCCGCCCGTGTTTTTCATTCTAAATAAATAAAATAAAATTTAGATGCTCTCTGACGAAAATTTACATTCTCAAACGTTTCACTTAACGATTTCTAGATTTGTACTTTCAAAAAGGATTAATATATTTTAAATTTTTAGTTTTAAAACACCCTGGGTGGTCCTCAGTGCCATATATGAGAGAAAAAAATTAAAATTAAAATAAAGACTACCTTTGTCCCATAAAAAATGGTACATTTAATGTATGAAATGCGTATATAAATGTACTATTATGGAGGTAGTAATAAATAATTCCAATTTGGAAGGATTGCTGCTAGTTCTAAGCTGGTTCTCTTTAATCCTGATATGCTACAGTGTTCCCATAGAAATTGATTGCAATATATTAGACTACCTATGTCCCATAATGATTGGTACATTTAGTGCATGAAATGTGTATGCAAATGTACCAATCATTGTTTTACAGAGGTAGTAATAAATAATTCCAATCCCAAATTGGAAGGATTGCTGCTAGTTCTAAGCTGGTTCTCTGTAATCCTGATACTCTACAGTGTTTCCATAGAAATTGATTGCAATATATTAGACTACTTCTGTCCCATAATGGTTGGTACATTTAGTGTATGAAATATGTATACAAATGTACCAACTATTATGGGACAGATAAATATAATAGTGATAAATAATTCCAATCCAAAATATTTTAGTTTGGCTTTTTAACGAAGACCCTTTTTGAGAAAATATTAGAAAATTACCAATAAATTTTAAATTTATTATATATCAGTCAGTTATGTGATACACGCTTAGGCGATCATGTGTCATTCGATACATGACTGTCGAGGCGGTTTTTTCCCCGCAGTAGGTTGCTATTTCTTTCTGCAGTAGATGTTTAGGAAAAAAAATAATTATTTAAATTTGCCGAGGACATGTCTTTATAACAAATATAAACATTAAGTGATACAAAAAAAAAAAAAAATTCATTGAAATTTCAGAAAAATAAATGAGTGGATGGAAAGAAATGTAAAAAGATTTTATAAAGATTTTCTAGAAAAAAACATTTCAAAAAATAATTTAATTCCACTTTGAATAAGTCCTGAAAGTTTCACAAAAATCCGACAATTAGCTGATTTTACCAAGAATTTCGAAATCAATGTTTTTCATCACAAGGTGCACTTAAATTTCCCATACAAGGTCCCGCGTTGACAAAAAAAAGTTCTAAAAGGTGAAAAAAAAAAAAAAAAAAAAAAAAAAAATAATAGTCATAAAAAAATCCTTTTATCATTTCTCTTAATAATAACAAATTACTTTGACGTTAAAATTTTGCTTTTATTATCCTGGGCACTTTTTCCATTATGTATCCTCATTTTTAAGTGAATTTATGGAGGTACCTAGGTAAAAGTTTTTATTTTGATAGATAAGTTACTCCCTGCCCAGGCCGGCGCAATGGTCCTGTGCCCCCCGACCACCACTCTACTACATCTCAGTTTTCATGGGTTGTCATAGCCGAAGTGATAGTGGAGGACAAGTTCCCACTGTCTATAAAATGTTTCTGGAGCCTAACTGCAGATAACTATAAAATTCACGCACCGATTTTAACACTATGAACAAAACCCCCTTCTAAATCGATGTGAAATCAATATTTTTCGATTCTAATAAATGTTGTAGCTTGAGGAAGGTCTGAGGTATGATGATCTATAAAAATTATCCTTCGGAAGCGTTTTTTTTTTTTTTTTTTTTTTTACACGAGAAGACCAGTCTATTTATTTAGTTCCTAACCTAACAATGTTCCACAGCAACCAAGGTCAGAGAATTATTGGATTTGATCTTAATTCGAAATTTAAGAGTTTCGATAGAATATATAAGAATTAACTTCACTGAAATATTTTTGATTTTTAAGTATTTTTTTTGGTTCTAAAAATTTACTTTGCCTCAAAATTAAAACAACTACTGGAAATAGAGTAAAACGCCACCCCTTTCATCAAGTAACCTTCCCCAATGATACTATTTAAAGTTTACTTTTCAAACTTAATTCTCATCCTATTATAATTATGCTTGTCTCTTCCATTGTTAGTTCGCACGACCTTTACGCCTTGCCAATACCTCATAAATAATGCACTATTTCGTTTTGATCACGTAAAAAGGGGTAGAAAACAATACATGGACTCTAAGAAAATGAAAGATAAACGTGGAGAGAGAAAATCAGTTTAAGCTGACAAGAACAGATACTTCACTTTGATCAGTTGTCAAAAGGCCGAGAAGCGGCATTTTTTTCAGTGCGCTCACGTCGCTATCGAATGTGTCACAAGGTCGAAGTTTAAAGAGGGTTTAATACCGTGGAAAAATTGTTCAAGCCTCCTCCACACTTTCCCTTTTGGGGGACGCACATGTGCTGGGCAATAAACCCAGTCCCTCCCGGAGAAGTGGTACTGCTTGGGGGGGGGGGCCCTCTGGGGCTTGGGCTTAAAATTATTTGAACCACACCGAGCCAAAAAGCCGAGAAGCGATTGTATTTTCTTACCATAAATAAAATAACATCGTCTGTTGAATTGCTTTTAAATTATTATTAAGAAAAATGCCCGTAAGACGGGTATTTGCTCTTAAGTACGAAGGCTGCCGAAAAGTTCTCGTTCAGAACCACTTCTCAAATTACGACCAAATGAACAGATTTTTATTTTTAATCCCTATTTGGGGTCGGACTGAGAAATTTTCAACTAATCCAGGTTTTAAAAAAAAATCGATATCAAATAAGCGATATGACCAGAGCAATGATGTTAGAAAATGTCTTTTTTTTACGGCTTCTTCATAATCTATCGTCGTAATACAATCTCCATGGTTTGTTTATGTTTTGGCGCAAACTTAAAAAAAAAAAAAAAAAATAAAGTCTTTCTTAAGGCTTTCTCCACATAAATTTTGGATCATATGGGATACTAAGACTCCTGAACGATGAAATATATCAAATATGTGACCGTTGCATTGTTAGAAATGCTTTTTTTTTTTCGAGGTTGGATCGATTTACTTAACTATAAATTTCTGTTGCAAATAGAGCGAAATCAAATTCGTGAAGTACTCGACAGAATGACTTTTTTCCTGCGACTTTATTACCGGCCACGTTTTCAACTGTCTTGTATAGTAAACGAGATTTTTTAATTTCGGAAGCCCTCATACCATTGGTTAATTTTTTTCAGTTTCAGGAGTCCATCCAACACCAGATAGCAACTCTTCCATTAGGTTCAATCTATGAGGCGTTTCACCCCTCCACACAAAAAAAAAGAAGTAAACGTTTGTGATGTAGTGACATCATTGACCACCGGAATTGGAAGTTCTCTTCTAATAAAGATAGAGCAGGCGCGGAATGCATGAATCAGCAGATTTGAGATAGCAACTCGTGTGTGCTAGAAGCCTTCAACTGGTCTCCGCGTTTTCTTTGAATATCCCTAACCTAGTCTCTGTCGCATGTTTTTCACGAGCTGTAAGACGCTACAGTGTCGAGGGTGATTAACTCCATATGAGTGGGATTTTCGTCTTAAACGCGGCCTTGTACCACATTCCGATAAATACCTAAGTATTGGTTCATTTTTGTCTTGTTAGAATTACCCAGAAAAAATAAAATGAACACTGATTTTCCAGTGTCAAAGCTGACTACAAGGCTGTCGACATTGGCTAAGTTTAGCTTAATACGACTCACAGCAAGGATCGAACTCACGACAGCCGTATTGAAGTGTGAGGCTATTTTTAGCAAAGTTCTGCTCTAAGATCAACTGTTTGAGCCTGTTATTATGGAAGTTCTGGGGAGAAAATAGAATGAAGGCCTTGGAAAATTTTGAAGGATTTATCGTTCATTGTTAGAATAGTGCATGCGAGTAACGGGCAGGGGTTTGGTGATATCCGAGGCCAACTACTTGATTGTATGCCCCAAAACTCAAGAGGAGGGGATTATAGGGTCTACTACTGAGAAGTGTATGAAAGGAAGAAATTTTAAGTATGTGAAAACAGATGAAACATGAAATAAACACTTAATATATAATTAATTAATATGTAAACTAAATTTTTATTTCACACTTTGATTGGAAAACCCGGGGCCTACGCACCGTCTGCTCCCCCACCACTCTGCATGCAACTGGTGCGTGTGAGTGAGAAAGCAATTTCTATCTCCGCTGAATGGTTGGTCCGACAATCAAGTTGACTAGACCTATTTTATCAATTTCAGGAACAGAACTTGTTAAATCAATAAATAGACTGCTATTAGTTATTTTCTGAAAAGTAGTAGACATAGGAAAGGCAACTACAAGAGCCCTTACAGAAGGTTGTAAAGGAAAGTGAGAAGAAAGGACTAACTATCAATTTAAAGAAGACAGAGTCTATGGTTGTCAGCAAAAGGAACAGCCCATGATGTCAACTATGATTTGGAGACACCAAAATCAACAAGTAAAAAAATTTAAATAGCTATGATGGGTTTCAACAGGACGGAACATGTGACACCGAAATCCGAAGGTGCATTGGAATAAGGAAAGATGCCTTCCAAAAGCTAAGCAAAGTATTAAGAAATAGGAAAATTTCGTTAAAAACAAAGAAAAGAAAACTGAACCGGTATGTAATATCGGTCCTCTTATATGGCAGTGAATGCTGGGCAATCTCCTCACAGGAAGAGACTTGGGGCAGCAGAAATCTGGTTCTGCAGAAGGATACTGAGAATGTCGTGGACTGAATATGCGAGCAACGAGAAAGTTTTAGGGGAAAATGGAAGTAAAAAGGACACATATAGAGAATTGAAATTTCTATGGCGCATAATGAGGAAAGAAGGCATGGAGAATTTGACACGCACAGGACATATTAAGAGAAGAGAAATAGCGGAAAGCCTAACGAGCTAGTGTAAATGGCTAGCAGAACAGGGACTAGGAAAGATCGCAAAAAGACAAACTTTACGATGAGCTACACAGGACAAGATGTCCTGAAGGGATATGGGACATAGAAGAAGAAAGAAGACTAATTTTCAATGGATTGTCATTTTTACTGATTAGGGTATCTAAATAATTAACAAAGATCGATTTACCAATTTCCTAAATTATGTCTGCCTTCACATTTTTGTTTTAGGACGCATCAAACATAGGAGATTGCTTTTTCATCTGCCTGCTTAAAGTGACACGAGAGAGGAGCTGACTGGAGGAATATTTCTCTTCAGGAGCTGAACATATACTTTTACCCCCGATTACTAGAGTGCCTAAATCTAGTTCACCCCAGAATTAAAAGTTTTACTGGTGAGTCGGGAGCACGTTATATTCCATTTTAACTTCGATGGGGCTTCCGGTTGAGACAGGTTAAAATTTGTGTAGCCGACCTTTTGAGAATTTTGTTCCTTTCTTTAAAATTCCTTCAACCTTATTGAAATACCTGGTGCTTTAAGCTTGGATGGATACTGGCTTGGAATTGTTAATCGGAGAGCCGAGTTCCAATTCCAGTTGGGTTCGTTATATTCACTTACACGCAAATATCCCTGGGAAAGGTATGAATCCACCACTTTTCCCTTCAGTTATGGATTAATTAGTAAGACTTGTATCATTAAATCATTAACTCAACAAAAAAAATCTTCTAGTCTAAAAATATTTTTTGGCTTTAAAAATTCTGCAAAGGGTTGATAAGCCGTAGAAAATGAATGAATCCATCAAAAAAACCTCCAATCTTAATACATCTTTTTTGTTTTATTGTTATTTTCAAAGTTCCCAAATAATAGTTATTTTGAGAGACTGAGGTAGGAATCGTAATACAAGCGTTATTTGTAGTGTCCAGTGGGAGTTTTTTTGTTTTTTTTAAAATAAGTTAATTTTTTTTTTCTTAAAATTTTCTAAATTTGTATGTTTTCTCCTAAGTATTTCCGTTAAAAGATTATTTTAAAAACACAAAAAAAATAAATAAATAAATAAAATAAAATAAAATTTACAAGGTAAAAAAATTAATTAAAAAAACATGAAACTACAAAAAGGTACAATTATAACAATAAATAAAACACTTGTTACCGTTTCGGTTTTTCCAGAGAATGCGTCCCACATTCGGCGTTCTTTTGTTTTTCTTTGTTGCGTGTTTCGTTTTGTTTGGTTGTTGGTGTGAAGCTTGAAATTTTGGAAACTACTTTTTTGGTCATAAGCTGGTCACTGGTTGTCATCGGGGACTTGTGATGAGATACAAAATCATCTTTGCTTTTATCAATGTCTTGGCGTCCTTCAAGTCTACGACTCCGTTTCAAAGCAGACGGTGGATTTAAATCTAGAGTTTCGCCGATTTTCAAGTTAAGAAAATTAGCAGTGTCCATATTTTGTTCGGATGATTCCTTTGCTTTCATTCTCATCGGCGCGCGGTTATTTTTACTTTTTGAAACTTTATAAGCGCGTTTACATTTAGAATTATTTTCGGACATCAGAGGTCTTTCTTCATCTGTGATTGTTGATTGAGAAGGTAGATACGGCATCTCTTCGACTATTTTGCAGGACTATTTTCAAGCACTAAGTATTTTCTCTTAGATTTTTTTTAACCATTAAAATTTGAAATGGTTCACTAATACAGTTTCGCGTGTGCACGTACTAAGAGGGTACGGTATCTAGTTTAATATTGAAATAACTAGATATGGCGTTATTTTTTTTAAATAATAATAATAAAAAAAAAATGTTCGTTAATTCCAGGCGTGCTTGGAAACTTGTGACACGCGTAACACATGATGACGTAATCCAAAGAATAATTTTTTCACGCGTTTAACTTTCATCCAGACGATCTTTTCAAATTGTCCGATTAAAAAGAAGGGATGGGGGATTGTTAAGAATAAATGAAAAACCACCTATAAAATATCGAAGTATTATTTTTATGCTAATTAAATTAATATTTCCTATTAAATCCGTACATTTTTAAAGACAGATTTAAAATTTAAAAAAAAAAAAAAAAATATGGACTATTTTTCTAACGAAAAAGGTTCGGAATTAATAAAATTTACTATGGAAAGATTTTAATCCATATCAAGTCATTTGCGATATTATTATTGACAGTAACAAAGATTTCACAAGGACACCGGTGTGGATGGAACTCACTACTTTGTAGTAATGACAGACCAGATTAGCTCGTTAACCATTACCACTTTTCTATTACGTCCAAATGATAGTTGATTTAAGAATGACCTAAGTCTAGTAGACTATCGTAGCGGGTCCCTTGCGCGGCTCTAACTCTTACGTTTCGTTCGCACTTGTATCACAAAACGTGAGCGTTAAACATCGATATACAACAAGCGCTGTGAGATATTTGCACCCAATGAGGATTGAACTCACTCACTAAGCAAGCAAGCAAATGATCCGTGCGAGCGACGGCCTTGCCTCGGCAGATGTCTCCTAAGTAAATTAGGACTCAAAACTGTCAGATTGCAAGGGGTTTTATGAAAGATAAATTTTTTGACGGAATAGAAATTTATATAGCATAAATGGTGATTTTTTTTTTTTTTTTTTTGTCAAGAGGTGCTTTTTCTCAGCTTCGCTACACAACCATCCATTCAAACGAAATTGTCTCAATTCTCACATCAAAGAAATTTACATAGAACCAAAAACTGCTCTAATTTGCTTGGTTGCAAAAATAATTCATTTGCATAAAATTTGCGGTTGGAAGACAGTTTAAAAAAAAAAAAAAGTAACCGCTTTAACATAGGTACCTCCAAAACTTTTCTTTAAAAAAAAAAAAAAAGCATAGCATGATGAAAAATGCCCCAAACTTTATAAAAACAAAGTTTTATCGACAAAATGTTTGTTATTATAAAGAGGAAAGACCCAAGTATTTTTTAATTATTTTATTAATTTTTTTTAATCCTTTCTAGCGCGTTCAAAATTTTGGTGAAAATCTTTTTTTTTTTTTTTTTTGCAGATTAGTAGGGGAAATTTAGCGTCTTTTTTTCGGTAACAAATTGATTTGGAAATTCTTACAAAAATCAAATAATGGTCGGATTTTAATTAAATTTTCAGGACTTATTCACAAATGAATTAAATTATTTGTATATATTTTTTTTTTTAGAAAATCTTTGTAATCTTTTTTTTCTCCATCTGTTAATACTCTGCCACTTAATTTTTTGGAATTTCGAAAAATTATAATTCCAGGGGTTTATATTAGTTAAAACAGGACGCCATTAAATCATCAGTTTGTTTTGTTTTTGTCAAACAGAAACACTATTTACCAAAAGTCTGCTCTGAATCGTAAAATAAAAATGCAATGATATTATTTAATTAGAAAAGATTTTATAAATAAGATATATTAAGGACACTATTAAGAAAAAATCTTTTCGATGAATAATGAATTTTTATAAGAATTGTTTTAATTTCTTTTTTATTTTAATTAGAAAAAAATTATTATATTTTAAATAGTTCAGGAAAGCTTTACTTAACGCATATAATTTTATGCTTATAGAGCTCCGTTATTATGGCCTTGAGCCAAACACCCAATTCTAGAGTGCTTCATTTTCAACAATTCCAAATCTGCATACATTAAAGAATCGGTCTAGAGTCCGATTCTTTATTGCATGCAGGTTTGGAAGAACCTAGTTGAGTCGTTCAAAATGTCACGTGATTCTATATTTTCTTAGACAAAAGTTTATTGTCGTCCAAGCTTTTGGTGAAAAGCTGAATTGATAACATGGTCACAAATGCAAGGTTCTCAGTGAGGATCAAAATCAATACATAATAGTAATGATTTAAGATAGGAATCCCGTATCCAAATTAATCTTCTCTAAATTGATCTCAAATTTGTCCTGATGTGGCATAGTATCTGCTGATGTTTTTGGAGAATAGGCTACTCTGGAAAAAAATGAAAAGTCTAGATCAGGCCCGCACGAAATACTGTCGCGAGACGACAAAGTGTGTGAGGCCCACGAATAAATTTCATCAAAATAAATTTGGCGAGAAACTTCAGTTTTCTGGAAGCATGACTTTATTCAACCAATATTTGTTTTTGATGAAGACATACATCAGTTTACGGCCATATCATGTTGAAACACCGGTTCTCGTACGATGACTGAAGTTAAGCAACGCCGAGCCTAGGCAGTAGATGGATGAGCGCTTGGTGATACTAGGTACGGTAAGCTTGGATATGCTTGTAGTATGCTTACGGCTATATCATGTTGAAACACCGATTCTCGTGCGATAACTGAAGTTAAGCAAAGTCGAGCCTGATCAGTACCCAGATGGGTAACCGCTTGGGAATATCAGGTGCTGTAAGCTTGGATGTGCGGGTGGTATAATGAATAACGGCTCGGAATTAGAAATCGGAGACACGAGTTCCATTTTCCAATTGACTTCATTATATTCACTCGCGCGCAAATACCCTTCTGAAAGATAGGAATCCACATTTAAAAAAAAAATAAAATAAAATAAAAAATCTTAAGATCTAAAAATAATTTCTGGCTTTAAATAACTTTCAAGAGTTTGATTTGCCGTAAAAAAAAAAAAAAAAAAAAAAAAATCAATTTATGAAGACAATCCTTGAGGATGTATTCGTGGATTTTCGCCATTTTTTTTTTTTTTTTTTACACACGCAGGAATTTATTATAAAAATTTACTCTTGCAACTCATGGTTAATTTTATACGAGCAATGTGGCCCTTCATATTTTTTTCTTAAACCAGCCTGCTCTAGAGAAATAAATAAATTCTTAAATTCACTAAATAAAATTTGTTGTTCGTTTATTTTTTTTATTGAATACTCAAGGATTGCTAAAAAAATATGGCCACCAAATTTTCTATGGTTACGAATGTTTTAGTTAATTATTTTTTGAAATTTCCAACACTGATCCCGAAATTTCTAGGGGCTCAATTAAAAATATAAGTAGTAAACTAGGCCCTGGTTTTGTGTTTATCAGGTTAGCTAAACCGAATATTTATCTTTTTTGTTTAATCTAGTTGATAATTTAAATTTTTTAGTGGATGATTCGAT
>CAHIKZ030000007.1:882500-987500 GCA_903632075.3 Acanthosepion pharaonis | reverse complement strand
CAAAGGAGTAAAATACCAGAAAAATCGACTAAATTGACAGATTGTCATTAATAATAATAATATTTTGATGAAAAAAAGATGTCTGTTCCCTGTGACTGTCAAAGAAAAAAAAACCCGAAAAGATGATGATTACCTTGATTTTTTTCTGGTATTTTATTCCTTTGATACCCTGATTAGAAGAAGGCAGTGGAATTGGTTCAACTGTTTAATCAGAAGTTTGGTTTTAGTGTTTAAAAGGCATATCAACATCTCTATGGGTTATTTAATACCAAACTCTTGATATTTTGGATGCAATTTTATAGCTTCAGTTACAGATATTTTGTACATAATTTGATACTTTCAGGGTAAAGGTACGTTTTCTAGATATATTGGTCTTAAATAATAAAATGTATTGTTGGTAGTTAGTTTTTTTTAAATGTGTTGCAGGTAATTTAACTATAAAAATGTGCTGCAGGTAATTTAACTATAAAAATGTGTTGCAGGTAATTTAACTATAAAAATGTATTGCTGATAGTTTTTTCATAAAAATGTATTGCTGGTAATTCTACTATAAATATGTTTTGTTGGTAAATTTTTATTAAAATGTATTGCTAGTAATTTCACTTATGAAACACATTATTTGGCCCAATATACTGACTTTGGTTGAAGTTTACTCACAGTTTGCCAAGCACACTCAAATATCCTCATTTTGATTAACTAAGCATAGCTTCGATGTGGCACAAAGCTGAAAGTATGGAGTACCTAGTGACGATCGAACTCATTATTCAATCGTAATTTATCTAGTGAGACAAGCTTGCTAACCATTATATTATTATGTTGAAGTGCCTACACTCAAATCCAAATGAATAACAGGAGTTTACTTTGTTTTCTATTAAACTGGAAGTGTTCATTTTAATTCGTATGTGGACGAGCTTATTAGGAGCATATTTGTTAACTTGAGTTCAATTCTAGTAACATTTATTAAGCAACAACTTTTACTGTTTTTTTTTTTTTTAAATAATCGTTTTCAATTATTTCCACTAGGGTATCTGCAATATTCACAACCTTTCAGTTACTGTACCCTCTGGCCTTCTTCAGATGTTTGTCATCACACTAGGTAACCTTCTTGAAATTTTGAACAGAATTCTTTTTTCAATCCAAAGATTAAATAATGGTTTCAAAATTCTGAAGAAAACCAGAGTAGAATTTTTTTTCGATTATCGCATACAAGGCAATAAAGCCACTAAGTCACAAGCGGTTACTGAGTGTGAATGAATAAGAAAAAAGAAAAACATTATTAAGGAGCGAGAACAATAGAAGAGTAATCAAAAAGTCCATAGATAACGATTGACATTGCATTTAAATTTGTTTTCTAATCATTTCACCCCATGCAAGGCAGTAAAGCCACTAAGACACAATCGGTTACTGTGCGTGAAAGAATAAAAAAAAATAGAGAAACATTATTAAGGAACAAGAACAAAAGAAGAGTAATCAGGTAGACAATAGATAAAGACTGACATTGCATTTAAATTTGTTTTCTAATCATTTTGCCATGCAAGGCATTAAAAGCCAAGACCAAAGGGGTTACTGAGTGAAAAATAAAAAGAAATAGAGAAAAATTATTAAGGAGCAAGAAGACAGTAGATAATGATTGATATTGCTTTTAAATTTTTGAAGATGAAAGTTGACTGGAAGGCAAAAGCCGGAAGAGAGTTCCACATTTGAAAAATACGAGAAAAGAAACTTTTAGCAAAGAACTCATGTTAAAACCTAGCTATTTCAACTGCAAAATGATGAGACCTTGTTGCCAATCCAGTACTGCGCTTAAATTCATAAAGTCTAGATATCATAGCGAAGAGTTTATCTAAACAGTTATCATGAAAGTATTTATATAAATACACAGAAAATCTACATTACAACAGTGGGAAAATGATTGAAGGACCAATAATATTGCTGATTCTTCTTTGGATTTTATCAAGAATCTATAAATAGCACTGGACCATATGTGGCAGCAATATTCAAGAATATACAAATGCTAGATTTATATATAAGATAGAATCTGAATGGTCGAAACTATTGAAATTATTACGGAATCGCTAACTGGGTGCCCTGTGATTGGATGAAAAACAACCAATCACAGGCTACCTTTTTAGATTTTCACCAAACCCCCACGAGAGCGGTTTTTACAAGCTCTCTTCCTCTTTTGCTTGTGGGGACCCTCAGAGACAACACGTTCCCCGTCTGCACTCTCCGTCATCTAAACACCAGGACACGTGTGTGGATTTAGACAGCAACTGAAGCACGGAAGTTAAGACTATTTTCTTCAACCCAGCCAAAACGACAAAGGAAATATAAAACTGTTATAAGGACGCATCTTTCAGATAAGTTCCGCAAACCCGACTGTTTGCAATGAAACTTTCCTCTCTCTTCCTAAAATACAAGATTTTTCAAACATTTTCATCTGTGTTTGTGTTCCTTTCTTCTTGCCGGCGTCACAATATTTTTGTTACCAAATATAATTGGGAAAATCCCAATAAAACATTGGGAGTATAAAAACCAAGTTGAGCGTTTTGGTTCAGATAATAAAGTGCATGATATTTGAATATGAAGTCCATAATTATTTGTTTTTTAACTTATTTCTTTAAAAAAAAAAAAAACTTGTACTTTTTACATTATTATTTTCCTAATAAATGTCTTTTTTGTAACTAAAGATGATTTTAATAAAAATTGAAATTTTATATCTCAATCCACCAAAAATAAAATAATGATAATAAAAAAATTATATGCTACTGTTAAAGACTGTTTCAGTTATTGTTTGAAAAATAAGTGTTGTGTCGGAAACCTACCACCCCTCTTGAAGATGAACTTGTCTGCGTCTGTGAACAAAGACTTTAAATAGTGGCATGTCAGTTGACATGGGGAAGATAGATAGACAGAAGTTCTTAGCTGACCTAGTTATTGACTACTCAGGCGATTTCTGTACCTTTTTACCAACCTATTAAAACCCTTTTTATTGTTACGTGTTATTTGGCGTTTGTCTCTACTAACCCCATATCAACATCATAACAATAAGTAAAAATGAATCATTGATTTTTACCTGCAGTTTTCGGTCGACACACGTTTTTCACTGACTGCTTTGTTTGGCTAAATGCGCTCACGGGTCTTCTGGGATAAATGTTATTTTTCTGGAATATCAAGATAATTAGATTTTAAGAATCTGTGTTTGGCTTTTTATTGGCAGGAAACATGATCAAGATCTCAGCAGACTATTGGCCTCATCATTGTTGTTTTTATCACAATGTCTTGGTTGTTGTGCCTTCTTGCTTTCATCAGGTGCATGTCGATCCGGGTAACCTACAGGAAATTCCAAACCAAATTCTATATTTAATCTATAGAGATAGACATTTCTCATTCCACAGATATCTCTTCTAGTTCTTATTTTTAGTACTGCTCACTTATTGCTCACCCCTTTTTCAACTTCGTCCGAGTACACTGCTTGACGAAGGGATTGAACTCATAATTACGTCACCTTTACTGAACGTATGTCGATTTGGGTAACTTACAAGGAATTCCAAACTGAACCCTTTGTTTAAACTTTTCTTTCAATCTAATCTTTGTTCCACTGCCCATGTCTAGGGATATCTCGTCTAGTTGTTAATTTTAGTATTGCTCGGCTACTGATTGCCTCTTTTCAACGGAATCCAAGTACACTGCCTGACACAAGGACTGAACTCATATTTACTATGTAACCAAATTCAGATAAATCAATGCTTTAAACCATTATGCTATTGTCTCATGGAGGATGTTCTGTATTATAATGGTTTGATTTCCCTATCTGGGACACAATACCCACACTACAATTTCTTGCTAATTTTTGAATGATGCCCAAACTGTTGCAGTTCAAACCTTGAAATGTGCCAAGGTTATTTCCTCAGGTTGTTAGGTTAGATTGGGACTACATTCAATTTGCCACAATTTTCAAATACTTTTAGTACTGCTAAGTTATTGCTTGCCCAGTTTCCACTGAGTCCAAGTATACAATGCCCACCCCGGGATTGAACTCATAATTACTATGTCACATTAAATCATTAGGCTATTGTCCCTGAAAACACAACGGCTAAAATGTTGCAATAACAACAAAGATGAGGACAGTAATCCTCATGTAAATAATGATAACTTCTCATTCCAGAAATTCAGAAGGCAATCAGGTGATAATAACAACAAAGATGGGGACAATAGTTGGCTTGTAAATAATGATCTCCTCATTCAAGAAATTCAAAGATTAGAGCTTTTGTCAAGAATTTAGGAAGAAAATCCCTTTGGAAATAAGTCATGGTAAGGTTATCAGAAATTAAACCAGTTCCCCGACCATGCTTTTCTGTTAAAGAGGGTAGCTAGACACCTAGTAGGGTTAAAAACAGGACATGTCAAGGGGTGGTTGTACCTTCTTGTAGCATCAGCAATATCTAGCACAATCGGGTCGACTCGGCGTCACACCTATGTATACAGCCAGAGCAGTTATGATGCAGCATTGCAGTGTGGGGAGCTGAAGTCAACGGTTGAGGCTAGAAAGATTTTACCTGATGGAATCAACAACCAGGTGTCCATGACCAAAGTGAGCCTTCAAGTTAGAGGACATTGGCTGACCTGGATTGGGGATGTGCTCTGCTACGTTTAGACATGAATGAAGGCCTCTCCAGCATTCAATCCAGATTTGTGGAGAGAAATGGTCAGGTGTTTAGCTGCACAGCAACCCTATGACCACACCCATTCATGGGATTGATGATGATGGACATGTGGCTGAGCAATTAGGACATTAGCATTTTGACCAGGAGATCTGAGGTTGAATCTCACCATGATCAGTTTGTCTGAGGAGACAAACATTGCATATGACATCATTGGGAATTGTCTGAAAACCATCATTACAGGTTGACTCATGGTTTGCACGTGAAACAGAGTAAACAAAATTGTTGTGCTAACAAAGGTTGTGTTAACATGAAGTTACAATTCATTGTGACCTAAGATTTAAGCATACTAGCCTCATTCAATTGTAACCATACAACAATGTCCTCAGTGAGCTTTTCCACTGCCTAGCCAATGATTACCCCATCTTGCTCTCCATTCTCATTCATATCGGTGGGCACCAAAAATTGTATTAGGTTGGTGCAAAAATAAAGGGCATTTAATAATGTCGTTTTTGACGTAACGTCAAAAAAACGACATTATTACGTCATTATTTTGCACCAACCTAATAGATTCCAAATGAAATGAAACAGAGAAAGAAAGTCCTGTAGATTCCCTGAGGAGTATGGAAGCCACAGCTCTCAAGTCCCATAAACTACTCAATGATTATGGGAACCACAGCTCTCAAGTCCCATAGACTCTCTCAGGAGTATGCAAACTACAGCACTCAAGTCCTATAGACTCTCTCAGGAGTATGGGAACCACAGTTCTTTAGTACCATACTCTCCGAGGAGTATGGAAACCACAGCTCTCAAGTCACATAAACTTTCTGAGGAGTATGGCAATCACAGCTGTCAATTCCCATACACTCTGAGGAGTATGGAAACCACAGTTCTTTAGTACCATAAACTCTCCGAGGAGTATGGGAACCACAGCTCTCAAGTCTCATAAACTCTCTCAGGAATATGGAAGCCACGGTTCTCACATTCCATAGACTCTTTGAGGAGTATGGGAACCACAGCTCAACTCCCATACACTCTCCGAGGAGTGTGGAAACCACAGCTCTCAAGTTCCATAGACTCTCCGAGGAGTATGCAAACCACAGCTCTCAAGTTCCATAGACTCTCCGAGGAGTATGCAAACCACAGCTCTTGTCTCTGAGGATTTTGGGAGTCATGGCTTTCAAGTTCTGTAGACTCCCTAAGACACATGAGGTCACAGTTTTCTGAACATTAGGCATTTCTGTTGTGGTTTCCATAGCAAGGAGTAGGTTTTTACAAGATGGAATTACTAACCCCATACCAAACCAGTTTTGTCCTTCTAGATCATAGCTAAAGAGCCCAGCTTGCTCTACTATTTAACCCATAGATTGGGAGAGAAATGGCTTCATATCTTTCCAGTGCTTGATTTGATTGATTTGTTTTCTACAACTTATCAACATTTTGCAGCTTATTTAAAACCAGAAAGTATTTTTACATTTTAAGAATTTTTTTTTGAGATAATAATGATTTAGCAATACAGGTCTTACAATTAACCCATAGATGGAGGAGAAAAGGTGGATTCATATCTTTCCCAAGGGCATTTGCACATAAGTGAATATAAACCCAATTGATATTGAAACACCGCACACCGATTAGCAGTTCTGAGGTTTTATCCATTACACCACCTACACATCAAAGCTTACAGAAATTGGTATTCCCAAGCAGTCACCCATCTAGGTACTGACCAAGCTTGATGTTACTTAACATCGGTGATCATATGGGCACTGGTATTTTAACGCAATATGGCTGTAACCACTTTTCCAAGGGATGTTTGCACAAAAGTGAATGCAACGAACTTGGCTGGAATTTGAACTAGGGTCTGATTTCTTATTTAAGCTGTTATACATTACACCATCTGCATATCCTACTAATACTCTTAATTCAAAAAAAAGGTAGATCTGGTCTTCTGTAAAAAGATAGTTTAGTAATTAAAGCAGATGGTGAATTCTACAGATCTTTCTCCAGGTAACTTTGTGATGAAAGTAAATCTTTTTGTTTTTGCAACCCTGGACAAGAACCTAACAAAAAAAGAAAATAATAATGGCTGACAATGCTTCATCTAATAAAACATGAAGATGGAAGCAAATACTAGTCAAAAATTCATAATGGCTGACAATGTTTCATTTAATAAAACATGAAGATGGAAGCAAATACTAGTCAAAAATTCATAATGGCAGACAATGCTTCATTTAATAAAACATGAAGATGGAAGCAAATACTAGTCAAAAATTCATAATGGCAGACAATGCTTCATTTAATAAAACATGAAGATGGAAGCAAATACTAGTCAAAAAATTCATAATGGCAGACAATGCTTCATTTAATAAAACATGAAGATGGAAGCAAATACTAGTCAAAAATTCATAATGGCAGACAATGCTTCATTTAATAAAACATGAAGATGGAAGCAAATACTAGTCAAAAATTCATAATGGCTGACAATGCTTCATTTAATAAAACATGAAGATGGAAGCAAATACTAGTCAAAAATTCATAATGGCTGACAATGCTTCATTTAATAAAACATGAAGATGGAAGCAAATACTAGTCAAAAATTCATAATGGTTGACAATACTTCATCTAATAAAACATGAAGATGGAAGTAAATACTCATCAAAAATTCATAATGGCTGACAACGCTTCATCTAATAAAAAATGAAGATGAAAGGAAACACTCAGAAAAAAATGAATAATCTTTAGAAATTGTTGAATAATGTAATGGAAAATGTGTTTGACTTACAGATGTTATTGTTACTCTTGGAACAGCTGGAGCTGGCTGGATAAGTAGATCTTTAAAACACAATTTGCTTATATCGCCTTCTGTTGGGCAAGAGGCTTTTCTTGAACTGGTCACAATTGCTGATTTGATCCTTTGCGTACTCAAGCTATGTCTTCGTTTTGCCTGAAAGATATTTGTTAATGTATCCTTTTTAAATCTCTCTTTTTGTCATGAGTTATTGTAACTATTTACACTATTTACATTGTTTGGACTGTTGGGCTCATCTTTATTGCTATATTTTCGAATGTTTTGGCCATTGTATGCCTTCTTCAGGTGACATTTTTTGGAATTTGAATTAAACCATTTATTAAGTCCATGGAGGTAGATTGTTCTAATTCCACATGCCATGCCTTTGGATATCTCACTTTCTGTTAATTCCCCTTGGTAACACAATTCTCCAAGCATTGGTTGACTGATCCCAAAGTAACTTGACCCAAAGAGCAGAGGAAACAAAAAACTTGGAGAGTTGAGTAACCAAGGGAAATTAACTGAAATCAAGATATCCAAAAAAGGCATGGCACGTGGAATTAGAACAATCTACCCCAGTGGACTAAATAAAGGGTTCCGTTCGAAATTCCATGAAATATCACCTGAAGAAGGCCGGAACACAGAGTGGCTGAAACATTGTGAATATGGTAATAAAGATGATCAGTCTGAACAATGTAAATTGTGTAAATAATTTTGAAATGTTTACTGAATTTGTGGTCTTCTATTTTAACCCATGAAATTTGGGGAAAAAAAAAATGAAACATGTAAACTCACCTATTGGGAACTGGGAGACATGGTAAATGATCTGAGGTATATAGGGTGGGGGATTAAGCACTAATGTTAGTAATCACAACCAGCTGGCAGTATAGTGGGCAAGGTTGGTCGGGATAAAAGAAAAATCCAAGGAGAGCCTTTTTTATGGTTGTGAGAGTCTCCCATGTTTTCAATGGAAAAGAGGAAAGTGAAAAAGGAAGTCACACAGAATATGAAAGACTAGCGGTTGGTGTCGCAGACACAGACAGGAACAAAAGATTTTATGTTCCCAATGAGACAAACTTTGATAGAAATCTGGGCGAGTCTAAGTTTTACTACTCTGCCTTTGAACTGCACTCCTCTAATAATGACCAGAAAAAACAGTCTTAAATCTCCTTTTCTCTCTCCTTCCCATTTATTTCATTCCCCACACCCCATGTGATCCAAACGTTTTGGCACATTCTGTTCTTCAATCCTGGTATATTTCATGAGTAACATTGGGAAAAGACTGGCTGGTACCATTTAGTACCTCCAAAACTAAACTAATCACCACAGAGCAGACCCCAAACCTACACCAATCCTGATGAGTGGACTTTGCCTCAAACACCTACTGGGTCTAAAAGCTCAACCCCAACCTCAAATGGAATCAGGACCGGATTAAGACTCACAGAGGCCCTAAGCACTTAAAAGATTTTGGTGTCCACATACATCTGCGAGTTAAGTCAGTCATTTTTTTCTTTGGCACAGTTTATATGGACCTAATAGGTTGAGTCTATTATGAACTGTGGGGGGAGATAAACATGCTGCTGCTGCAAGAACCTACCAAGTTATGAGGGGAGAACTTATCTAATAGCAACAGAACAATAACAGATATTGTGATTTTCCAAGTGTAGCTCAGATGTGGCACAAAGCCGAAAGTATGGGGCACCCAGTGAGGATTGAACTCACAACTCAGTCATAATTGTTCTAGCAAGACATGCTTGATAATCATTACACTGCCCTGAGACACCCTAGAACAATAACAGTCTGAACTGGAACAAGTTGGACATCATTAAAAAATTAGCAGGAAATTGTAGTGTGGGTATTGTGTCCTAGACAGGGAAATCAAATCATTATAATACAGAATATTCTCTGTGAGACATTCCATATACAGAATTGTTGCATAGGACAATAGCCAAATGGATTAAAGTATTGGACGATGAATTTGGTGAGAGGGTAATTAAGAGTTTAATCCCTGGGCCGGGCAGTGTACTTGAAGTCAGTGGAAACAGGGTGAGCACAAACTGAGCAGTACTAAAATAAGGAGTAGATGGGTTCACCTATCATCTTGTTCACATTCCTCCCTGGTCTTTTGAACAGGAGTAGAGGTTTATCCCTTGTTTCCCGTTTTGGATTGGCTTTCTGGTTTCTTCTAAAGTCTACTTCAACTCTATCCTTCTAAAATCTCTCCACCTAAGCTCTAAAATTTTATTTACTATTTATCTATTTTTTTCTTCAATAGGAATACATAGAATCATTTACTGTCCAGTTCACACTCCTCCCTGGTCTTTTGAACAGGACTAGAAGTTTATCCTTTATTTTCTTTTTAGGATTGGGTTTCCAGTTTCTTCTAAAGTCTTCTCATTCTCTTTCACTCCCAGGAGCCCCTTGCATCTTAGTGGCATTATCACCTTGCTTGGGGTGAATTGATTAAAACAACAAAAAAAAAAATCTATACATGAGCTGTGAAATGAAAACAGTCCACTCCCATAGATTAAATAAAGGGTTTATTTTTGAATTTTCTGTAGGTTACCTAGATTATACATACACCTGATGAAGTCCAGATGGAACAATGGCCGAAACGTTGTGATAACAATAAAGATGAGAACAATAGTCTGCATGTAAATAATCAGAAATAAATGGTAACCCAGATTACTACACTAACCATAGCCACAAACTGAGGTATATCGCACAAGTATTGGGTTGATCCTGAAAGTTCATGCCGATTTTTAAGGGTAATTAAAACACAAAATGATGCCATTAAATATTCATTCAACTAAATATGAACCAATTTGTTGCACAACCTTTCTCCACAATTCCTTCAACTTAAAGATTTCATCTTCCCAGAACTTTGGGGGTTTCTTGGCAAAGAACTCATTAAAAAGTTGCTTATTTATGTCATCCAAAGAATTTAAATTTTTACCATTGAGATTATTTTGCAAGGACCTGAATAAATGAAAATCTGAAAGAACAATTCTGGTGAATATGGCAGGTGGATGCAACACATCCCATCCTAGCTGCAACAATTTTTGCTGGGTTGCCAAAGAAACTTCATAAATAAGGCTAAATCATCAACTCTAAACTTAGCAAACCCCTTCCATACAGTTCTGTCAGCAAAAGCATCTTCACTGTATACAACACATTTTTTTTTGTTGCTTGTGATGCATTTTTGTATTTACAGTAAAAGGAAAGGCATCAAGTGTCTAAAATGCACCTTATAATCTTCCATGTTCATAGGGATGCAAAACATGAATTAAGTAATTTTAAACTTTCTTTCTCAAGAGATAGTTTGAAGTGTGCTCTAATCAGAAATGTAAGCAGATTATATCTGTCAATAAATTTGATGTGTTCTAATGTGTTGGAACATGAAGAACTAAAAATCGGCATAAACTTTCCAGACAACCCAATATATATGAACAGACAATTAGATAAATAAAAAATAGACTGAGGAAGATATGAAAAAAGAAACATCTCAATGAGAAGACACATGTAAAGATGTATAGATTTTTGATAAATATCTAGTTTTAGATCATTGTCAGTATGAATTAGCATGATATCAAAGAAAGGTCATGTTTGTTTCTATTTTATAAGGTGATTGATTTATTTGTCTCTTTAACAGCTTATCAACACTTTCATGGGTCATTTAATGCTGAAATTTTAATTTCTTTTTTACTTTTCTTTATTAGATTCATTTTGGCTGTTTGAATTTCAAACATTGCATTGGATTTGAGGACACTTTCTAATCAGGAATAAGTTTTTACTTGCTTTTGAGCCTCAATATATGTGGATCAGAAAAAAATGGTGTCTATATTGAAGACAGGCACAAAATCTCATTGGAATTACATATGAAAAACTGTCCCAAACAAGGGAGCACATTTCTGTCACAGCAAATAGCATTCGCAATGTTTAGCAAGAATATTTTCATGATCCATGCTTAGTGCAGTGAGTTCAGTCCTAACTGGGTGACCCGCTATTTTTGTCCTTGTGCCAGACTAAGCAAAGTCATAGAGTAATGGTTAACAAGTTAGTCTCACGGGTGATTACAGCTATAGTGAGGCCAGTTCTCACTTAGTGTCTCTCATTTAGGGTTTTGTGTCATTTTAGTTAATAATTAGCCTCATCAAGAAAAGATTATGTTTGTTTCCGTTTTATAAGTTGATTGATTGATTTGTCTGTTTAACAGTATAGCAACACCTTCATGGGTCATTTAATGCTGAAATTTAGTTTTCTTAGGAGCTTGAATGTAATAAAAATATGTATTCTGCTTTCACAATTGAATACATGGTAGATGATACTCAGCTTTTGTGCATATATATGTGCATTATGTGGACATAATTACTAGAGGTGGTGATGTGTGTTTTATGTTGTAGTTTTGTTGAAGTTATATTTTGAAATACAGTTAGATTTAAGGAATTGTCAGATATTATATAGGTTAATGTCATAAAAGAGTTAATGTTGGTTGTTTGGTAGTATTTTAAATTAAATGGCTTTGGGTAAAGTCAATACAATTTGTTAGTATCTGAGTATTATTAGTAAATTTTTATATAAAAATTCATTGCTCATATTTTCCCTATAAAATGTATTTTTATACTTTCCTAGTGTTTTGTTTGGGGGTTCACTATTTGCCCATAGCTGAGACCCTAACAGGTGTTACTACCTTGGGTCAAGGTGGACCTGGGAACAGCAGCAATTAAGAGATGATTTCACACTTCTCAAAAGCTCCAATCTCCCAGTTAGAGGATGGAGTTTATGGCCATACCAATGGAGTAAATTCAATTGCATGCTCAATGTTGTTTAATTTACTTACAAGATCAAATAATATTGTTTTGCATGGATATATTAATAACACATCATTAATATATTGGAAATACATTAATTGTTTATGTAAAATATTTTGGAAAGTGTTAGTTAGTAGAAATTCTAAAAAAAAAAAAAAATTAAAAAAAAAAAAGACATGCTAAAATACCACTAAGAGGTGATCCCATTGGTAATTCAAATTTTTCTTTATAAAAATTATCAAAATCTTTGTAATTTTGTTTTTCAATAGGGAGAGGTTAGTTTTAACTGTTCTGTTTTTTTATAGATGGTTATAAAGAGACTGACAGACTAAAGAAAAACTGATATTAACAAATTGATGTAGAAAGAATGATAAAAAACAGATTTTCTAAGTTTCTACAATAAAAGAACTCACTCTATTGTTTCGTGGTAGATAGTCCCAGTTGTCATGGTAACCAAGGGAGTCATTTCCATCAATGTGTTCTACAAACTGTGCCATTTGCTTGTGGTGTTCATTCAATACGTGTTGCATATATTTGTAACGTTGTTCAATGTGAGAAATTTGCTTCTGGTGCATTCTTTGCAGATCCTTTTTGCGTCCTCGGTCCAGAAGGCCAATGGTTAATAGGAACCAGTTATTCATAGCTCTTTTTGACTTTTGGTCAGCACAGGAAAAAATAAAAATAAATAATGTTATAAAAGAGCCGATGTTATTTTTTTCTTCATTTTGTGGTTGGTTAGTTTTGTCATAACTATAGCAAACATGTATAAAATTAAGATAAACCTTCCCTCAACATATATTTGTATTTAATATTACAGTGTTATGAAATTTAGCTTTGGTACGAGTACTGATAGTTTATGGCATCTGGGCAAACATTAGCCTACCAGAGACCTCAACTTCACATATAAAAAGTCCTGATTTAATATTAGAATGAGGCTTGCTACAAGTACTCTATCAGTCAGTTACATGCTATACAATATATGCACTTGGGCGATCATGTCTCTTGCGATTCATGACTGACTAGGCAGAAGATTTTGCTACAGTAGCTTAATGTTTCTTTCTGTGGTAGACAATCAAGGCTATAAAACTCAGTCTGTCCTGCTATTCAACATAGCTGGGGAATGGACAAAAGATGCATTTATACCTTTCTCAAAGTTATTTGCACATAAGTGAATGCAACAAGCCTGACTGAAATTCGAACTTGGCTTTCTGATTTCTCATTCTGAGCCATTATCCATTGCATCACCCACACATCCAAGCACTGCTTGTTTATTATAAAAATTATTTTAATAAAAATAATAATATTATGAGGAAAAAAAAAGAAGAAAAATTTGCATATTGTAATTGTGTAAAAATTAATATAGAAACTATTTTAATCAAAAAGTTAATACTGTATTGTATAAAAAAACTAATTTAGAAAATTAGAATGCTACCTACACGGTTTCTTTTTCAAAGAAATTTCCAAGATGAAGCTGTAGTGCCTTAAGAAACATTATCAGCAGCAGCCTGGAGGGTTTTAAAACAGGCAAACCCTTAAGTAACTCACTTTTTCCTGTTTTTCCTCCTTTCAAAGTTTGTGCTATTGACTTTTCACACTGAAGCAAACAGGGTTGTGGATGCTTCAAACACAAACAGGCAAGTCACATTCAAATACATTCCTTAACAATTTTCATTGTGTATTCATTTTATTTGTAGGAAGAGAAACTTTTAAACTTTACTCTTGTTATTTTGGTTAAATGAATGTTATCTTGCATTAGAAATCAGTCTCAATCATTTTCTGCATTTATCCTTTTTACCACCATTAATTCATGCAAACTATTTTTGTAGAAACCTTATACATTAATTATTAAAGCAGCCAAAACAATAAAAAGCCAAATGGTTAGTACAAATAAAAACATGAATAAAATATTGTAACGTGTAAAGATTTTAAGAAAAGACAATAGGTGTAAAAAAAAAGAAAAAAATGATTTTATAAAAAAATCCACCAAAAAGATGCCAGACAATTTAAAATTTCCATGCAAAAAAAAAAAAAAAAAAAGAAAAAAAACAGCTATAGTTTAATTGTATAAGAATTCTCAATTTTTTTTAACCAATGAGGATTAAAAACATAGGTCAATTAAGTTATGAGTCCATTTTGATCCACATGTTTTGATCCACATGTTTGCTACATAAGGGAACATTTTGGGAAGGGGAAAGGTGTTGATCACACCTGGAAAAAAGGCTGCTGCTGCAGAGAAGGAATTAGGCCACTCAGGTAAAAGGACTGTCATCAGGCAGAAAAGTTTAACCGTTTCAACATGTAAAGTTTCTTGCTGCTGAGGAAAGAAATAGACCATGTGGTGACCTGGGGAGGAAAGAAATAGACCATGTGGTGACCTGGGATGATAAAAGATCACGGACAAAGAAGATCAAAGAACAATAATCTTCTCAATTCTCATAATACAAATGACTTTCATAAGACTCATGAGAGTTTATCTCAAATTTGAAGCCTTTTCTTAAAACCTGAACATTCATCAAAAGGACCCCAAAAAGCAGCTTTGCTGAGGAAGGTCAGCATTTTCTGTTCCACTTGAAACTTCACTTTTGTATTTTAACTTTAAAACTTTGAACCTATGACATTTTAAATTTATGAATTTTTCAAAGTAAATTTCCTTTGTTACTAAGAAATTGATTTAGATGAACTGTATTTAGTAGAATTTGTATATCGCAAAACTATTTTGTCATTTTAATAAATGTTTGTTTCTTTACAAATTCCTCTTTGAGTATGAATCTTGTCTTTTTAGTTGGCACCTTTAAAAGTTCTTGTAAACGGAAAGGTAAGAGATTTGAAATCCTCCTTCTCACCATCATCCTTTCTTCTAGTGAGGATCGAACTCACTATTCAGTCATAAATTTTATAGTGAGACAAGCTTGCTAACCATTACACCATGTCAAGGGGCCTAAGAAATTGATTTATATGAACTGTTGCTCTAAAAGAGAGTTGTTAAAATTCTTTTGTTTCCCAGGAAAACATTGTTTTACATGAACTGCTGTTTTCTCTTAGAAAACAGATTTGCATTTTGAAAGAACTGTTAACCTACCTTGATAGTTTGAGGTGCAAAAAAAAGGAAATTGTATGTAAGGCCTATATTGTAATTAGAATTTGTATATCACAAAACTATTTTGTCATTTTAATAAATGTTTGTTTCTTTACAAATTCCTCTTTGAGTATGTATCTTGTCTTTTTCATTAGCACCTCAGGCAAGGTAAAGTGATGTTATCTGGGATAAGAAAAACTACTACAATTGCTACCACTACTACTAGTGTTGCTACTCTTGTTTCTAAAGAAAAGAAAAAAGAAAGAACTCTTAAAAACCTATAAGAATTTTCTTAATGAAGAATATCTTTTTTAAACCTGAGAGGTTTTCTCATTTGTGAACATCTAATTTAAATTGAAATATTTTGTCCAAAAGACCCAGAGAACTAGCATTGCCTGAGGTAGGTCTTCCTTTTCTCATCCACTTCAAATTTCGACATTTTGAATTAGTGAAATTTTGAAGTAAGTAAATTTCTTTTGTTCCTAAGAAATTAAATTATATATATTCTTGACAAAATCCAGAGATGGATATGCACTGTGATAGGTCCTGATCTGGCATCTCATCTACAGTCACTTTCTCACAGATGTGCTGTGGCTTTCCTCTGTTTTTTCTACAAATATTTTCATGGCATCTGCTCTGCTGAGCTATTTTCACTGATTCCCATCTGCATGAATTTAAGTGTGCTACTAGGTTGACATCTCAGTCCCACCCTTTCACTGTCAAAACAGTTAAATGTAGCTGTCTCTTCTATTCCAACAGCTTCTTATCTCACACTTCCCATCAGTGGAACTCCCTTCCTCTTACTTGCTTCCTTGAAAGCTATAATCTTCAAATAATCAAATGTAATGTCAGTCAACACCTTCTGATCCATTGATCCGGATCCTAGTTCTTCCTCAAACATCCCTCTTTACTCTCACTCTCTGTAACCCCTTGCATGCTAGTGGCACTCCCGACTTGCTTAGGGTGATATGCTTAAAAAGAAAGTTGTTAAAATCCCTTTAATGTTAAAGAAAACATTTGCTTTACATGAACTGTAGATTTCTAAGAGAAAGCTCATTTCTATTTGAAAGAACTGTTAACCTGCTTTAATAATTTGGGGTGCACAAAGGAAATTTTGTGCAAGGCCTATATTTTAATTTGTACAATTTGTATATTGGAGAAAGTACTTTTGTCATTGTAATGTTTCTTTGCAAAATTTCACATCAGAATAAGTCTTGTGTTTTTTCATTTGCAGCATTCAAAATACTTGGGATAAATGATTTGATGTCCTTTCTTCTACCTTACCATTCCTTTCAACTTGTAAAATCTATCTCCCACCTCGTATTCGTTTTTTTACAAGTTGAACATTTTATGTTAGGATTCCTTTACCAAGTGGTTGTTTTGCTTTCTCAAAGAATCATGCTTACTTTCACAGTCAATCCATTTGTCTCCTTTTCCAACTGTAGACCTTTTAAAAAAAAAAAAAAGAAAATAGAAAATACATTTCTCTCTCTCATAAATATTTCAAGTCAACTTTTATTCTCACTTTAAGAGATACAAATATTTTTTCTAGAGAATCAAACATAAAAGAAAAACCAGGTGTTAAACAGGTGAACGACCAGGTAAGCAACTTGGTTTGGATGTTTAATTTGGTATTTTTCATATTTTATTTACATTTATTTCAGCATGTTTACATTTTTAAATATTTTAAAAATTTTACCATTTTTTTCTTATTTTTACATTTTTTTTATCTTTTTAAAAGTTTTATATCTTTTTCATTCTTTCATATTCATTTTAAATTTAAAAAAAGATCTTTTTAAAAATTTTCATATCTTATTTTACATCTTTTTAAGAAATTTTCTACCTTATTCTTCACCTCTTTTTTCATTTTTCATCTTTTTAAAATTTTATATTTTAATTTTCATCTGTTTTCCATATGCATTCTAGAAACTGTTGCAATCATAATCATATACTCTCTCAAATTATTCTTACAATTCAAAAATGTTTCAGCTTTAAATAACCTAAAAAACAAATTTATCATACAAACACACATATACATGTGTGTGTATATATATATATATATATATATATGTATGTGTGTGTGTTTTAAAATCAGGATATATGATCCAGACAAAGTTTTAGATTTTTGACAATTGGAAAATGTTCATGAAAGTATCCTTGTTACAAAATATATTCAATTATGCATCTGAATAAGCCTGAAATGGCAAATTGCATAATCAGATATATATATATATATATATATATATATATATATATATATATAAAAAGAGAGAAGGAGAAAATCGGCATGGACATAGTCATCAACACTGAATGGCACGGTCTCAATCTTTCATGGTCTGAAGGCATGAGACTGACAGACACCATACAGTGTTTATTTCTGTCCATACAGTTTATATCTTCAAACCATCTATCTCTAATAATGCACAATCTTTTCTCATAAACATAGCAAATTTTAGATAAAAATATATATAGAGTCATAATAATGTTTCTGTTTTCTAATTCTTTCACACACAGTAATCCCTTGTGGCTTTACTGTCTTACATAGGGAGAATTTCATTAAAAATAAATTGTATATAACACTGATAGCATTTCCTACACTCAGACTAAATATATTGAATCTAATGTAATTATACCAATAAATTTATTTAGATAGATATCTAAATAAATTTATTGGTATAATTACATGCATTAATATTTCTAATCAGAAAACAGCTTGTCTTAAAAAGATGTCAGGCAAAATATATTGATCATAATATCAATCACAATTACCCATACTATCCACAAACCTTTTAATGATTTGTCATTTCAAGCATAACTGTTTAGTATCCTGTTTAGTTTCTAACAATTTATACATTACAAGGGAACTTTACCCTCCAGAAAATAGGAACAAATTAAAATATCAATATTTCTCCACATTCATCCCAAACCGAGTTTGTCAGAGAAACTCACCAACCATTCTTGAAAGATGAAGAGTTGCTGAATTATCACCATTCCAGGACCTAGAAAACATGAAAGAAAACATTTCATTTCATGTTGAAAGAATTGGAAAAACATTGACTATAATAAACCAATGAATAATATTAACTTCTATGGTGAACTTGCAGTATAAAAAAAATGGATAAGTATTTTTTAACAAACCAAAAGAGAAATCACAATACAAACAAGATATGAATTTTGTTTAAAACTGCTCTCCTAACAAGTGGTAAATACAGACAGATAGACACAGGTCCAATTTCCACAAGATCCCCCAAAAAGTAGACACAGGTTCAGTTTGCACTAGACCAGGAAAATATAGACATCAGTCCAGTTTGCACCACAATCAGAAGGTGTAGATATAGGTCCAGTTTACATCAAGGTTAGACACAAGTCCAGTTTGCATGAAAGCCAGAAAAAGTAGACACAGATCCAGTTTGCATGAAAGCCCAAAAAGGTAGACACATATGCAGCTTGTACTAGATTGAGAAAAAGTTGACATGGGTCCAGTTTACATTGAAGTTAGAAAATGTAGACAGATGTCCAGTTTACATAGAAGTAAAAAAAAAAAACAGACAGGTTCAGTTTGCAGATGGGCCAGAAAAATTGAACCTAGATCCAGTTTGCCATAGGGTTAGAAAAAGTAAACAGGTCAATATAAAGCAAACAAATAAATAAAATTAACAAGTACCTCTTGCTCTGAATTGAACATTCACCCTGGAGCTAAGCAGGCAAATTATTTGACCCTTACCCCCATTGTTCTGATGCTTGGGTTAGGGGTTACTTTTCAATGATCGATTATCAACCATGTTATTATTATTGTTGATGGTCTTCTTGCTTCTACTACTACTACTGGTTGAGAATCTTTATTAGTTACATGACACATCCACATTCCCTTTGTATTCCATTGGTAAGGAGGAAGTCCCATCCAGCTCTTTCCCAAGAATTGCTACTTTGTGGAACAATTTCCCAAGAGAATGCTTATGCTTCCCCAATCACCATAATCTTAACCTCTTCAAGTCTAGAGTCAAGTCTTAACTTTTCTACATATCCTTATAATCTGTACATCTTCCTCTTGGATCTATACAACAACCTCATCAAAAAACTGGCACCAACGTAGGCTATGTAGCTGATCTTTTTAACCCCTACCTGAAATTTTCCATTTGCAGCAAGTCATGGCATTCCCTTAAAAGAACTTTTGGATTTTTTAATTTTAGGCAAACGATAGTCACCCTGTACTGATGAGTGATTTTCTTTGATCTTAAATGTTTTTAGTTACTTCTTGTTAACACTTGGACTATTAAAGAGGGACAGAATTTTGAGTTTCAATAAGCACTGATTAGTTATCATTTCTTTGTGGCACTGTTTGCTAGAAAATTTTGTTCACTGTGTCATGCTAGACAATTTTTTTTTCACCAGAATCTGTTACATATTTATAAGTCTACCATTTATTCACACTCCGAATATTGCTGTCATATCTGCTCTAGTGGTTCTGCTATGCATTTACAAATTCTTGATAAAATCCAAAGAAGAATCTGCAATTTTACTGGTCCTGACCTGGCATATCAGCTTCAGTTACTTTCCCATGATTTTTCTATAAATACTTTCATGGTAATTGTTCTGATAACCTTTCCTCTATGGCACTTAGACTTTATGAATTTAAGTGCAGTACTAGATTGGCAGCATGGTCTCATCATTTTACAGTTGAAATGGCTGCTAGATGGAACCCTAAGTTCTATACTAACAATTTCTTCTATCTCACTTGTGGAAATTTCTTCCGTCTTGCTTTCCAGCCAACTTTGATCTTCAAAAATTTAAAGGTAATATCAATCGTTATCTTCTTAATTTTTGTTCTTTTAAAAATTTGTTCCAATAACTTGGACCAATTTTAAAATGAATTAAGTTTAAAATCGGTTCAAGTTATTCAAACACCTTTTATTATTTTCTCTACTTAATATTGTTTTCTTCTTATATTCTCTCACACTCAGTAATCCCTTGCATCTTAGTGGCTTTATTGCCATGCAATGATTAAAAAAAATTGACTGATGGCCTGAATAAAGTTATGTTAAAAAAAGCTACTAAGAACAAAAATTACTAACCAAAATTAAAAATTAATAATGGCTGACAATGCACCATTTAAGAACAAAGATAAAAATCAATGTCTTACTCGTATAAAAACAAAACACAAATTAGAGAGACTAAAAAAGAGTAAGAGATAGGTTGATATGGTTAGGTTTGGACTTCTGCTAACCATAGAATTCCCAGTAGCCCAGATGGTAACAGCAGCTATTTACATTATACAGACTATTGTCCTCATCTTTGTCGCCATATTTATTACAACATTTTGGCCATTGTACACTCTGGCCTTTTTCAGGTGGTTGGAATGTCGAACTGAACCCCTTATTTCGCTCACTGGTGTAGACTGTTCTAGTTCCCTTTGTATTCCATTGGTAAGGAGGAAGTCCAATCCAGCTCTTTCCCAAGAATTGCTACTTTGTGAAACTATTTCCCAAGAGAATGCTTCCCCAATCACCACGATTTTAACCTCTTCAAGCCTAGAGTCAACTCTTAACTTTTATACATATCCTTATAATCTGCACATCTTCCTCTTGCATCTATACAACAACCTCATTCATTAACCCTCTACCTTGAGTGACTCTTGGATGAACAATAGTGTTGTGGCCTGTTTAGAGACCAGAAAGAAAGTCACGGAAGGCCGAAGTTAGGTTGAACAAGTGTATTAAAATAACAGATATATACAAAGCAAGGGTATTAGTAATAAACAGTTAAAGTGTCTGTTTGAATGGTCAGGTTACACTGCGTCTCGGCTGCTCATGACTACTCTAGAAAGTCTCGCAATTAGTATTTATGAGAGGAGGAAGAGTTCATACTTCTGTAAGAGGGTTTACCACAACAAATAGTATTAGAAATTATAAGAAATAGTGATTGATCAGATTTTACACATTTTAGACACGTCTTGACCGTTTGAATTTCAAACACTGCATTGGATTTGTGTTTAGCAAGGACACCTTTGATATCTGTGCTTAGTACAGTGAGCTCAGTCCTAACTGGGTGACCCAATATTTTTGTCCTTGTGCCAGACTAAGCAAAATTATAGAGTGATCTTTAACAAGTTAGCACCACAGGCGATTACAGTTGTAGTGGCTTCAGTTATCACTGAGTGCCTTATATTTATGGTTTTGGACCAGTTTAGTTTATAATTAGCCTCACCGAGGAGTAATGGTTAACGAGCTAGTCTTACAGGCCATTATGGCTATAGCGAGTTCAATCCTCACAGAGTGCACCATATTTATGATTTTCTATGAGTTTAGTTAATAACTATTGTAATAACTAATATAATGGAGTAATGGTTAACGAGCTAGTCCCACAGATTATTACTGCCGTAATGAATTTGATCCTCACTGTGTAGTGTACACTTTTGGTGTTTTGCTGCAATATGTTAAGTTTAGGAAATATTAGTCACAATTTTTTTGCTTTTTTTTTTTTTTGTGAATTTTGAAAACTATTTTGAAGGAGTCCATACTAAAAATGCTGCCATCATTTTCTGCGGATCCCTCAAGAGACCAGCTTTACAAGAGAGCATGATCATAGAAAAAGAATTAAGAGTCAAACTTACCGTCTTATGAGAAATAGTAAGGAATCAAGTTTCTCAAGTGCCAGCTGTTTTTCAGCTTTACTCTTTTTCAGTTCATCTTGTAGTTGGTCTATTCTCTTCGACAGACTGTCCAATGATTCCGTTCTCCCTTCTGTCTGCATTTTTCATTGTCCCTGGTTGAAAGATTTGAACAACAAAATCAGTTTATTTTTTTTTTTTTTAACTTAAAACAAAATCAAATAAAGATATCTGATTGGTCGATAAGGTAAAAATAGCAGCTGATCTCAAAAGTGACATAAATCTGCTGTTAAACGGGGCAAGGAATGACTTGTTAATTTTAACACCTCCAAAACAAAATTGCTTTCTATTAATCATTTCAGAGACCTCTTTCTGCCTTCCATAACTATGTCTGATGCTAACCTCCAGGAAAGTGACTCGTTGCACCTTCTCAGGCTAACGTTCTCTACTGACATGAAGTGGAAAGATTATATTGAAGCAATTGATAGGTCTGCTGCTAGGAAAGTTGGTTCAGTGTAATGTGCTGAGAAATTACATATTTACGTCTACTATTCATCAATGCTTCAATATTGTCATCACATAGGGTCTGGTGCTCCTGCTATATATTTAGAGATTCTTGATAAAATCCAAAGAAGAATCTGCAATGTTATTGGTTCTGACCCGGTATCTCAGCTTCAGTCACGTTCCCAATGATGCAACCTACCTTTCTCGTGTCATTTATATAAATACTTTCATGGCAATTGATCTGATGGACTTTTCTCTATGGTACATTATAAATTTTGATCAGGGTTTCATGTTTTAAAAGTTGTTTTTTTTTATTCAATTCACGTACACCCACATGTTCACATATATACATTCTCTCACTTCATATACACCCACATGACCACAGATGCGCTCATTTCATATACACCCACATGTTCGCATATATACATTCTCTTATTTCATATACATCCACATGACTGCAGATGCCCTCTCACTTCGTATACACTGTGAGAAAATGAAATAAAAATCAATAAATAGAATAATAATAAAGAATAAAAAAAGAAAAGAGAAAGAAATGCATTTTCCCATGATGCCAAGAGTAAAGGAAACAGAAAAATGATTTCCCCATTTGTCTTTTTCAAGTGCTGTTAGGCAGTGCTGGTCAAGTCTATAAAGAGAAACATTTTCCTGCCTCACTCTCTCTTTCCTCCCTGCAGTGCATAGAAAAGGGATGTCTCCTCAGGATCAGGTTTATTCCCAGTTTACTGAACTCTGATTATATTTTCCAAAGCATGGTATTCACACATGTCATCCAAAAACTTCCAGCTATGAAGTAAATCAAACTTTTGTTTGGTTTTTCCAAATCTGCACAAGGTTGACCTGAACTTGACCAGTAATACAATGCTGATGCATACACTTATTTACCCTAATTTCCGGACCAAAGAGAAAACAGAGATACCCAATAGACAATGAGAACTTTTTCTTTAATACAGTTTATATAAACAAAAGAAACCCCCAATCTTTTTCTGCTTCTTCAATTGTTTACATATGAACATGCAACCAGCTAAAACAGACACAAACATGCAACCTTTTAAATGCCGTATGGACATGAGATTTTGACAATGTTTAAGCTTTGTGTCTGCAAAATAATGTGTCAATAGAACGCTTATTCTCTTGACAGCAGAATTGTTGTATGCACTTTTCATTCTCTCGGCAGTGTTGATTTATATGTCTATAAAAATATGAACCAACGCAATGTGATATTTATTATTTGCTATTTTATAAATAACTATGAAAAACAATTTTTTTTATTCAATCTAGTAAATACTGTTTAATATCTTTGTTGACAATTTTCAAGAATAAAGAAAATTAATAAATCCACTTTCATTAAAATTTACCATCCTGGGCATGACGATAAACTACATCCGAGTCCTGGGTAATAATAAACTACGTCCAACAGCAAGGCCTCTGATCGGGAGGTTTTGAAGAGTGTGGAACCACCTCTTAATTGCTGGTGTTCCCAGGTCCACCCTGACCCGGGGTGATAGCACCTGTTAGGGTCCCAGCTATGGGCAAATAGTTAAACCCGAAACTGACGTAAAAAGCATTATAAAAGTGTAAAAATGGGTTTTATTACCAGAGATACTTTGTAAAAGAATTGTTACCAGAAATAAATTTTTGAAGAAAAAAACTATTACCAGCAATATATTTTTGAAAAAAATATTACCAGCAATACATGTTTTAAAATATTACCAGCTATACATTTTTGAGGAAAAAATATTACCAGAAATAGATTTTTGACAAAACAATATTACCAAGGAAAAAAAAGTTGTCGGTATTAAATAACCCAATGAGGTTGATATGCCGTAAAACACAACAAACCAAACCAAACCAAACCAAACCATTAAAATTTTAATCACTTTTTAAACCAATAAACATTGCCAAGGGAGTCAAAAGGGTATACAGTAATAGCAGCATCAAAAGAATAACTCCTTTTGACAGTGTTTTTTTGCCTTAATTTTCTATATTTCTAAAATAAAATATATTCATGCTTTTATGTACAAAAATAGAGGAAAATTCATTCTTCTTCTATGTGTTATGTCCCTTCAGGACGTTGGCAGTCACTGTTCCCAAATAAAGATGATTGTTCAAGTTTATTTACTTTTAAGTGAATATTCTGATGATTAAAATGTGAAAATCTTGATAAATAAAAAAAGAAAAAAGAAAAAAGAAAAAAAAAAGAATGCAGTGATATTAAAATGTCGTGTCTATTTTATATAAATAAATAAGTATATTACTTCCAATACTGAAGAAGGACATTCAAGTACAAAACTTTGAATTCCACACAACAGATAATAAATTGAAACGAAAAAAAAAGTCATCATTTCTACTGCGCAGCAAATTCATCACCATCATTCAAATTCTACTTCAACTTCTATCGTGTTGAATACAGTAACAATCTTTTCTTTTTTCAATCTAAAGTGTTATTGCTTAACAGTTGTCCTTGTTACTAATAGAGTACTGTAATTGGTGGGTTGTTAACAGTACAGGGAGGGTTGCAAAAGTCCAAATACACGTTAAATAAATACTTTAAATATGGCGTCCCTACTTCGCGGAAATTCATTTATCGCGGCCAGCCTCGGAACCAATCTACCGCGATAAACGAGGGATCACTGTAATGCCATTGAATAATACTGATGTCAGACGCTTTCGAATAACATTTGCACTAATGGCACTTGCTCAATAATACTCGCTCAAAAGGTAACCACCAAATACTGATCCAAATAGAGAAATAGTATAGAGAATAGTGTTGGAAGAGTGATCTGTATAGTAATAGAGGATAGGCTAGAAATGGTGATCATTTAGACGTCACGCTAATTCCCATTTATGCGTTTCCTTTATGGTCACGTGATCTACTTAATTCAATAATGGGATCGCCTGTGTTTGCTCACTGGCGATCTATGTTCAAACTCAAGTGTTGGCAGCAACACTTTATTCCTATATAACATATACGATTAACTTTTTATAGTTTGTGAAAGTTTGTCACAAAATTAAAAAGTTATTGACTGATTTTGAACTTTCTATGAAAATACAAGATTTATTTCATTTTTGAATCTTTGTTTATAAAACTGAACAACTGTCAAAAAAGAAACCCAATGACAACTTTGAATTGTCAACCTTCTCAGCTACTTTCAACAGTCAAATGAATCAAATCGAGTAAACGTTTTGTTGATAATAATTATAATTGTTTTTATTATTCTAATAGAATTGTAATTAGAACTTGGTTAATTGTTTGACACACAAAGGACCATCTTTTGTGCAAGCTTCTTTGTAAATTTTCTATTTTGTGCTATTATTATTTTTCGTCTTTTAATAAATATTAATTTCTTTCGTGTAATGGATAATGGTTCAGAATGGGAAATCGGAGAGCCCAGTTCAAATTCCTGACATGTTCATTACAACACCACTTACATGTAAATACCTTTGGGAAAGGTATGACTGCCTCTACTTCCCCAGCTATGGGTCCTATAGCCTTGGTTGGCAACCAGTCTATTGAAGAAAGAAATGACAACCTATTAGTTGGTTGGTTAGTTGTTTTATGGCATATCAACCTCAGTGGGTTATTTAATGCCAACAAAATTTTGAAATAGAATCATAGTGATAGTTTGGTAAAAAAAAAAAAAAAGAAAAAAGTGTATGTATACATATATATTTGAACCATTTTTCAATTACTCATATTTTTGAGTACAATCCAACTTCTTTTAGGAAATTTACAATCTTGGATGGTTTTATTTTCGTAGAAAGTTTTTGTTTTTAAATTACTCACTTGGTTTGATTTTGGTTTGGTTTGTTTTATGACATATCAACCTCAATGGGTTATTTAATGCTGACAAAATTTTTATTGCTGGCAATTTTTTTTTTCAAAAATGTATTGCTGGTAATAATTTTTTTTACAAAGTATTTCTGGTATTAAAACCTATTTTCACTCTTTCATAGTATTTTGACACAAGTCTGGGTGTTAACTATTTGCCCATAGCTGGGACACTTACAGGTGCTACCACCCCGGGTCAGGGTGGATCTGGTAACACCAGCAATTAAGAGGTGGTTCCACGCTCCTGAAAACATCCTGATCAAAGGCATTGCTGTTGGACGTAGTTTATCGTCTTACCCAGGACTCGGATGTAGTTTATGTTCATACCCAGGACGGGGCAACCTGTTGTGAGAAAAACTTCTACCTATGAATCGAAAGAGACACCATCACACAAGCATGTATCACGTATGGCATTTAACTGAAATTTCTTTCAATTTTCACACCTGTGTAAGATTTTGGTGCTTTTTTGTTTACATCATTTTATAATAGCGGAGACAAGAGATATGGTGATTTACTATGCATAGCTTAGTTATGGCAGAAGGTTAAAAGTGTGGGGAACCATATTTAGTCATAATTGGTTTTGCAAAACAACGATTACACCACGTTGAAATGCCCAAAAATGACATTGTAAGCGTAGCTTAGATGTGGCACAAGTTAGAAAGTATGGGGCACCCAGTGAAGATCAAACTCACTATTCAGTCATAATTGGTCTCACAAAACAAGCTTGTTAATTATTACACCACATCAAAGTGCCTCAGGGGACAAGAGATATGATATACTTTTTCCTCCACCTCCCGACCAAAAAATCCAAAAGTGGAAAAATTTTTTGTCTATCATTTTTTGTCCTTTAGGACTTCATCGGACGAAAGTAATGTTTACATTGATGTAATCACACATGCACATGGAGGAGAGGGGACGCTGAAATTTTAAATATTAATTTTTTTTTTTTTTAAATATGTGTTTGAATATATAGTCCGGCTAATTTCATCCAGTTTCCTTATGCTTTTTTTTTTTTTTTTAATACTTTTGTTATTGACAATTTCACATTGTGTCAAAAATTCTTACAAGAAAGGTGAAATGTTGTACAAACCAAGACGCAAATTTATTGTGGATTATCTAGCGATTAAAGCACTTTCTAAACACTTTCGTTTCAGTAAATCGCTTTCTCTATTAATTAGAGTATCATTTTTTAAAAATCAAAATTATGGCCAGACTCATTAAGGTAATGTGTTTAATGTGTTGTTTTGTAAAAGATCCCTTTTGTATTCATGTAATATTTTATTTAAATTCCTTAAAGTTTCTCCGATGTAGTCCTTGTGGCAATTAATAACTTTATAACTTTTTAATTATATAATTTTTGTTCCATAATTTTTTTTATACGACACTGTATCATTATACTATTATATGGTCATTGCTGCCATTTTTCTTGGTGAAAAAGAAATATAAGATAACAATATACATCAAGAATAATATTGGAAGTGGGGAATATATGACAAAGTGGAAAAATTTTTTATGGTATATAATCTAACCGATTTCATTTCAATTCTTTCTCTCCATCACTTTTGTTATTAGATATCCCACACTGTGATAATAGAATATATAACAGATTATATAAAAAAAAAAAAATTGAAAATTCCCAGCATTCCTTATTTATGCACATGTGTAGTCGCACCAACATAACAAATTTAGTCCAATGGAGTTCAAAAGGATGAAATACATTGCATAAAACTTTTTTCCACTTTGTCATACATTATTTTCCCTAATATACAGTGTCCATAAAGTTTGTGTGCACTTTAAAAAATTTATAGCTTTATTTGCGATAGAAATAATCTGTAAAAAATGTTATAAAGTTTAACGTACCTAGTTTTAAGTATAGCTAAAATAACTAATGTGATTTCAGGCATTATTGTAAATTAGTTGGCAAATGTTTTCCGTGAACTGCAAAATCGTGTTACCCATAACTGCATTAATCGTATTGCTAAAGATGGAGAACATGTGGAAACTTAAATAAAATTTCAATAAAACCTTAAAAAAAATATAGATTTACTTCTTTCTAATCCTTTTTACAAATTATTTCTATCGCAAATACAAATAAAGTTATAAATTTTTTAAAGTGCACACGAACTTATAGACACCCTGTATATATATATATATATATATATATGTGTGTGTCATACAGACAGACTGTTTTGCTGTATCACAGCTCATCGATGTGGCTAAACATCCAATTGCCTCAAGCCGGGATCGAAACTCGACTGATTTGGCATTATTCGGAAATTTCACCGCTGAGCTAGCAGAGCCCGGTTGAGAGGAAGGCCAATTTTTATATACTTATTCTTTGAATAAACACGCCAATGGCTGAGAGGGTTCAATTCATGAAGGAGGTTTGCAGTATTAACAATAGTAGTCACTGTTTACAAATCTGCGCTTTCTCCCAAGAGTGCTCGACCGGAATTAAATTTTACTGAGGGCGTATAAGTCTACCATTTATCCTTGCTTTGAATATTGCTGCCACATCTTGTCTAGTGCTCCTGCTATATATTTAAAGATTCTAGATAATATCCAAAGAATAATCTGCAATGTTATTAGTCCTGACCTAGCATCTCAGCTTCAGTCACTTTCCCACCACCATAACATCACTTCCCTTTGCCTTTTCTAGAAATACTTTCATCGTAATTGGTCTGATGAGCTTTCCTCTTTGGTACCTAGACTTTATGAATTTCAGCACAGTACTAGATTGGTTGCAAGCTCCATCATTTTACAGTTTAAATGTCTAGATATAACCATAAGTTCTATGCTAACAGTTTCTTCTCTCGCACTTCTCAGTTGTGGAACTTTTTCGGCTTCTTGTTTCCTAGTCAACTTTGACCTTCAAAAATTTAAATGCGTTGTCAATTGTTATCTTTTGTCTTCTTAATTCTTGTTCTTTTATTGCTCTCTCCTTAATAGTACTTTTCTCATATTCTCTAATACTTAGTAACCCCTCACATCTTAGTGGCTTTATTGTCTTGCTTGTGATGAAATGACTAAAAAAAAAAAAAACAATGACTGATGGCCTGACTAAACTTGTGATAAAAAAAGAATGAAAATTGCTAATCAAAATTAAAGATTAATAATGGCTGACAATGCACCATTTAAGAATGAAGATAAAAATCAATGTCCTACTCACATAAAACAATCACCAATATGGCAATAAGAGAGACCAAGACAGAGTCAGGGATATGTTAATATGGTTAGATTTGGACTTCTGCTAACCACAGAATTCCCAGTAGCTCAAATGGTAACAGCAGCTGATCTGTTTAATCTAGGCTTCCTCAAAGTTAAGGCAGCGTAAGTTTGAATTTCACTCATCTCTTACTATTTCCAATCTGTGCTTTTTTTCTTATTGCTATCGATTGAAAACCGAAGTAAAATTGAGATCAAATGCAACTCGAAAATATTAAGATTAAAAAATTACTGAACATTGATAATGCTTCGTTATAAAATAGTAATAAAATAATAGTCTGAATAGTAACAATAAAAAAGCAACAATACTTCAACTGACAATAAAGTAGTCTCAGTTTAAATAGTTGCAATGAAAAGCAACTGAAATTAAGATGAAAGATGTTAGTTAAAATTTAATAATGGACGACAATGTTTCATCGAATAGCAAAATATTAGAATAATAGAGTTGCAATGAAAAGCTAGTATTAAGATGAAGGAAATTATGGTAAAAAATAAATACGAGATAAAACCCAAAAAGAAAAACATAAAATAAGTAAATAAAATGGCTACTGTACTTCAAAAGATATATCCAGAATATATCTCACTAGCAATCCTGCTACGTCATATCGTATTCCAAATGTGTATTCCAACAATGAAAAAAAATAATACACTCATCGCTATCTGTAGTATAAGCAAGTATAACCTACTGAATGATCCAAGCAACAGACTGTTGAACCAGACGGGAGCGGAGATAAACGATATGCATTTCCTACCTGCTTCCCAAGAAGACATCTTAAGGCAATTAGTGTTAAAAAAAAATATGCTTATATATTTATTTATTGTTAAAACTCTGGAAAACAAATTTAGAAGAACTGTATAAAGAATTAGAACATGCCTTAAAAGAAAGAAATGTTTTACTTACCACAAAACTCCTGTTAACCTTTTGATAGTTCGTCTACCTGACAGACGAACAATGGAACAAAGTCACGATAATCTCCCACAAAGACAAAGTATTGATTAATGCGGTGGGCTAAACGATTATATCTAGAATTCAGTGCTTTTGACTTATTCATGATCTAAAGCCGTTAAGTGCTATGGACGGCTACTCGTTTCCGAGCACACCTGTCTGCCAGGGCGGCTAGCCAATCCCTGTTGCAGACACCTGCTAAGGCACATTTAAATTTGTTTGACACCCACAAAAGTCACCTGTTGTGTATACCGCAACTATATTATGGTTTCTGGTTTATTTGTTTTGTTGCATATCAACAGCAATGGGTTATTTAATGTCGACAAAATTTTTATTGCTGCTAATATATTTTTTGTCCCAAAAATGTATTGCTGGTAATATTTTTTTTCCTTCAAAAATCTATTACTGGTAAAATCTTTTTTTAAAAAAAAGTATAGCTAATATTTTTTTTCAAACATGTATAGCTGGTAATAATGTATTCCTTCAAAAATTTATTGCTGGTAATAATTTTTTATAAAGTATTTCTGTTATTAAAACCTATTTTTCCACTTTCATAGTATTTTGACCCCAGTTTGGGGGTTAACTATTTGCTCAGAGATGGAACCCTAACAGGTGCTACAACTCGAGGTCAGGGTGAACCCGGGAACAGATTTCAGGTAGACACAAGATGGCGATAATGCCACTAAGACACAAGGGGTTACTGGGAGTGAAAGAGAATGAGAAGACTTTAGTGAGGAGAAAGGGCAATAACAGGATTTATGACGACAAAAAAATTGGGATTGACATTACATTTAAATATTTGAAGATTGCAGTCATTAGGGAAACAAGAAACTGACAGAGAGTTCCACAGTTCTATTTCAACAGTAAAACAAAGAGAGGTAATTGCAAATCTGGTAGTACGCTTAAATTGATACAATTGAGGTACCAAGAAGGAAGGCACATTATAGAATTGCCATGAAAATATTTATAGAACAGACAGATGGAAGCCCCATCACAGCGAAAGGGAAGTTTTTGAAGTTGAGATGCCAGGTGAGGATCGATAACATTACAAACTTTTCTTCATATTTTGTTGAGAATCTTGGGATATATAGCCGGAGCACCAGACGAGAATATGGCAGTAAAATTCGATGCATGGGCGAATGGTAGATTTATCAATGTGCAAGATAGATTCTGATGAAAAGAATTTTCTGGCACGACACTGTGAACCAACTTTCCTTGCAGCAGACTTAACAATTGATTCAGTCAGTAGAAAATGTGACATAAAACAGGTGCAAGGAGTTACTCTCCTGGGGGTCAGCATCAGCCATGCTGACTGAGTGCAAAAAATGGTTCTCCATCATGATTAAAGGATAGCAGTTTCATTTTGTTATATATATATATATATATATTTGTTTGAATAAAAGACAGACCACGTTAAGATTCCATGTAATAAGCTATTTCACCATAACCCCTTTAACAGGGTTCTGGATCATCAGACTTTACTTCAAAAAGCTGAAATGAAAAATGAAAAGAAATTCACACGTTTTTGACGGACCTCATCAAGTATACGTAAAATTAACGAAGTGAGGAAGTGAGGTGGGAGAGAGGATAGGAGTGTCTCATATGTATCATTTCAGTTTCCTATTTTAACCCCAGTGTGTCGGCTAGATGTTGCTCAAATTTAACGCGTCTCGTCTCTAGATATAGATGGCTAAGGGGTGAATGATAAGAACGACATTAAAGGAAGAAGTTACAACAACCCCAATCAATTACACGACAGGTTTCATTCAAATTCTTAGACGCTGTTAATTCAGATCTACCCATACGGATTACCTAAGTTTGCATAAACTATATATATATATATATATATATATATATTAGTGAATATATATAATATCCCAAGTCAAGAGCACATCTTGGAGTTTTTTAAAAATTTTAATTTTTTTTTAAATTTAAAAATTTTTAAAAATTATTTAAATTTTTAAAAAAATTTTGGGCTTTAAAATTTAAGATTTTGACAGATATAAATTATAAATAATTAATTCAAATATTATAGACAGCAATAATAAAATGAAAAAGTCTTAATACACAATTTTAAATTAACACCACAAGAACGCGTATTTCATAATGGTCAGTGATTATCCTGCACCTGAAGATTATGGATTTGTATGAAACTCAGAATCATGCTATCAACATGGGATATCATGTACATTTCACTAATATATACTTAATAGCTGAGTTATATAACAATGAGTACCGTTTTTCTAACACCTGAGAAAAAAAATATATATGTACAGTGTAACCCGGATATAAGAGACCCGAATATAAGAGAGATTTTCTTTGGTCCCAAATTAGAGCCTGTGTTAATGTATATAAAATAGACCAAACCCGGATATAAGAGAAACCCGGATATAAGAGACTTCTTCTCCGGTCCCGACAACTCTCTTACATCCGGGTTACACTGTACAAGCAACAATTATTTTTAAGACATTTTTATGTTTATAAATTCTTTTTTATAGATACAAATATTTAAGTAAATGTTCTGTTTATAATAAACAGTATTAACAACATTTACTGGCCTGAATGTCTGAGAAATTTTCATAGAAATATGTTTCCTGTCGAAGGACGCATATTTTCTATGAAAATTTCTCAGATATTCAGGCCGGTAAATGTTGTTAATACTGTTTATTATAGACAGAGCATTTACTTAAATATTTGTATCTATAAAAAAGAATGTATAAACATAAAAAAATGTCTTATATATCTCCATGTGAAATTAAATTAACATTTAAACCGTCATTTAACTCCTCTCTCTAAAACTTCTCTCTGTTAAGTTTTAATCCCCTTTTAGGCCTTCCTGTTCTTCTTTCGTCTGTTACACCCTCTCTAGAGCTTTCATTTACCTCTCACATTCGTCCCCCACTCTCATACATAAACTCTCACTAAATTTTATTTTTTATTCCCGGAGTTATTTTTTCCGATTTCTTTTTTAATTTTTAGGTCTGATGAATTGGGTCGCAATTACGATTCCAATGTAATAAATTATAATCATAGAATATTAGTGTTTAAGCCTTTTTATTATATATATATATATATATATATATATATTCCAGGATTTCCAACTTATTCAAGATGATCTTCGCCCTCTCTAACCTTCTAAATTTTTGTCCTGGAATAACAAGGTGCCTTACAGGTTTCACGTACGATTTCATTTTCAAGTATTTTTTCACTGCGCTTTGGACTCTCATAGGTGAAACGCCTCTCTCACGTGCCAAAGGTCTTATGGATTGAGTTGGATCTTTTCTAATAGATCTCTTTAGCTCTAAGTTGAAATGATAATCCGTCTTCCTCTGTTGTGACCTCCTGATCCATTTTACTATTTACTGTTCTCTCTTTTTTAAACTTATTCACCATTCTCTTGATGGTTCTTGAATGGACTTTGAAGATGGAAACCAGAATGTCAATTTTGGTGGCATTACTGAAGGCCTGAATGATCTTTTTCCTCTCACCATTGCTCAGTTGGGAAGACAATGGGGCTGACACAAAATTATTTTAACCTGTTCTCTTTCTAACTGAATAACTCAAAGGGGTTTTCAGTGATTCTCACAACAAATGGTGTCAAGATGGCTAAACGTCTTTATCCAAAAACCTGGAAAAGATAAACTCAGTTTAGTGTTTAATTTAGATATTAAACATTGTGGGATGGACAGTTATGCTGTAAGACGATTTGGACTGTTACACCCGATGTATGAAATATAAAGAGTCTGTCTGTGTCTCTCACTCATATATGGAACAGTTTCTTCTCTCACACTTCTTGCTTGTGGAACTCTCACTCTGCTTCTTGCTTTCCAGTCAACTTTGATCTTCTAAAATTTAAATGCAATGTCAATCGTTATCTTAATTCCTCTCCTTTTATTGTTCTTACTCATTAATAGTATATTTTTGCCATATTCTCTAACACCCAGTAACCCCTTGCATCTTAGTGGCTTGATTGCCTTGCTTGGGGTGAAGTGATTGAACAAAAATATATATATATACAGTGGCACTTTGGTTTCCAAACACATTTCTCAAGAAAAATACACCTCAGTTTTCAGACAGAAATTCAATTCCCAAACGAAAACAACATCTAAAAATTAATATTTAAATTTTCCATCAGGCTTAGTAGATAAATGCATTGGTTTGTGAATTTGGTGACATAGTGGTTGTGAGTTCAATCCTGGGGTTGGGCAGTGTGTATTTGCACTCAGTGGAAATGCAATAACCAAACAGTGCTAAATAAAAATACGAACTAGACATGAGCAGGTGGAACGAGAACAGTCTACACCTGTAGATTAAATAAAGGATTCAGTTCAGAATTCCCTTCAGGTTACCAAGATTGATGTACACCTGCGGAAGGCCAGAGGGAACAACGGTCGAAACGTTGTGATAACAACAACAAAGACGAGGGCAAATGACCAACTATAAATAGCGTAAATAATAATTTTACTACGTCTAAAATTAATTTTACTATATTTCCATTGCATGATAAAATTTTGTCAATTTTTTTTCTATCAAAAAGTTGATGCCATGTTCCTGGCACAATTCAATAGTTACTCACTCTACTGCGTCTATATGTGAACAAAACATTACAGTCAATGAAAGAATGAAGAGAACAACCATTTAGCGAAAAAGGATTTTTTTTTTCTTAACAGACAGGTTAAAATAGAGTAATGAGGAACATTTGTGAAGGTCAATATAGACTTGTGTTTATTCTGCTTCACATATCTGAATTAATTATGAAGAATTTCATCATTGAGGGAAACTTACCTTGACTTGAGATCAGGCGAATATTAGCTTTATTATTACGCTCTTTCTAGTTAACTTTCTATCAATCTATTTTGATATACTTCCAAAGATATATCTCAGCCTGTTCATATCTATCCGTCTGTCTACTGTACACCGTTCATATCTAGCTACCTATCGCAAACTGTTCAGATCATTTACAATTTGTTATTTCATCATTTTGTTCGTCTCTCTCTCTCATACGTCACTAAGTTTTGTAACATAATAAGAAATAAAAGTATAAAAAAACTTAAGCATTACCATTATTTTTCTCAACTTGTATAAACATGCGCTTACATATATATATATATATATATATATATATATATATATATATATATGCCTTTATCTATTCAATGATTATATTCCCAGTATAAAAATAAAGACAACACGTTTATCCGTCTGTTCAAATATATCTCAGTCTGTTTCAGTTTATAATAAATGATTTATTTTCATGTCAGTCTGTTCATATGTAAGCAATCGTTAGCCTCTTTTTATGTTGGTAAGGCTAGTGATTGAAACAATAGATCAGCAGTCAATATCATTTGTGAATAGGTCTCAAAATTTGAATGCAGATTTTCATGGCAGGCAAGTTGTTCTCACTCACGAGATTGCTGGTACACAATCTTTCTGCCCTGCAGCTGTAAATGCATTTATAGGCCACACATATATGGCATGTGTCATGCAATCCATGGCTGTATATAACGAATTAACACCAACATATGTACTGGGTAACTTGTCATGCATAGCTACAGGCTAGCACTTAATCGTGTCTATAGAATCGTGTCTCTTTTGAAGAGAAATAAATTGATTTCATTTTGATACCCGTTTCATTATTCGATCTGATCTAAAACTTGTTTTTTTTTTAGGATTCGATCTGATCTAAAACTTGTTTTTTTTTCTATCTGGTCTCAAAATTGTTTTTTAGGATTGGAGACCTTACTTATCAATCAAATCTTATAATTTTCAAATGGAATAAATTAATTGACTTCAATATACAGAATAACATTTTGATACCAGTTTTTTTTTTCTATCTGGTCTCAAAATTGTTTTTGCCTATTAGGATTGTATATTCTTATTCTGTATATTCAATCAAATTCTTATAATTTTATTCTGTAAATGGAATAAATTAATTAATGTCTTATGATAATTCAATATATTCAGAATAATTCATTCATATTCTGGAATTCTTAAAAGGCAAATTATTATTTTTTTTTATTTATTATTCTCAAAACAATGGTTTTCTTTTCCTGAACTTTCATTAATAAAAATTGATGTCAGTAATTTTATGAAGTATCTATATTTAATTTCCTTTACAAATCTACAAACCGTAGTATTATTTGTGATTTTGATTTATACCATTCAGTGTAAATATTTTAATGCTTCACTGCAAACCAATAGTGACCATTCAGTGTAAATAACCAACAATTATTTGTTTGTCTACTATATAGATGTTGCAAGTAAAACTGTAAAAATTCCCAAAATTTCAAATTCTGAAATATCTCTAACTTTAGGCATATCAATAAGAGAATGTGTATCAGGGTATTAATGAAAATGAGATGAAAAACTTAAACATTAGAGAAATTGTAAGAAATTCCAGATGTAAAATGTATGCAAAAATCTTTAAATTCAGACTATATATATTATTTATATATTGAGATCACCATAAAATGTATACCCATCTTGTATAGATAGTGTAATACTAAATTTTATTCAGACATCACAAGATAAATACAAGTCCCGTTTGGACTCTACAGTCACAAGAGATGCACAAAATGTCGGCCTTTAGATTCCAAACATTTATTAGTATGGCAAACTATTGCTTGGGCAACATTGACCAAAGTGTCCAGTGGGATTGATGCACATGCATTTTCAATTTCTTGTCTAAAGGCCACAAATGTAATGCCATCTGTCGAGAAAATATCATACTACAGTAAACAGTGTTATCATAATTTGATAAAACTATGAAAGACAAGTTTTTTTCCTTTCCTGAAGTGTCTATACATTTTTGTCAGATTTTGTATGTGTATATATATATATATATATATATATATATATATATTTTTATTAAAAATATTTTTCATCGCGACACAGAAATTTCTGTTTCATAACTTAAAATTGTTCTGTCATCAGGCGATCCTAGATAACTTTTGATAAAAAAAATGATATATATTTTTGTATCGAGCACTTTCTTTTAAAAAAGTAAATGCTAAAGAACTGTAGATTCTTAATCTGTATTATTTTTTATTTATTTATATATATATATATATATATATATATATATATATATATATATATATATTATAAAATAAAAGAAAGAGGTTGTAGTGGTTCCTACGAGATAAAAGTATGTATATTAAAAAGAAGAGAAGAGAGGTGCCGCAAACGTTTTCGGTTGTAATGTGGATTTTTTTAGAAAAAATATGCTTTATTTTCTCTAATTTTACTACACGTGTTTCTGCTCTCGCGACCGTCTTCAGGTAAAAGCGGAGATTTCCACATATTATTAAAAATAATTAATTTTTTCCTTATGTTTTTTAATTTAAATATTCTCGATATGAGTCATTCTCTGTTTTTGTGTTAGTAATCCGAATGTCTTTCTTGAATTGGCAATGAAGAGTTCTGCGCGAAGGGTCATAAAACAATTAAAGTTGGTCCAAGAGAAATGATGAATTACTTAACGGCATTTTATCTTTTAATGTTTTATTGACCCCTGTGTGTTCTTAGATCTGTTTCCATTTTCGTGTGTTTCTGTCAGCATGCGTGTATATATGCGTGCGTATATTCCCCCTCCATACATATACTGCCTTACTATGAGGAATTAGTAAACTCATTTGTACACATACACACACACACACACACACACACACACACACACCTCCCACCAAAAGAAATCAGTACATACACACATACTTCCCAAGCTACATGGAACCCGTATACACATACACACGTACTTCCTATGTTGTGTGGGGTTTGTGTGCGTGCTCGTGAGTAGTTCCCCTGTTTTGTCAACATGCGTATATTATATATCTATATATATATATATATATATATATCTTCGTGTCTCCCGTATGTGAGTGTGCGTTCATGTGAGCGTGCGTTCATGTATGTGAGTGATTTTATCACTGTATTTGGTCACCTTGTGTGCATGTTGCGTGCTTTTGCGTGTGGGGTTATGACCTATTTAATTCAGGTTTAAATTTGTTTATAAAGATTTTTTCTTGTATTTGTAGGTACGAATAATCGTCTGTTTGATATATCGGCATGATATTAAATTTACCCTGGTTACATTTGAAGATGTGTTGTGATACAAAAAGTTTTCTGTTGTCTGGCAATTTTATATTGCTTTTGTGTAGGGGGACCCTGTTGTTCAGTTGTTGGCTGATGCCTATATATGACTTCTTACATTTTGTGCATTTAAGTACATAAATTACATTTTGGAGTTGCAGTTTAAGTTTTTATTTATTGTGAATGTTTTGTTTTTTTTTGGGGGGGGGTTCAAAAGTGTAGGAGTTTCCTTCTATAATGATGTCACAAACCCCACATCTTTTTTTGTTGCATTTTGTGACAACAGATAAAATACCGATAAGCAATTCATCATTTCGCTTGGACCAACCTTAATTGTTTTATGACCCTTCGCGCAGAACTCTTCATTGCCAATTCAAGAAAGACATTCGGATTACTAACACAAAAACAGAGAATGTCTCATATCGAGAATATTTAACATTAAAAAACATAAGGAAAAAATTAATTATTTTTAATATGTGGAAATCTCCGCTTTTACCTGAAGACGGTCGCGAGAGCAGAAACACATGTAGTAAAATTATGGAAAATAAAGCATAATATTTTTTTCTAAAAAAATCCACATTACAACCAAAAACGTTTGCGGTACCTCTCTTCTCTTTAATATATATATATATATATAATCATGTTACCCCATAGAAGTCGGTAAAGCCACTAAGATACAAGGAGTTACTGAGTGAAAGAATAAGAAAAAAAGAAACATTATTAAGGAGCGAGAACAATAGAAGAGTAATCAAGGAGACAGTAGATAATGATTGATACTGAATTAAATTTTTTGAAGATCAAAGTTGGCTGGAAAGCATGGCGGTGGAAGAGAGTTCCAAAAACAAGAAGTGTGAAAAGAGAAACTGTTAGCATAGAACTTATAGTTACATGTCACCAATTAAACTATAAAATGATGAGACCTTACTACCAATCTAGTACTGCGCTTAAATTCATGTCTAGATACCATAGTGAAGAGTTCAGTCAAACAATTACTATGAAAATAGTTATAGAAAAGGTAAAGGGAAACTTCATTATGGCAGTGGGGGGAAATGACTGAAGCCAAGATGTTATGCTTTGCTTTAGCAGTTATCAGGTTTCTTTTTGTGTCTGTGCGGGGGGGGGGGCGTAATCATTTCACACCAAGCAAGGCAGCAAAGCCACTAAGATTCAAAGGGGTTACTGAGTGTGAAAGAATATGAGAAAAAGAAAAAACATTAAGGAGGGAGAACAAAAAAAAAAAAAAAAACAGTAATTAAAAAGACAGAAGATAACGATTGACATTGCATTTAATCTTTTGAAGATCAAAATTGACAGGGAAGCAAGAAGAGAGGTCTACAAGCTAGAAGTACAAGAGTAGAAACTGTTAACATAGAACTTAAGCTTACATCTCGCCATTTACCGTATTTTCCGACATGAAAGACGCACCCTAATACTGGAAAGAAATTTCTAAGAAAAAAAAAAACGTAACACATTCACCGTGTGGTGCCACGTATTGTTTACCTTAATCACTCGTTCAATTTTGTTTGTATGGCAATGATATACTAGTCAAGATCAGAAAGGCTCCCGCTGCTAGTAAACAGTGCATATTTAACCTTGCGGCTCGGCTCCAGGAAGGCTTATAGTCTTGGAAATACTTGTAACAGCTAAGTACTAATATTACATCATATAAAAGGCTGAATTAGATAGCTAACATTATAGTGTAATAACTCAACATTCAAATCCCCGTCCCTATCAGTCAAGTCAATTAGGTGATCGTCCAAGCTTACTTGAGCCTGGACGTTGCCTTACATTCGTCTTGGAAGACGAACACATATTTTTCAGGGTATTTTTTATGAAAAAAAGTGCGTCTTGTAAGCGGGAAAATACGGTACACTGTAAAATGATGAGACATACCTGCCAAATTTTATACTGTGCTTAAATTTGTAAAGTCTAAGTATCAAAAAGGAAAGTTTTAGATATGAAACTATTCACAAATTCAGAACAAAAGATTAATTCTTTACCTGCAGTAGGGAATCGAGAATAAGTCAGCTGCTTGATTTCCTAGTGGATTTCAGTTTAGTTTGGTTGAAGCACAAAATTAACTGGTTTTTAAAAGAAAACTATCGGCTAAATGAAGAAGGTCTTCTGCAAAAGAACAAGCAATGCAGCAAAAGGTCGGACCTTAACCATTTATTCAGATGAAATAACTCAGCTGAATAGGGAAAGCATTCAGAAGAGGAACTGCCCGCTTATAAATTATTACTTTTTCCAAATCAACACATTTGTAAACTCAAGCTATGGATAATTATTGGAGAAGGAACGGGGCATTTTGCCAACCAGTTTTAAGATGACCAGCAGAGAAAAGAATGAGCAATTTAACAACACTCCCTATTACCATCTTGTGTCATTTGGCTGTTATCAGCCAAGTTTCTGTCTCAGGAAGTCATTGTTGCGTTCTTCAAAATTAATCCCTAGCCAGACACCATTGTCGGAGTTAGCTCGTCCTCAGCTCCTTAACCCTTCACCAGGGGTCTCTCTCCCCTGGCTATAAATACTGGCTGACCCTTCGCCTCGATCTCTCTTTTCCCTCAGGCCTTGGGCCGTTACCTCGCTTGGAGGTGAGGTGGTAAGTCTTCTCTCATTTCAGCTAACACCAATATGTGAGCTCTCACAGATACAGCGTTTCCCAAATTCTGAGAACACACTAAGAACAATACACGTACGTACGAACACTCACAACACACACATAATATTCACCACACGCACTCAATGTAACTGCCCCTGTGCTTGTAACTTGTACTTATTGTTAATACATATATTTGTTTACATATATCTATCGGTTTGTTTTTCTTTGGACTTATAGTCCAACTTTCTCATGTAGTTAGACCGGCTGCAGGAATTTCTACCCACATGTGTTCTTCTACAATACATACTCATCACCCCACGGTCCGCTACACCATCAACACAAATAATGAAATGGTACGTCTATCAATATGATTTTATGTTATTGTCGGAACATGTAAAGCATTGTTTATTATGAACTGATCAATCTGTACGAGACTATAATTAAAAATGTAATAGCGTACTGCATGTTGCTATAAAGTATAGCTGATGTAATCACTAAAAAAAAAAAAAAAAACATGTCCATAATTGCATCAATTTTGCCAGTAGAAAGTTCTGTCAGCAAATATAGACCTTTATGCCCACGAAAAAATGAAGTGTTAAAGGGACTATTTTTCCCCTGACACCGCTTTTATTTTAACTACCTTCACTCTTCAGCAATGTTTACTGTTTTAAAAAAAAAACGTAGAAGTATGGATCTAAACAAATGTATGAATATAAAAAAAAAAAAAAGAATAGGTAAAAATCTTCACGATCTCAACGGCCAAGCAAGCGGAAGAGGGCATCGCTAGTCGGGCTGGCGTAACAAAGGCGGGCCTTGACAGAAGAAGCATCCGACAGCCTGATGCAACCAGGCTTGTCAGATCTCACCTGTATCAGTCCCCTTTCAGCCGCGAGGGAGGCGCTTACGGCCAAGTGAGTGGGGTCCTCCATCGTGCAGAGTTGTCCACCAAAATCAAATTCACGCGAACGGCCGCGTCAGGCTCTCTCTGAATCACAACCATCTCCGTCACTGGGCTGGAGGAAGGGAATAGAGAAGATGACAATTCCGATGCGAGTGGGTGCTGACAAATTTAATTTGAGTTTGGTCAATAACTTAATTAAAATATTATTTTATTTTATTTACTACTAAACAAATCCGCGATTGCTGGGGTCACTCTTTGAGAGAGAATCTGATATAACCAAAACGAACCCAGATTTTTTTTCTTCACATATTTGAAAATAAACAAATAAAAGAACCATTGTTGGTAATCCCTCATTCAGAGTATTTCATTCCTGTGCTATACTCATCCTTTCTCAGTGCCCATATCTATGTCTTTGGAAGCTGGTAAGAAATATCTTTACACGAAACATTCGTCCACACACCTAATAATTAGAGCCAATCCCAGTTGGATTTGGTGAGCGTTCTGTCTTTGCTGCTAGCCTTTTACTTCTCTGTTCTTGTTTGAAAAGATTTTGAGCAATCAAGGTAGCCTGACACCAGAGTAGGGTTGAGAGAGAAAGATACCGATGCCATTTGTGTAGGTTTCAGTTAGAGGAATCCCAAATGACCAGGGAGTGGCCCACACATTATAATCTCAAAATTATCATCTGCAGCACATATATTGTGCAACACATTTTCAAAAATCATTTCACTCCAAGCAAGGTGATTATTACTCGGAGTGAAAGAGAATGAGAAGATTTTGTGAAGGGAAAAGGACAGTAAAAGAACAGGTTCATGAAGACAGAACATGGCGATTGACATTGCATTTAATTTTTTTTAAGATTGTAGGTGGCAGGGAAGCAAGAAACCAGAAGGTGATGATAAAAAAAAAAGAACGATTAGAATAGAACATATTACATTTATCTATTTCAACAGTAAAAAAAAAAAAAAAAAAAAAAAATGGGGCCTAATACCCAATAAAATAGTATGCTTAAATTCATCTGGTTGAAGTACCAAGGAGGAAAGCTTCTTAGAATAAATCAGCCGAGGTATTAGGTTGGTGCAAAAATAATGACGTAATAATGTCGTTTTTTAACTTATTTTTTAAAGTCAAAAAACGACATTATTTTCGCACCAACCTAATATTGATTCTAGGAAGTAGCGCGAGCAAGCTTGTTCGCTTAGTATTCCATGTGTGGACTAGCCTCTCTAAGGAATCTGGATGCGGAAACCTAAAATCTTTTAAGTGCCTAGGGCGCTTTATGCGCCAAAATCTGGCTCTGGGTGTGAGTCAGCCTTTATGTCAGGAGAGGCAGCAAGTAAAAGTGTGTCATGGTAATGGATTTACGTAAATTCTAAACCTCATTTGGGAGTAACAGTGACTGGTTCTCAAATTGGAAAAAATGGTGAATATAAAAGGAACAACTTCTTCATTTATGAATTACAAGAAAAGAGGGTTTTTTTTTTATAACTATGTATGGTGAAAAGTGAAATATAATCAAGTGTTGGAAATGTATTTTGATGAATGGTTTATGTCATAAAAATTATCACACTAAAATTAGTTCACATTTTCACACCGAGTGGGGGCAAATGATTTTCTGATGGGACAGAACGAACCCCACTCCTACCCCACGTAACCTCATTGGTGATAGACTAACCCTATCTTAAACAAGTGCTACGATTTTTTTTTTTTTTTATAAATGTCACTCCAAAAAAAAATTTTTTTAAATTCACTCGATATTTCATAAATTTTTGGTCTATGAAAATAGGAACTACTTTTTTTTTTTTTTTAAATCCATACATTTGTTTAGATCCTTAATTTTTTTTTTACTTAATTTTTTTTTTTGATCTCCACTTCCTTTTACATCCCCAAATTCTTTTTTAGATCCTAAGTGTTTTTTTTTCACGTGAACAAATTTTTAGATCCCTAAATTTTTTATACCATATTTTTACATCCCCCATTTTATTAACATCCCTAATTTTTTTTTTTACATCCCTAAATTCTTTTACATCTCAATTTTTTTACATCCCAAATTATTTCTTTTTAATTTTTTTTTTTTTTTTTTGACATCCCTGCATTTTTTGTCAAAGTATATAAAACAACAAACAATTTCTGCGAATTTGTGTAATTTTAATAAAGCGTTACAAACCCCTTAATGAATTTAATCATTGAAACCCTAATCTGAAGCAAGAGCCCATTGCAAAAAAAAAAACTCCGGTTTTGACTTGACTACCGTTTACAGAGTCCATTTTTTAGAAACAGCTTTGCGGTTTATCGCTTGCTAACATATATATATATATTACACAAAATAATTATGTAAATTTCTTAAATAAAGATGCCAAAATTAACAATCAAATTACATTATTTAATTACATTGTTCATTTAATGTTTTCCTGTCTTAAAATTTCTCGTCATTTCGACTGACTGACCAGACTCTTGAATAAAATTCTCTATATACGGTCGCTCTGGCATCTGACTATAAAAAAAAGTCAATCGGTATATCATTGGTTTCGCTTGTACATCTATCTTTTGACCGAGATGAAAGCGTAGTATCTGTTGTCTCCTTTTTTTAGATGGGAGAAGGCACCAGTCCCGGGGATTTCAACCCTCCTTCCTCACTGCACTGAAATGTGGGGTTGGCATGTAATATCAACGCCAGTGTGACGGCGGTCACGGGGTCTGAGGCAATTTTTATCCTTAGGCCATATACAAGTGTGTGGATACTCCACGTTAAAGACGGTCTTGGGTCACACCCTACCTTAGTGGGGAGGTCAGGTAAATAATCGCTTGAACATCTTTGACACTACAACGGTAATAGACTAGTCAGTATTATTGGAAATTTATTTAATTTAGTTGAGTTTTTGATATTTACCTGGGCTTCTATTTATATAGTTTAATTCAATTCAACTGTTTCATGTAAAAATAAAATAAAAAGTTACTTAAAGTTCAATTACTACTGCTTTTACTAAACGGGCCCAGTAAACGGCAGTCAAGATTGCAATTTCTCTGAAATATAAACGGTACGAATAACACTACCACTCACTCAATATCTTAAAAACAAAGCAAAAATCCGAAAGGGTTGTTTTAAATGTTTATTATAAATTGTATACGGGTGGTCATAAGTATAATAATTATACCTTTATTCGCGATTATATAGTTTTAGTAATCATTAATAGGTCACTTATAGTTGTAACATGATGAAGAAACAGTTGAAATTTCTGGGGCACATAATGTGGAAAGAGGGCTTGGAAAATATGATACTCACAGGACAGATTGAAAGGTAAGAGCGGACAGAGGAAAACGGCGCATAAACTACTTTTAGCGAACTTAAGTTTTAAAAGGCTTTGGTGAGATATCAAAATTTATTTATTAAGAGCTACAAAAAGGATAGAAAACTGTAGAAAACTATGCTCGCGAACGTCTTGAAAGGAGAGGACACATAGAAGAAGGAAAATCATTAAAAAAAAAAAAAACTTAACGAATTATTAATATCGGAAATATTTTGGTATATAAAATTTTTTAAAGAAAATTAAACTAACGTTTATTGCATAAAAACTGGAAAAAAAAGTATTATTACAATCTTTTCTTTTTTTTTTTTACTTTTTTTAATTAAGTGTTTGTAAAATTTCTTAGCTCATTTTAAAAAAATTTCACTAGAAAGACCGAATAATAATCAACAGTTGAAAACCGGTTTCTCTCTGGAAACGTTTTTAAACAGTACACAGTAGTTGGGATTAAAATTGCGTAATTTATTTTAACTTAAGAACCAACAAAACTTACTTTTAAAATATTGCATCAAATGAATAAAAAAAAAAAAACACTTTTTTTATTATTTAAACTTTCTATTTAAAACTAAAGTAACAATTAAAGAATCAAACTAAATCTAAACAGTCAATCGTTGATCAATAATCGGTGTTTAAGTCGTATTGTAAGTGAATGATTGTTTGAATATAAACGGACTTCTTACCTGAGATTAGCTGCTCTTGTTCGATAATGTGTTGATTAAAAAAAAAAAGGGTAAATAAAGGAAACAAAAGTAAAAAAACTGTCGAGTAATAATGTTCAAGTGTGGGTCACTTGCTCGGCCTCACAAGGTGATTGCCACCATATTTGTTTACAAAAACACCCACTGAACAAAGCCGATAGTCGTCACGGAGATAACGTCAGCAAATATTTATTTGCTTTTCTTTGCCGTTTTTATTCATTCATTGGCTGACTCTGATTAAAGCTTTAATTACCACCTGCCTCCACAATCGAAATTATGCTTTATGAGACGTAAAAACACTTCTTTTCTTTCTTTTTTTTTTTTTTTTTTTTGGTTTTAATATCGGGAAAAAAATATTAGTCCTCCTAAAAATGCATGCCATACTTTAGTAAGCATAGAGTCTATAGCATAGACAGTCCCTGTCTTAGAAATTTTCAGTCATTAAAAATAGTAATTTTAGCCATTTCTTTATAAGGAAATATTCGGCAATTATTGATCGAACAGCCATTGCTGCTGTCGTTTGAAATTTATAAAATTGAGGTTTCTCAATTCTAGTAGGTGTTATCTATCGCTCCTTAAAGGTATTGATGGGGGTTTCCACCCTAATTTTTTATTTGAATGCCAGCAGGATGATTATGACAGCCCCTTATTTTGGAAATCCCATACCAACCCCCTCTCGCGTTTTCATTTTAACGAGTTGGCAACCCTAGATAAGTCATTTTAAAAATGGTTTTGTGTTAAATTCCCAACGATGTGGTCCGCCGACTCTCCTAGGGAGAGCTTCCCAACCAGGACAAACAAAGCTGAATTAAATCATTTTTTTTTAAATTTTAAACGATAGGAATTCATATGTGACAGATTACCATACAAAAATTTTAGGCAAACATGAACCTTCATGCTCACAAAAAAAAATGGAGTGTCAAAAGGACGGTTTTTCATTTGACGCCGCTAATATTTTAGCTACCTTCACTGCCGGAAATTTGTCCCGGCTTTCCCACATGAAAGATTAAAAAATTGCGACAAAAATCGAATAAAAGCAAGATTAGAGCAGACAAACTCTCTCTTTTAGGCGAACGAATAAAGAAAGACTCAAAACTCCTGCTTGGTATGTAATAATAAAAGAAGAAAATGTTTATTTACATGTACAAAAAAAAAAAAAAAAAAAAAATAAAGGGATAAACACAATTAAGAGAGAAAGAAATGGAGAAGAAAAGGTCCTTTAACTTTAAAGAAAGAGAAAATGTTCATAACAGAAAAAAGGCTTGCTCAAAATATTTCTCTAAGTGCCTAAAAGTTTTTTAAGTGGGTAGAAGGTTGTTAAGGGTTAGAAACACTCACAGTTTTCCTCACAGTTCTTGTAGAGTAGGAAAATGTTGGTAGATATAGGAATCTTGCAGTTGAGTGAGTTCGTAAGTTGATGACACAAGTCTTGTAGGTGAAAGGGGGCAGCTTTCAACTGGTCTTTAATAGTGGGCCGACGTTCGTTCTCGACAGCTCCTTAGTAGGTAGTTCTTTGGTTGAAACTGATTCTGAAGTTGACTGGTGTTTTCCATCGCCAACCTCACAGACAGTGGTTGAATTCTCACTGACAAATAGGTGAAGATTCTCCAAATTTATGGAGATTTGGAAGGCTCAGAAGAATAGGGGACTTTTCCCTCCAAAATTGTTATACAAATTTCCTGGCTATTGGTTAGAAAATATATTTTTATCTCTGATAAGAATCAAGGCTCTGGGAGCCGGTTTTGAAAGCAAGGAAAAAGGTTGGAGTGAACAAGCTGTGAGGTTTCCTCCAGACTTTATGGCGCCATGGAAAGAATAATGGTGGTGGAATTCCTTTTTATATTTTCCAGCTCTCTCGTTAGTCAGAAAATATATTCTTATTTCTGATTTCTTTGGGAGCCGGTTTTGAAAGCAAGAAAAAAAAAAGGTTGGAGTGAGGATTGGAAAAGTAGGCTAGAAGTGAACTTATAAAATATTGTTCTCAAATTAAATTCCATTATCACTCTTCGGCAATGTTTATTATTTTAAAACGCGATGATTAGAATTTTAATAAAATCTAAATATATAAAAGTGAATTTATAAATTTTCTTTGTTCTTGAGAACTGACAAAAATAATAAACACTATTTATTTATTAGATTGTTTAGGGAATAAGTGACGAAATATTAATTCTAACTTTATAAAATGGAAATAATAAGGATTTCCTTTAGCTGATCCACATATTTTAATAAGTTAGTAAATGTTTATAAATTTATGAATAAAAAATGTTCATATTTAGCTCTTTATAAATTGGTAAATGATAAATAACACGCCAATACGGAAGTGTGTGTGTATATATATATATATAACCTGGGTAGACGGATCCCAACAAATACTTCTTGGTTAGACCGATGACTATTCAACACTCTTTCGTACAAAAAGTTGAAGGTATGAATAAGTTGCCAATTATTCTAAGGTTGACCTATGCCTAAAGGTAAGGAAATGTAATATGTTTGATGATATTGAAAAATTTAACTGAATCATAATAAAATTAAATTTCATTTCAATGGAATGTTGAAATAAACTTCAGTGATTTATAACCTGAACTCTCGGTTGTTCTAGTTACAAATAAAAAGGATGACGAATAAGTTTTCAGATCGAATCACTTTCGAAGATCTAACCAAATATCAACTTTTTAACATATAGGAATTAAATTCTATATACATATTTTTCAACCAATAAAATCCCATCAGAAGGTTTGGCGGATAAGCAATCATTACAAGGACAAATACTGCCAAAATACTTGCGGACGTAGTTGTAGACAAACCACTTATTATTTTGGACCTTTTAGAAAATAAGGATAACACTCTTCACCACACCCGCAAGATTTTTGCGAGCCAGTGTGAAATTATTTTCTAACTAATAAAAACCTTGTATTCAAAGTGTTCACACCTCTATGTGAAATTAGATTTTGGATCTCCCTTGCGAATATAAAAATAGAAGCCTACTGCTTTTCGGGGTTCAAAATAATTTCGGAGGCCAGTTTGATCTACACATGCATACACACACGCACCCACACACGAACACAATGGATAAGACGACAGCCAGCAGCCGTTGATTAAGGCCTTGTCCACGCACACAATAAAGTGAATAGCCAGCAGCTGCCAACTAAGCCCTTGTCTACGAACTCAGAAACACATTAGGTTGACCGTCATAAAGTAAGTCTGTTCGCACATTTTACACGACACTAAGAACATTTAATTACTTTATAAAGCAAACTTCACTGCAAGGAAAACTGAATATGTTATTGCTATTGTTTATTTCTGAAAAGAATATATAAGTGTTATTTCAATTGATGTTCTGCTTCTACTTTTCCTTCAGGGAATAACCATTTTAGGTTTCATTTAAAGGATGTGTTGTTGTTGTTCTTGTTAAATGTTTGGTATCCTGACACTCAGCGACAAAAACCTGGGTAGACGGATGCCAACAAATACTTCTTGGTTAGACCGATAACTTTTCAACACTCTTTCGTACAAAGATATGAACGTATGAATAAGTTGCCAATTATTCTAACGTTGACTTATGCCCAAAGGTAAGGAAATGTAATATGTTTGATAGTCATACGTCTTTTCCAATTAGCAGGCATTAGCTCAAGATTTTTTTTTACTGAGGCTATTCTAGAATCAGGTTTCACATTAAATAGACTTGCAGTTAATTGTCGTTTTTTTTTCAGTAGTCAAGTATGATGTTCTATACTACAGGCCTATTCACAGTGCAACTAAAAACCAAGACTAGAGGCTTATTTAAAAGTGTTTACATTACAGAAAGTTTGGAAGAAAAATTAAATAACTTCTAAATAAATAAACGGCAAATTCTGTCTTTCCGCCCGTATGTCTAAACTAACTCGGGCTACACTTGCTCTACACAGACATATACCTTTTTAGAATCAGTATGAGCTTTCGACTGGTGCTTGAACATCCATCATTAGGAATTATGCCTGGATGAGGCGGGAACAGTTAAAAAATCAATTTTTAAAATAACTGAAAAAAAATTAGTGATTTTAAAAGTCTTTAATTTATATCGAGTTTAAGGTAGCACAAAAACTTTGCGGATTTTAAAAAATTGTTTTAAATTCAATTTAAAATATCTCCAAGACTTTGTGAATTGAGGAAATCAATTTTATTTCTTCAAAATACCAAAGAATCAGAATTAAAGTGATAGGTTTCGTGACGTGGGGTTTTGAAGTTCTTTAAAGTTTGTGATTTAAAGAATTCAACTCAACTGAAGTTCCACGGAGTTTGTGATTTGAAGAACTCAATTTTCGACCTGAATTGGAATCAGAGTTTAGACCTAAATCGGTCTTTTGGTCCAAATCAGAGTTAAATTGGGGTTTTGAAGTTCCATGGAGAGAATTGTGGAATTCAAAGTTATTTCTTCAAAATTATCATTGCTGTTATCTAAGCTGAACCAAAGGTCTCTTTAGTTTTGGACCAAAAGCCCAATTAGCCCTCTGCAGGATGTAGCTTAAAAGTTTGCACGGAGTGCTGCTTTTAAATTAGTTCTTAATAAATGACTGTTTCATTAATTTTGTGAGATTACTGTAGAGGACCGCGTGTGTTTGCGTGTTGTTGTATTAGAAACACGTGTGTAACTCCTGGTAGAATATTAAAAGGTCCAACTACAAGAAAATTGCCGGACTTAAATGAAGTCCAACTGAAGATGAAAGGATGACAGACAAGACCGATATATATATATATATATATATATATATATATATAAACAAATATATGTATTAAACAAAATAATTTTACAATGGACAATAACATTTGTGTGTGTGTAAACATTGGTGTCTGTTCTTTGGTGAATGTTCGTACGTACGTGTGTGTGTGTATAATGTTCATGGCGTCTCCCACAAATGGGAAAACGCGGATCTTCTAAAAGAGCTTACATTGTGGTCGCTGAAATAAAGAAATGAAAAGGAGAATTTACCTCACCTCCACTCGAGGTGGGACGTGGCACGAGGCCTGAAGGAAAGAGAACGAGGCAAGAAATCGCCCAGTATTTATAGTATAGGGAGAATGACCCCTAGTGACAATTTCGGAATTTAAGAGGAACAATCTCCGACATTACATTTGCTTCTATTTTTTTTTGTTATTCTATTTGTTATGTTGTTGTTACTTTAATGAATAAACACTTCACAAAGAAGAATATTAAATTAAGTGCAAGTAAAAAAATGCTATATCTTAATATAAAATATTAAATAAACTTCTACGTGATAAAGCCAAAATTCCTAAATTAATTTTTTAGTGAATTTCGCACAAAAATGTTTGTTTTCGCAATAAACATAAAACAATATATCAAGTCAGAAGGATATCGATAAATCTCATACATACTTTAATTAAATCAGTTAGAGTTATTCCAAGTGTAAAAATAAAAATTTCTTTGAATTTTTTAAGCCGACTGCAGCAGCGAACTACCTCAAACCAAAGCTAAAATGTGTTGCTTTTAGTTAAACGAGGAGCTTTTAAATTGACCTTAGTTGTACCATGGATAGACCTGTAGTATCGAACGCCATCTAGTTACAGTAAATTAATCTAGTGAAATATTGAACATGGAATATAATACAACTAATTACCGACCACAGGGGACGCTCCTATAATTTACAAAATATCTTGACATAGACAACTTTTTTCTTGATGTTAATACTTATTTTCAACTAATCAAGCATGATAATAATATTCGTGGGGAATTATTAAACTATCCCTAAAACTACGACGTATCTCAGTTACGGAATATGTCGTAACGATGTACAAAGAAATATAGAACAAGAAACAGGATTGAAAGACAGCGAAAACATAGCGTAAATATAGAGACCCTGTTTTCATGTCATTGACTTCAAAATGTTTCAATATGTTGTATATACAGTGTCTGTGTGTGACAAAAGAGAGGAGAAAGTAAATCAAAGTCCTACCTAAGAAATTAAAATTAAGTGTGTGGGGGCGAGAGGGGGGGAGAGCAAATGTTAAGTTCCACCGAATAAATTAAGTCCTACGTTAACGTCTGATCACTTCATGTGATGTCGTTGTTAAAGCCGGCAAGGAATGAGGCAAGAATGATATTTTGAATTACACACTGTCTATATATTAACGTGTCGCTTGATTTCTGTAGTGTCACGTGACTGCAAATCCAAGGGAAATAACTTCCCACTTTTGACACTGATATTCTTTATTTATTTTATCTACCTGTGCATATATGAGTGTTACAGTTCTCCTCTTCGTATATATATATATATATATGTTAAGAAATGGACAAGGTCCGACAATTTATTAAAGACATTTTTATGTTTAACGTTGTTATTTATAGATACAAGTATTTAAGCAAATGCTCTGTTAAACAGTATTAAATAACATTTACCGGCCTGAATGTCCGAGAAATTTTCATAGAAAATATTCGTTCTTTGACAGGATTCGAACCTGCATCCTATACGGAACCGTCATATACGTTGACGTGCCTTGACCGCTCGGCCACAAAGACAAGGTCGAATTTACTGATTATAAATTTCAATCTTCCATGAATCTCGTACATTCATAACTGCTCTGGCGTATCAAATGTAAACAAATGACGTCATATGTTAAGAAATGGACAAGGTCCCACAATTTATCTATATAAATGTTATTTAATACTGTTTATCATAAACAGAGCATTTGCTTAAATACTTGTATCTATAAATAACAACGTTAAACATAAAAATGTCTTTAATAAATATATATATATATATATATATATATATATATATATATATATATATATATATATAGAGAGAGAGAGAGAGAGAGAGAAAGAGATAGATAGATAGATAGATAGATAGATAGATAGATATTATTGGTCAATATATATATATATTTCCAAGAGGATAAAATCCAGGTAGAGCTCTACGTACAAGGCAGAGCAAGAATATAATATAATTATAGCCATGGAATATTAGTGTTTGAACCTTATATATATATAAGTGAACATTGAGGTAAACGCCCAGTGGTGACAGTCTGTTTCATGTTGAATACCTTGTATTAACCTATGAATATAGTATACCTTAAAACTATATTTTTATTATATACGAAAGTAGATTCATTTCTAATTCGATACTTTTATTGCTGCAAACGTTATTATAGTGAAGAGTTCTTATTTAGAATATACCCCCCCCCATTTTTATTTATTTATTAAACAGTGCTGGGGGATACATTTTCAAATTAGCAGGATGATAGACGTATTAAACAATGTTTAATTAATAAATAAATAAAATTGGGGCATCTATTTCAAATAAGAATTGTCCAGTATAATAACGTTTGAAGTAATAAAAACGCATATATATATTACTTCAAACGTTTTTATAGTGGATACTCCGTATTTGAAATAGACGCCCCATTTTTATTTATTAATCAGTGTGCGTTAGGTGTATCAGCCTTCGCTTTCAAAAAAATCTTAGTAAAGAAGAACGCATTTTTTAGCGGTAATCGATCTTGCGTCACTCTTTGTAAGGAAAACCTCCGCTCGATCAAGTGTGCTTTACCGTTCAGCCACGCAGAACGACTCAGAAAAACAGGGCTCTCTTTTTCCCTATTTAAGGAAAGCACAGTCTCTTCATCCAGATTATTTTCTCGAAAGCTTTACATCTGCTCAGTTTCGTATCCGAAACGTAAGTAAAGCAATTTGTAAAGAATCAATTAATTTCGTTTTACTCAGATTTTTTTTTTATTGCTTAAAAAAGAAATCCATTAATTCGAGAATCACTCTAGGATCGATACTCAACCATACACTAGAACCAATACTTCGCAAGGATATCAACCATTGACTTTACTGGATGGTAACAACCCCTAGATTCCGTAGATACGATCTATCGCTAAAGATGCTGGAAAAATGGTCAGTTCCTGTACCGCTCCAGTAAGTACCTGACTCCTCGTGCTATTCTCTAGCTTTATGAGAGCGAGACCAGGCCTAAAATGGAGTGCTCTTTCCATATATGGGTCGGAGATGCTCAGTCCTCATTTTCTAGTCTCGGTACAGTCAGTCCAAAAGCGTCTCCGCGTCCTTGTAGGCGATGAATTATTTTCCACCCTACACCCACTTTCTCAAAGCCTCGCGCTGTTCTATCGCTATTTCTATGGAAAGTGCTCAGACGAACTACATTGCTTAGTTTCACCAGTTCTAACCTTCACGGCTATGAACCGCCATGCCATGCAAATTGTAGCAAACCACATCTCATTCCCTTCGTGTGTCATTGGTGAGATGTAAGTTCCATTCAAGCAGCACCTCCCCACGAATCGCTGCTTTGTGAAACCCACTCCCAAGAGGATGCATTCCTGATCACTACAATCTTAACCTGTTCAAGTTTAGAGTTAACCATTATGTTTCACATAAACCGTGATTTTTACTCTGCAACACTCTACATTGAGTGGCTCCCAGGTCTTGTACAGGGTGAACATCACTGTAGGAAAATACAGCGCAGTAAACAATCGTGTAACAGGGGTGGGAATTTTTCGTAATGTGCATTATTCTTCAGTTTTACTCCTTGTTTTCGTTTCAGCGTACATTCCTTGTTTGGTTAGTGGCTTTAGCATCTTCAAAATTAAAAAAAAATCCTCAAAGAAGGAATTTAATCAAAACCAGAATCGGTCTTTTAAGATGGAGTACACAATTCAGTGGAAGTTAGTGTCAATTCGTAAAAATCCATGGAAATCATTTTAAAAAGGTTATGTGTGTGTGTGTGTGTGTGTGTGTGTGTGTGTGTGTGTGTGTGTGTGTGTGTGTGTGTGTGTGCGCGCGTGTGTGTGTGTGCGATCGGCAGTCTACAGAGTGGAATGGACAAACCCAAGATTCGAAATAACTGTTCAACAGCTTTATTTGTGGTTGAAAAGAGAGAGTGCACAATAGTGATTTTTTGCGGGAAAAGAGTTGGGTTTCTTAGTTAACAAAATTCTTCCCTTGAGTAAATCTTTCGTAGACAGAAATTTCTCCGCTTGTTTCCTTGAGAAACGAGAAATCTGAGTGTTAAAGTTCTAGAACTGGTACGTGTCTACTGCAGCAAGGGTCGTGTGTAGTTTTCCCTTTGGGTTGGTGTCTTGAAGGGAGATTTCTCCACTTGTTCCCACGAGGAACGAGAAACACGTGTGTCAAGCTGCCAGGACAGGCAACGTATCTTCTACAGCAAGGGTTGTGAGTAATCCTTTTAGACGGATCTTGAAGGTAGCGGACGCTGAAAAGGAAAAGTGATAAAAGATTTGGAACAGGATTCGGTCAGCGTTTTTATGAGTTCTGTGACTTTCCGGCTTACAATAACCAACATTCTATAATTAAATTCATCCTCTGACGTTGTATGAATAAACAATTATTTTAAAGTATGTTAAAGTATTTGCTATCAACCTAAGATGTTTGTAGTCCTGTTTGCCATTTTAATAAATCATTTCCCCCCAAGCAAGGCAATAAATCCACGAAGACGCAAGGAGTTAATGACTGTTAGAGAATATGAGAAAAACACTAAAAGATATTTATTCAACCCATATCCTCTTAGCGTCATTTTAAACTATCGCCTTTTTTTTCCATACATTGTTACCATTTTACTTAAAGTTCTTAATAAACTAATAAAAAGATGAAAAATAACTCCTGTAAAGTTAAATATATATATATATATATATATATATATATATATATATATATATATATATATATATATAGGCCCCAGTTCAGTTTATACTGACGCCAGGAGAATACTAAAGAAAATAATATTCATTTTCCGATAAAATTTGATAAAGGTTGCGACACTATTAAAATGGTAAGAAGGGAAGTAATTCTACTTGCATCTTTAAAGAGTTACTTTTCTTAGGAAGACCATGAAGATGTTGGTATATATTTTTGCACCCCACGTGATCAAATACGGCAAAATCAAATGCAGGACTTTGCATGCCTTCATGTGTGTAAAGAGAAAACTGTCCTGTCTGTGACAATGCACTTAATCTAGTGATGAATATTAATAGCAAAGTTCGAACATTAAAATATCCGAACAAAATTCAGTGGTAATTACTTGTTAGGCTACGAACTTATTGATACATCCTCTCACATACTATCTGAAGCAATGAAATATATAAGAATTATTGAATTCTATTTAATGCGGCTTTGCCGTCCATTTTTATTTCATTTTTGTCTGCTTAGAGAAGTTGACATCTCCCGACATAAAGGTTCACCATTTTGAAAACCAAAATAGAAGTCTTTCTAGATTTTGTCATTATCTTTGGATCTTTTGGCGAGTGTTGGCCAAAATTAAAGACCCTTTCGTTTGTTGGCTCATCTCCAAAGATCTGTGTCGAGAATCCTTAGAGCTAGTAAGAAAAAGAAACAATTAAAAATAATGGGTGTCAAAAATTTCAATGTTGGCGGACCTGAATGTCGGGAGATTTCAACTTCTCGTCTTAAGACGCAAAGGCTCTTTTTCACTACTATTTGTGTGACATACAGACCAGTCTATTAATTTTATTCAGCACACACACACACACACACACACACACACATAGATAGATATGATCAGACTGAGATAGATAGATAGATAGATAGATAGATAGATAGATAGATAGATAGATGTGAACAGACTGAGATAGATATGAACAGATTGAAATAGATAGATATGAACAGACTGAGATAGATAGATAGATAGATAGATAGATAGATAGATAGATAGATAGATAGATAGATAGATGTGAACAGACTGAGATAGATATGAACAGATTGAAATAGATAGATGTGAACAGACTGAGATAGATAGATGTGAACAGACTGAGATAGATAGATAGATAGATAGATAGATAGATAGATAGATAGATAGATAGAAATTCATTTCATCTTTGTACAACGAACAATGTCAGTCTGTTTAATATTTCATTGTATTTTTCTATTTTCCAATAAACTGTTGTACTTTCGAATCCTGCCAGCTCACTCTGTGATTTCTACAGATACCATATCATCCAGTACTATTTACCTCATAGTAGCATAATCAGTAATTAAATTTGTACCCCACCAGGCTTTTCTGGTGAAGCTGATATCTCGACACCGAATATGATTAAAAAGATCTGTCAAAATGTGGATGAACCTTCTCTTAGGGTCAATGGCCATCTAGCACAACGGAGAATTGGGCTGTATAGCTTTTGTATGCATCCAGTGCAGGGATGACACACAGCATCGCTGGACAGAGGACATCCTAGACTTAAGTCAACAGCCAGGACGGACGGTTCCCCTGATGGAATCAACGGCCACGTATCCATGACCAAGGCGAGCCTTCATCAGAATAAGAGAAAAAGAAAATCATTGTTAAGGAGACTGAACAGTAAAGAACAGGAATATTTTTCTCAGTCTCTTCATTTTCTTATTTTCTTTCTTTTCTTATTTTCTTTCTTTCTTTCTTTCTTTCTTTCTTTCTTTCTTTCTTATTTTCTTTCTTTCTTATTTTCTTTCTTTCTTTCTTTCTTTCTTTCTTTCTTTCTTTCTTTCTTTCTTTCTTTCTATTTATCCAGACAGGCTGGAACCAAGAAGAAGGTTGCTGTTTCACTTGGTATTCCCCAGATGGCACGAAAGTTTCGATGTCGTAATATTCATCAACAAAGTAAATCATCATATTTTATGGCACGGGTCAGTATATTTCTTATGGACATAAAGTTAGGGATCTGTTTTCTATTGTTAATAAGTAAAAAACTGATCCCCCGAATTATTACATAGTAATTGGGGAAATATATTTAACATTCCTTTCTTTATCTATCTATCTGTCTATCTATCTTTTTTTTAATCATTTCACGCCAAGCATCGCGATAAAGATGAGTTTAAGAGAATATGAGAAAAAAACATTATTAAAGAGGGAGGACAATAAAAGACAGGTATAAAGAAAACAGGAGATAACAATTGACATTACATTTAAATTTTTGAAGATCAAAGATGACTGGGGAAGCAAGAAGACAGAAGAGTTCCACAAGTGAAAAGTGTGAGAGAAGAAACTGTTAGCATGGAACTCACAGTTACGTCTAGTCACTTAAACTGTAAAATGATGACACCTTGTCGCCAATGTAGCACTGCGCTTGAATTCGTAATTTTGTAAATTAATTAATTAATCTTTTTAATCTTCTCAGGTGGGATGGGCTCCGCCATGTCACTTTGGCCAAGTCACGCTATGGATGAATGAATGTCTCTCCGGCTTTCGATCCAGATATTTGAAGGGAAATGATTAGGTGCTCAGTTTGCGCAGTGAACCTACGACCACACCTGATCATGGGACAAATGCTGTAGATTATAGCATTCAGATCAAAATTGTAGTTAAACCGTCAAAAATTTGTTTTGTTTTTTTTTTTACTTCTGTTTTTCTTCGAGTACTTTCGACTGCAGAACTCATTATCAGAAAAAAATGTTGCCAATATCGTGGTATTTGTTTATTGTTTTATTTTATTTATTTATTTTTGGAACGCTGCATTTTAAATTTAAATATTCGGAATTATTTACATTATTCAGACTGTTGTCCTCATCTTTATTGCCATATTCACCGTTGTACGCTCCGGCGTTCTTGAAGTGATTGGAATTTCGACGTGAACCCTTTATTTCGTCCACCGGAGTAGATCGCTCTAATTCCTCGACCAGTTAATCTCATTAAAGATGAGGGCAACAGACCGAATAATGTAAATAATTACAATACCTCATCACAGAAATATAGAGAGATATTAAATATTCATATGTCGTATAAAAGACGTCAAGTGTAGACCGATTCCACTGATCTTGACAGCATCACAAAACGAATATATTAAATATTTAAATATTTTCTACGCACTTTAAGATGCCGTTTGGTGTATGGATCAGGTATAACAAACATTGTGAAGGAATTAAGGAAATTGTGTTAGGTGTAGTTTCAGCACAAATTGATACAATACTGAAACATTAATTTAAGGACTTGAGTCATGTTCTTAAATAGCCTCGTCAGATCGAAACTTTCATATGGATGTCATGCATAGCACCAAGGGTTAAAAATTAGATATGGGTGAATGAAGCCTATGTCTCTTAGCGAAGAGCATCCTTCTTGAACCTCGTGGATTGGCGCTACAGAATCACAAAGAAATCTACCAAATAACAGAAAGCGGATCACTTGTGGATTTTCAGCAACAGCAACATCAAAAATGGATAGCACATGTAACTCGAAGAGAAAATAATGACATAATGAAGATGTTGATGTTCCACAATACTCCAAACAAAAGGTTACGAAGGAACCCCCCATCAGTACTGGAAAGAGCGATAACAGCTAATGGACTTGAGAAAACTATTTTCCTGAAAAATTGTTTTAAGAGAAAGTAGCAACGTCTGTTCGGTTAATGCATACCGAATGTTTCCGTATAAGGAAACGATTAATATTACCAAACTATTAGAGATGAGGAGAACAGATACTACACATTGATCCAAGCCTGATGGTTAGGGAATGAAGAAAAGCAGAACTCGAGTAGCACTGGCTGTTTGGTCAATGTAATGCGAATGTTTCCATATAAGGAAACGGCTTACATTACCATAGCCATTAGATATGAGAAGAACAGATACTACACATTAATCCATGCCTGATGACTAGGGAATGAAGAAAAGCATAACTCGAGTAGCTCTGGTTGTTCGGTCAATGAATCAGAGACAGAAAAAATGTACCAAATAACAGAAAGCACAACACTTGATTGAAAAACAACAAAAACAGATAGCACATGTAATTCGAAGAGAAAATAATAACATAATCAAGATATTGACATTCCACACTACTTTGAACAAAATGTTAGGAAGGAAACCCCCTATCAATAGCGGAAAGAGCGATAACAGCTACTGGACTTGAGAAACCTATTTCCCTGAATGATTGTTTTAAGAGAAAGATCTTATAAATTTCAACTGACAGCGGCACTGGCTTTTCCGTCAATGAATGCCAAATGTTTCCTTATAAGGAAACGGCTAATATTACCATTACCATTTACACCTGTGGCGAAAGATATCTTATTTACTGCACGGTGATTCATTTTAATCATATGTATTCCGAAATACCTTCTTGTGTGTATTTCTATTGGATATGCAACACATAGTTCTAGTTTGAAAATATTTGTTAAATTAAGAGTTTTGATGAATTTATATACGTTAGTTCAGACTAATTTCTTAGTCTTTGTTGTTTTATTGCAACATTTCGGTCGCATACTGTTCCGCCTTCTTCAGATGTCTGTTGCGTTTTGAATTGTACTGACTCTTGGTCCCTTCTCTATATATGTTACATCTAACTTTACTTGTATGTTTTAGCAATTCTTTTCCTGCCCTGAACTGGGTTTTTATTGAACTTGTTGAACATCGGTAGCAACCCCATTTTATACTGCTCGAATCACTAAATCATCGATAGTTTCTTCCGGATTAATAGTTCCACATACCATTGATGTTATACTTGGTTTGCTGATCGTGTGTTAAGAGTATAGCACACGTCAGTCAGTTATGTGCCACGCGTAATACACGTGTAGGCTATCATTTTTTCCCGCAGTAGTTTGCCATTTCTTTCTGCGGTAGACCAGTTGCCATCCAATATATATCGTGGACTCTCCCGTTGTTTATCGAGATATGAAGGTCAAACAGCTCAGTTCCTAGGAAACGACAGCCCAGACACCAGTACATATGATTTGATTATAGTGATGAAAGCTTTGTGCAGAACCAACCACACTTTTTGAAGGGCCGAATACAAAGACCTGGTGCACTACGCGCCACAAGGTCCCCAAATCCCCAAATGACCCTCTGCAGGTTTTGAATTCAGAGTTGTCCTTCTCCTAGACCAGTTGCCATCCAAGGCTATAGAACCCGGTCTGTCCTGCTATTTACCCATAGCTGGGGGGGACAAGAAGAGTATTATCGCATGTGAATGTAATGAATTCGACTGGATTCCTCAATCCCAGCCGCTATCCACTACTCCACCGTGCCTTCTCATAGCACATGTACAAAAGAGGAAGAAGCAGAAATGTAGTTCTACAGAAGGATGATGAGAATTTCATAGAGGGAGCGAGTAAGCAACAATGAAGTCTTAAAGAAAATGGCAGCAGAAAGAATAGCTCTACTCAGAATCAGGAAAAGATATTGCATTCTTTGGACACATAGTGAAGAAGGAAGACTTGGAAAATGACCATCACGCGGCATATTGAAGGCAAGAGAGATTAGGGGGAGGCAGCGAGCCATTTATCTGGCGAGCTTAGTTAAATATATGGCGGAACGGAGGGCGGGAATTTTAGCAAAGGGAGAAAACTGCTAAAGGCCACAGGGGATAGGAAGATGTGGAAGGCCATGATAGCTTATGTCCTGAAGGGGACAAAGAAGAAGAAAATATGTGGATATTCTTTCAACCTTCTTTTTCTTCAAAACTGACCCGCTTATTTATTTGTATTTAAATCCATACAAATTGGTGAACCCCCTATTTTACTCCATATGGTAAGTTATGCCTGATTTTTTAGTAACTCTACAGAATACAACTTTTAGGTGTTTCAGGTGACTGGTCTTTCCCTTTCTGCACTAAATGTTGTACATACAGTTCTTGATCATGTTTTCTTCATATTTTTTTTGCATTCTATGTTATATGGTTGGCGATTTTTATAAACCTCCAGTAAAGAAAATTAGTGCATTTTTATGTATAGTATCATTAGTGAATATCGTCCGATTAATTGTTAATTAGATTTCATAATAAAAGAATTTAATTTTTTATTTATTTTAAAAGCACGTCTTTTAATTTGTTTAAAAACGATTCAATCGAATCACGTCTATTTGTAAAGTCTCGACCATTATTTTAAGCGATGACGTCAGTGAATGATCCGAAAGTATGCCCATAATTGGACAATTTTATTTTAATTAAATCTTATTTAATGTTATCCGCATTTCCTATTAATATCTTTTTATATTTTGAAGAAAAATTTCTTTTGCGAAAATACTAATAGGCCAGAATGTCTCGATCCCCGTCCAAGTTATTGCTTCGACTCATCCATTGAACATTTTCTTATTATTTTATTTTATTTTCTCTTTTCTTTTTCTTTTTCTTTTTCTTTTCCTTTTCTTTTTCTTTTTCTTTTCCTTTTCTTTTTCTTTCTTTCTTTCTTTTATCTTTTCTTTTCTTTTTTCTTCCTTTTTTCTTTTCTTTTTCTTTTCTTCTCTCTTTCTTTACTTTTCTTTTTCTTTTCTTTCCTTACTTTTTCTTTTCTTTTTTCTTTTGTCTTCTTTTTCTTCGTTTTTCTTTTTCTTTTCTTTTTCTTTTCTTTTCGTTTTCTTTTTCTCTTCTTTTCGTTTTCTTTTCTTTTTATATTCGTTTTCTTTCCTTTCTTTTTCTTTTCTTTCCTTATTTTTTCTTTTCTTTTTCTTTTTCTTTTGCAGCATTATAATTTTTATTGTAAAAAGTCGTATTTCATTTGCATGGATAATTTTTTTTAACTACATGTTATTGACCACAATTTGACACACAATGCACTTAATTTACCAAATAAAAAATCCTATAACTTGACCAATAACATTAACAGTGAAACATTATACAGTGAAAATTTCAGATCAAAATTCAGTTAAAATCACGGGGCAAGCTGTGAACATATTAATGCTTTATAAAACATACCTTTTTGTCTGTGTTCATTCTTTTAAGAAATACGAAAGTTGCATTTAAAAAAAAGAACGAGGTGTTTAATTCATTTGTATACGAAGGGTTACTGGAAAGTTATCGTCCCACCCACATCCATAAATTTGACCAAACATGAGATTTTCTCTTGAAACCCTTTCTTGGTCAGGCTGAGAACTTTTAAGGGATTCCTTGTATGTTAGTTTGGGCTATTATTAAATCGATTGTAGTTAGATTGCAATACAACTGGAGCATTATGTAAAACTATAGAAAAGATCGCGATAGATAGATATGAACAGACCGAGATAGATAGATATATAGATAATGAACAGACTGAAATAGATAGATAGATAGATATTAACAGAGCTATCTAGATAGATTAGAAAAGATTTTTTAATTTCTTACAATGTTTTGCGTAGAGTAGACTCTTGGTCTGAATGCAACTGATCCAACCAAGCTGTATTGTGTCATTTTTAAATAAAAATTTAACTGCAACTCCAAAAATGTGATTTATGCACTGAAATGCGCAAAATGCGACAAGTCATATATAACCAAGCACTAAGCAACAGAGTTTCCCTTCACAAAAGCAACATCAAATTACCAGACAATAGAAAACTCTTTGTATCGCAACACATCTACAAATGTAATCAAGGTAAATTTAAAATTATGCCAAAAAATTAATCTGACCTACGAACAGAAAAAAAAAAACCTCCTTAAACAAATTTAATCTAGCACTAAACAGATCATAAGTCCGCACACATAAACATACGGTATACACACATAATGAACAAATACACTGATCGGACCACACACACACACACACACACACACACACACACACACACACACACACACACACACACACACACACACACACACACACAAGTATCCACGGAGAACGAATATATATACACATACTGGCAAAAACAAACACAATAGACTACTCACAAGCACACACGAATCCTACACAACATAGAAAGTATATATATATATATATATATATATATATATATATATATATATATATATTCCCTTATAATAAGATAGTATGTATGTATGGAGAAAGAATATGCATAAACATACTAGCAAAAGAAAATACAGGGATCAGAAAAAGATAAGAACGAAAATATCCTTCCGTCAACCTTTTTCTGACCAATCCTAATTGTTTTATTTACATCTTAAGCAGAAGGACACTTTCGCCACCAGTCCAAGAAGAAACATTTGGGTTTCTACTACACAAAAGAGACAATGGTTAAACATCGAAAAACATAAGGAAAATTAATTCCTTTTAATAATATGTGGAAATATCCACTCTTTGAGTGGTGAAGGTCGCAAGTCCAGAAACACATGTAGCAAAAACAGGGAAAATAAAGTATAATATATATTTTTTTTAAATCCACATTATAACCAAAAAACGATATTGGTAATTTTTTTTACTAAGAATGTGTTTTAGTTTTCCATGTCGACATTATTTTAAATTTCTCAGAATAATTATGAAGATAAGACAAATTGGATAAAAAAAAGTCAATTGGAAAATATTTCTTAGTCATTGACGACTAATTTGAAAACTAAAACAAATTCTTAATAAATAAATGTTACCAATATCCAGAAGGAGGCTTACACAGGGGAGGTTCCTTTTTTTGAATGGCAATCTGACCCGACGTTCAAATTTTCGGGATAACAACTGAGACATTACTCTATTTATTGAATTATTTAGTTCATGCCACATTGACTGATAAACTCCTACAACAAAAAATTCTCAAATTGCCGTATTAGTAAAAAAACGCACTCTCTTAAATTTAAAAAAAGTCAACCTTAGCGTTGCGACTGCACTGCACGTTTTTATCCGTTATCAATAACACATTTAAAAAAAACAAACAAACAAAAAAACATATTTCATTCACATTATATTTTTTCGTCTCAGATGCTACCTGAATTTTACCAAAAACAAAATAATTTCCATGCCTGAAGATGAGTGAATGTACAGTCGAAAGTACTTGAGTATTTAAGAAAGACATTATACAGCTTATAATTTAAAAAAAAAACAAGAATCATAACATTCATCGAGTGATTTGTAGGTTAATGCATCTTTAAAATTTTGTTTCGACATTTTACATCATTAACTTTACTAATTTACTTTTTGTATGAATGATTCATCGTAATATATATATATATATATATATATATATATATATATATATATAATTATGCAAAAATTTAGATATAAACAAACAGCAAAGACGACTTTAATAAAAGAGATGATGAGTGGTAAATTAAATAGATACTAACTCAACACAAATATACACCTTGGATTTTTTTCACATCTCCTTTCTTAAAAGAAATTTTTCTTTCTCAAACCAACAAATTTATGTATGACCTTGCAAATTTAAAAAAATAAAGGAAAATAGTAGCTCATGGTTCTAAATAATAATAATAATAGCAACATCATTAATTCATTTTCGTTTAACAAGAAATTACGTCACTTCACGCCCTCCCTAGTTTTCCTTGCCCTTCCGAAAACTTGATATTCTATGACTTTTTGAGAAAATATTTGAATGGTTTCTCGTTGCTTTCTCGGTGGATTTGAACCCTTATCTCAGACCGTCTACAACCCCAGTCTAGAGCGCCTCTAAACTATGGGTTAAATAGCAGATTAGCCGTAGTTGACCACCAGTCTAATAGAAGGACAACACTGAATTCAAAACCGTAATAATTGCCCTGGCCCTCAGCAGTGAGGATAGGAAGAAGCAAGCAAGCAAGTTAGAGACCCATTGCTTGATTTCGTAAAACTAATTTCAAATTTATGGCGATATATAAAGCGCATGCGCATATCAGAAGTATTTCCGTTTCAGCTACGAATCCCAATCGACAACAGAGACTCATCATTTTGTAATGGCCAGTAAATCGAACTTTTAAATTTCTTATAGTGAGTTCGAGCCTTACTGGATACTTCATATTTTGTGCCAATTGTAAATTAATAAATTTAATTCTACAATGTTGGTATTTGGCAGTATTTTCATTTGGAATGCAGAGCGGATTTTTTCGGTAACTTATTTCTTGAAAGTAGTGTTTCATGCATGTCATTAAGCACGTTAATATTCCAGTTGAATTAATTCGTGCTGTGCGTGATTTTCATTAACTGAAATAATTTTTAAATGATAAAAACCTTCCTTTTCAACGAGTTCTGTCTAAGCTATCGATTTTTTTATGCCGACCCCGTCATTAACCAACGGCCAATTTTAACTTGGTCACAGCTTTTGCTTTTTAATGAGTCATTTCCTAAAACGGAATTCTGGGTGGTAGAATAATTTGCATCTTGAGATTTGGAAACGAGGCTGTTATTTTCTTTCTTTCTTTCTTGCTACGGGTCTTCGAAAATCAATGATATGCAGATAATTAATCATGCTACTCCGTACGTGCCTGATATTGTAAAATGAAGAAACTACAATTTTCACACATACACACGAGACGCCACCACAATATATATATATATATATATATATATATATATATATATATATATATATATACCGGGTGTAACAAAAAATTGTCTAAATCGTGTAAAAGCAAAATTGTCCATTTGATAGATTAAGCTTTCAACTGTTGTACCTTAGAAATAATTAAAGATATCTTAATGGAATTCTCCGAAGTTTTTAATACGCTACTGGACACTACATTGAGCAATAAGAATGTATCATTACTCTCCAAACTTAACAGAATAATCGTGATGAAAAAATCGATCATAAACGAAAATGACATGTTCATCATTAATTATCGGATCGGAAGCTCATGGAGGATTGAAATAAAGTTAATATATATATATATATATATATAATTCCAGGATCATTTTCCAACTTATTCAAGATGATCTTCGCCCTCTCTAACCTTCTAACTTTCTGTCCTGGAGAAAAAGTTGCTTCACACGCTTCACGTACGATTTCATTTTCAAGTCTTTTTTCACTGCTCTTTGGACTCTCAAAGGTGAAACTCCTCTCTCACGTGACAAATGTCTCATGGATTGAGTTGGATCTTTTCTAATTGATCTCCAAGTTGAAATCATGATCCCTCTTCCTGTTGTGACCTCCTGATTCAGTTTTCCTCTCTACTGTTCCTTCTTTTTTAAACTTATTCACCGTTCTCTTGATGGTTCTTGAGTGGACTTTGAAAATGGAAATCAGAGTACAAATGTTGTTACCATTACTGAAGGCCTGAATGATCTTATTCTCCTCACCATTGCTCAGTTAGGAAGACATGGTGGGGCTGACGCAAAATGATTTTAACCTGTTCTCTTTCTAGCTGAATAACTCAAAGCGGTTTTCAGTGGTTCTTACGACAAATGGTGTCAAGATGGCTAAACGTCTTATTTAAAAACATGGAAAAGATAAACTGATAATTTGTTTAGTGGCTTTTTAGATATTAAACATTTTGTGGGGTGGGCAATTATCCCATGCTGTTACACGATTTGTACAATTGCTGTTATATATATATATATATATATATATATATATATATATATATCACGATCCCGATTCCCGTAACTCATTAGATTCGTAGGGTTACCATATTTACAGCAAACACAGTAGAAGTGGTGTTTCCTGAGCAAAGATATATTGATGGAACCAAATCCTCTCCAGGATGATTTTGAAGTTTTCCTTCTCCTTGACCGGTTGTCATCTAAGGCTATAGAAACCAGTCTGTCCAACCATTTACTATTTATCGATAATATGGGATATATATATATATATATATATATATATATCGTTATCCGATCGAGCTCTCCGGAGAAAAAGGGTAATTTTAGTGGCTGCTGCTGCTGCTATTAATGCATTGCTCTTCAATTACGAATTGAGCTCTCTTGGTGTTTGTATGCATTTCGTATAGAATACGTTAAAATGTCCCTTTCTCTGTCGTGCACCGACAGCTGATGCCAAATCGGTCGAGTTTCGATCTCGGCTTGAAGCAATCGGAGTGTCTAGCCGCACTCATAAGCAAAACAGTCTGCCTGTGGATGACTATATATATATATATATATATATATATATATATATATATATATATATATATATATATAGTATAGTATGGGTCTGCCGTTACGTAGCACTTTATAAGAAGTCCAAATTGTGCTATCAATTTCAGCACTGACTCTTTCACCATCTTGAGTCTCGTGCTTGCTCATTTTTACACTTGAAGGCATTAGAAACAATTTATGTCAGGTCTAGACAGCCCAAGCTCTGTAAACAGAGGGAGTATCTACCAGTATTGATGTTATGTAGTGTTCATAATAGCATTTATATCAAAGATGAGAACAACAACTAAAATAAACCGAATAAGCTAAAGTATATTGACAATTACACATCGCTAAAATAAAATAAAAAAAAATAAAATTGAAAAACTGAAGATGGCCAGAAGATACTTGGTCGAAACGTTGTGCCTATAATAACATTTATACCAATCAAGATGAGAATAATAGTCGAAACATTGTGCCCTATAATAACAGTTATCTTCTTATCGAGTCGCTACACCACACCCATCCAGATATACCCACTGAGCCTTGCTTGGGGGTGTTAAGGTTGTAAGGTTGTTAAGTGTGCATGAATCTTCAATAATGGGGCAGACATTCTATAGATTGTAATTTTGCCCGTATTGGCAGTTGGGATCATAATCAGTGTCATATCCCCATTTCTGAAGGTTGGCTCTACAGTAACCAACAGCTGTTCGAACGCGATTCAGGCAGGGTCAGAATGGCCAGGGATCATTGAAGACAAGGCGTGGTATTCTGTAGAGCTGAGAGAAAGAGCCTGTGTTCCACAGGGACAGATGCTGACTGGGAGCTCCATCTTTCAGTGGTTCGAGTGAATATAGTAAGCTGTGTTTTGATTTGAGCCTCTTTGTCATTGGTTCACAGCCCCGGAGTTGGTGACAAGGTTCAGTTTCCCGCTTCTTCTCGAATTGGGAATGGACTGTACTTCTGATGTAAGCGATGCCACTAAGCAAGTAGAGTTAATTTACTTCTGGTGGCTTTGCTGATTGATCTGCAAGAGGAGTTTAAGGCAATTCTGCTCCACACTTTTGAGGCATATTCTGCTTTGGAGTAGCAAACCGGCACGGGCGCCCTATTTCGGGTTAGCTAGCTTCTTGAGGATGCTGTTTCTTGATCTGACATTGGCTTTAGTCTTTGCAATGTGATCTTTGTATGTAAGGGACCGACCCAGAGTGACGCGAAGACAGACAGGTTGGAAGTGGGCTCCAACCTCTTTCCATATCAGTTGAAATTGAGCTGGTGGTTAGTTTCCTTGTTCCAGAGATGGAAGATATTGATATATTTATATTGTTATAACAATTTATAGCAATAGAACAATAAATTGAATAAATCGACGTACACAGAAAAAGTCCAAGAAAATCTTTCTTGTCAGGAGGTTTATATACACAGCATTTAATTATGTCTTTCTCTCCGATCAATATTTGTGAAGATGTTGACATGAAGACTTTCTGCTTGCAATAGCCAGACATCGTCTGCGTCCAAGGTGGAAACAAAATGACATTGTTATATTTCTACAACGTGACATCACCTTTGCTCTCCACAATTTCCTGTCCTACGTAGCTCTTAATAACTTTTGTCTTGTGGTCATCTCTTCTCAAAACCTTCTCCAGCATCCATCCTTCTTAAGCTCGCCAGGTAGGTTATGCATTGCTTTCATCTTAATTGCTCTCACCTGTCTCTCTTACCTTCAATCCGACCTGTTAGCACCTTTTGCGATGTCAACGAATTGTTGTAGAGCCTTTGTAGAATCAGACGCCCTAATAGTCAGTCAGTTATGTGCCATACGGGATACACGCTTAAGCGATCATGTATTTTTCGATACATGACTGACGGGGCAGATTTTTTCCCGCAGTAGGTTGCCAGTCCTTTCTGCAGTAGACCAGTTATCATCCAAGAATTATAGAACTCGTCCTGCTATTTACCCATAGCTGGGGGGGGGATAAGAGGATTCATACCTTTATTAAGTGAATGTAATATTTTCGACTGGAATTCGAACTCGGCTCTCCGATTCCTCAATCCGAGCCGCTATCCATTACTCCATCGTGCCTCCCCTTACTAATAGTACTTGTTCGATAATACTCACTCGCCAAGTAATCCGTATAGTGATCCGAATAGAGAAATAGTACAGTAAATAGAGTAGAGAACCGTGGTCCGTATAGTGATAGAGGATAGACTAGAAATGGCGATCACTTAGACACACACTACCTCCCATATACGCGTTTCCTCTGTGGTCACGTGGTCTACTTAATTTAATGGGGTCACCTGTGTTTGCTCCCTGGCGATCTATGTTCAAACTGAAGTGTCGGCTGCGACAATTTTATTCCTATATAACAGCATCAAATTTCCCAAGTCTTCTTTTCTCATTTTGTACCCTAGAATGTTCAACTGGCTCTGATGTTAAGTATAAGAATCATTTTGTTTCCGTTTTCTCTAAAATTTCGTCGTTGCTCACATTTCCGTTCCATTGTATCCTCAGTATCTTTCTGTAGAGCTACATTTATGTTGCTTCAAGTTTTCTCTTCATTTGTGGGGAGATTGTCCAGCATTCACTGCCATCAAAGAGGTCGCAAAAACTCTTCTTGTAGACTCTTCACAACGTGCCCGCAAAGTTGCCTTCTAAAGTTGCAAATAGGTTGCCTCATAACGTTACGTTAACAGAAAATGGATAATAAATTTTATGAAGACATTAAAACCTGCATTCATAATCTAAATTAATGATTTTCATATTTTTTTTTTAAATACAGAATGGCATTTTATACCTTCTGTACTTGCACGCAACAAAGATCTGTTGTTTGGTTTGGTTTGGTTTGTTTCACGGCATATCAACCACAATGGATTATTTAATGCCAAAATTTTTTTTTATTGTTGGTAACATTTTTCTTCATGAATGTATTGTTCGCAATTTATTATTTTTCCTTCAAAAATCTATTTCTTCAAAACTGTATCGCTGGTAATATTTTTTCAAAAAATGTATAACTGGTATTTTTTTCCCAGAAATGTACAGCTGGTAATATATATATATATATTTAAATGTATAGTTTGGTTTGTTTTTTGTTTTTTGTTTTTTGTTTTTTTTCACGGCATATCAACCTGAATGGTTTATTTAATAAAATAATATAATAATAAAATTACAAAAAAAAAAAATGCTAGAAAGGAAATAATAATTAATGACCAAAGTTCGCACAAAATTTGCGCATTAATTATTATTATAATATTAATTATTAATCATTATAATTATTATTTACAAAGTTCGCGCATGCGTGAACTTCGTAAAGAGCATGATTATCTACAAAACAAAATTACAAAATAAAAAAAAATATGCTAGAAACGAAATAATAATTAATGCGCAAACTTTGTAAAGAGCATGATTTTTTATTTACAAAATAAAAAAAAAATGTTAGGAAGGAGCATTTCTTTTTATTTTGTAAATAATTATGCTGTTTTCAAAAAAGATTGCGTATGGATTTTGAGTGGAGGAGATGAAAGCGGTTTTGACGAGGACACTTTCATTTTGGCGGGAGCTTTTAAGAAGTATTTCGAGTCTTACAAGAAGATTATTGAAGTCGGGGGGGCTACTTTAAAGGAGATTAGTGTCTTGTCTTGTTTTGAAATACATGTCACTCATGAGAAACTTTCAAAACTTCTGGAGTATACCATTTATATGGAGTAATAACAAAACATTAAAACTATGGAAGATAGTTGATTAAAATGACCAGAACAATTTTTACTTCGATATAAAATAGAAATCTCATTAACAAGAATTATGCATTCATAGAATTTATTACGCACAACAGTACAAATGACAATTAAGTTTTTGTTGTTTCTTCTTTCATTTAATACAATCAACTTGAACATCAATAATTTAAAAAAAAAAACGTAATTAAGAATATTGTTTTTGTCCATTTTGTGTAACCGTAGCTTACAAAAACAAATCGTTTTTATTTCCCTTCATCCACAGACAGGATTTTTGATTGATGGTATTTACTTTTATTACGGATTGACAGAAAATAATTACAACGAATAATAATAATAATAATAATAATAATAATAATAATAATGACATGGCAGTCCCTGCAGACTGCAATGTAACTTTGAAGATCTTCAAAAAAAAAAACTATCAAAACACAAGAACATTGAAATTGAAATCTCAAAATGTGGCACACGAGTACATCAACAATTACAGTTGTAGTTGAAGCCCTCGGATTGATTGGAAACGATTCATTGAAGGGAATCCTGGTAGCACATGCCTTAAAGAAAAACAAGAAATTATTCTCACAAGTACAGCTTACAAGTAGATTTATCTATTTAAAATGGGCGTTATCTTAGGTTTATTTATTTATAAAAATGTTCAATGGAAAATGTCATGATACTATTTTTGACCTTAGGTCTCTGGTTGGGTCCCGGAAAGAAATGAGTATACAAGAAAAATCAAAGGAAATAATAATAATAATAATAATAATAATAATAATAAGAAGAAGAAGAAGAAGAAGAAGAAGAAGAAGAAGAAGAAGAAGAAGAAGAAGAAAAAGAAGAAAAAGAATCCAATTTTTGAATATCTTCTTTTTCTTACAGTAAAACTACAAAAAAGTTACATCGCAGAACAATATCGTTAAAATGTTCTAACATTGACAATAAAGCAATTTCTATTCTAATTTTCCGGGTAATTTTTTATTAATTAAAAAGTAACACAAAAATATCTGGCCAAGGTAGATAACTCCAGGTCTATTAATTGCTAATTCCAGACCCGCTTCATAGAGTCTTCTACATAAGAAAAGAAAATGGAATAACCAAGGAAGAATTCTCCCCCTGCTTCCACATTCTGCGTCATTCATAGTTACATATAAGTAAAAATTATTTTTTTTAAAAAATAAAAATTATTATTAATAATAATAAAACTTTTCGATAATTAACATTTGCAAATAAATAAAAGATAAACTCAAAAAAAAAAAAAAAAAAAAAAAAAAAAGTTGCTTGATATTGTTCGAAGGTCACCGGAAGTGGCATTTAAGCGAAAAAATAAAAAGAGGAGCGATTAGGTAATGTCATGAAGCCAGTATTGTTTGGGACTTACCATTCATACTGACAGATATAAAAGTTAATAAATCAAACATCGTGATTAAAGACGACAAACGAAAACAAAGCGTTCTCATAGATATGACAGCGACATCAGGTACAAAGAACATAAGGATCACGAAACTGGTTTGTTTTATCTATAATAATTAGACCCCTGGGTACAATCCAAAAATGTACAGACAAGCACATTAATAAGATCCCTAGTGGCATGTAAACAAGAAAGGAGCTTATACTTAAGATCAGAAAGAGGCAGCTGAGGTTTCTGGGACACGTAATGAGAAAGGAGGGTCTGGAGAATCTGATACGCACAGGTCGAACAGAGGGAAAAAAGACAAGGGAAAGCAACGCATGACATACCTGGCGGGCTTAAGCAAGTGGATGACAGAATGCGTTCTGGTGGGAGGTGGCAGAAGGACGAAACTTATTGAGAGCTACAAGGGAAGGGAGTTAGAGGAAGTGGGGAGTCATGATCGCCTACGCCCTGAAAGGACACGGCACATCATTTAATCTCTTTTATCTGAAATTTCTGGGACACGCAATGAGAAAGGAGGCTCTAGAGAATCTGATACTCACAGGTCGAAAAGAAGGAAAAAGAAACAAGGGAAAGCAACGTATGTCATAACTGGTGGGCTTGAGCAAGTGAATGACAGAACGTGGTCTGGGGTGGCAGAAGGACAACACTTATTGAGCGCCACAAAGGATAAGGGGTAGTGGAGAGACCTGAAAGGACACGACACATAAATAGAAAGAAGTGGCCCTCGTTTGCAAGAGATTCAAAAACGTACACCGTGTAGAATTGCTCATCTATTCAGAATAGTATGATGCAACGAAAATATAAATACTGTACCGGTTAATTATCACTTGATATCAGAAAATGTGCCGATATTTCAACTGGTTGATTGATTTGTGTTTCACGGCTTATCAACCTTTTGCTGCTTATTTAAAGCCAGAAAATACTTTTAGGTTGTAAGAATTGTTTGGAGATAATAATGATTTACCGGCACAAGTCCTACTGATTGACCCATAGTGAGGATAAGAGATGGATTCATACCGTTCCCAATGTTATTTGCGTGTAAGTGGACGTAACGAACCCGACTGGAATTAGAACTCGGCTCTCCGATTTCCAATGCCGAGCCATTATCCATTGCACCACCTGCACATCCAAGCTTATAGTAACTGGTATTCTCAAGCGGTCACTCATCTAGGTACTGACCAGGTTCGACGTTGCTTAACTTCGGTGTTTCAACGTGATATCGCCATAAGCCTTGTGAAAAGAGGTTGCATATATGTACTGCCTTGTCTTACCCCAGGTCTCTCCCTCGGAGGTTGAGGAGGAGGAAGAAGAAGAAGAAGAAGAAGAAGAAGAAGAAGAAGAAGAAGAAGAACTATGTTTTAACATTCACCTCTTCGTCTGATAAAAGTAAATAAAATCTTTCACACACTTCATTAAAAATTCCTTTCATAAAAAAACTAACATGAGCTGCAAATCGAGAATCATGTAAAATTCGTCAAATTCTCTCTCTCTGAATCCTGTCCTTTTATTGTCCTTTCTACTCACTAAAGTTTTTTCATTCTCTTCCACTACCGTTAGTTGCATTGTCGCCTTGTTCAGAATGAAATGGTTTTAAAAAAATCTTCCTGTATTTTTTTTTAAATTATTAAGCAAAGAAATATAAAAATACTTTACTATTAATTATATATTTCACTCGTAAAATCTATTACTTTTATATATGAATATATATCATTTTAATTATGTAACCGAAGTAAAGCTATAAAGCCACTAAGACGAAAGCGGTTACTAAGTGTGAAAGAATAAGATAAAAAGAAAAACATTATTAAGGAAAGAGAACAATAAAAGAACAGAAATTAAGAAGACAGAATATAATGATTGAAGTTGCATTTAAAATCTACTGGGAAACAATATGGCCGGAAGAAAGTTTTACAAGAGAGAAGAAACTGCTAATATAGAACGTACGTCAAAAAATAAATGTACAAATGTTTCAAAATGTAAAATCCGTGTTAGATACGAAAAGAATGATGTCGGGTCATATTTACGGAATAATTGAAAACAAAATCTTGACGGTCGAAATTGTTTTGAAATTTTAAACACATTTAACAAATAATAGCTAGAAATACTCGTAAAAATTTCACGGTTTCCCTATTTAAATTTCCAGATGAATCTTAATTCTTAAATTAGTGATTGAATAAGCGCCTTATGATTAAAAATGATTATAAAATACCCGTGGAAATTTCCATATTGCCTTGTTAAAAATTTGATCCTAAAGACTTTAACAAAATATTTAAATAACAATCATAAATATGAATACTAGTCGTTATTTAAAGAAGTAAAAGGGTACAAATGAAAAGATTTCAAATTGACAAGTTTTTTTTTTCCATTTCACTGAAGCAGACGTTAAACACATTAGATTATTACCGCCTCTTCCATCTTATCTTTCTTTCTCCCAATGAAGCCAAGCGGCATCTCTGATATGCCTTTTCCGTTTTTCTTCGAGGTTAAAACGGAATAGTCCATTATTTATGAGGTGTTGGCAGGGCGTAGCGTATGCGTTAACTAGTTAACTAAGGAACAAGCAGCATTATAACATGTTTCTCGCTACGAAATACTATAAATAGCCTTCGAACATTCAGATACTGGTCTTCTTAAAACTCGACCCAGCCTTGTGACACATTTCGTTGGCATACGGATAAATAGAATTATCTCGTCAAGGCATTAATTAATACTCGTCTATTTCACTAAAGTTCAGGATACAAGGCCTAAGAGTCACTCAAGCTTGAGGGTTATTTAATGAGGTGTGTGATATGAACGTGAGAAAGAAGTAAGAAGTAAAGATTACGAGGATATGGCGGATAGAAGACGATTTTCTTTTACCAAATGCTCACTCAATACAAGGCCCAAGAATCAGTCAAGTTTACTAAATAGTATTGTTGCATGGATGGAGGGAAGATCGTGTAGATTATGAGAATATGGGGGATATATAACAGTTGACCCTAGACTTGAAGAAGTTAAGATTGTAGAGTTTAGGGAAGCATCCTCTTGGGAGTTTGGCCTATAAAGTACGGATCTTGTAAAGAAGTTGTCCAAATCGTGTTATAGCATAATTATCCATATCACAAAATGTTTAATATCTAAAAAAAGTTTTTTTCCAGGTTTTATAACTAGAGTGAGGAGAGAAAGTTAGAAGTTTAGAGAGGGCGAAGATCATCTTGAATAAGTTAGAAAATTATCCTGGAAAAAAAAAAAAATATATATATATATACATTATTCCAGGATAATTTTCTAACTCATGAAAAAAGTTCATATATATATATATATATATATATATATATATATATATATATAGGAACTTTTTAAAATCGTTCATGAGCTTCCGATGATTAGCTATGATTAATTAATGATGAACATATCATTTTCGTCTATGATCGATTTCATCACGATACTTCTGTTAAGCTTTGAGAATAATTATACATTCTTATTGCTCAAAGTAGAGTCCAATGGTGTTATAAAAAAAATTCCAGTAAGATATCTTTAATCATTTCTAAGAAACAACGGCTCAAAGTTTAATCTAACAAACGGACAATTTTGCTTTTACACGATTTGGATAATTTTTCTGTTACACCCGTTATATGTCATGGCGGTAAATGTCTGAACTGATGGAACTAGAATAGAACACTTTCTCTGGAATATGCCGTTAGAGTAGCAATAAGCTTGCGATATTTCGTTTGTGGGAAAGGTTGTAAGGTGGAAATAATTCATCACTTTCATTGACCCTTGAGTGTAAAGTTCTGGGAAGCACTCACGCGGGAATCTGTTCCGCAAAATGGCGTTTCTTAGTAAATGCTGTCTGGGTAGAATATCTTTCTTACTAAAGGAATATGTAAGAGGAATATACATGATTCAACCCTGTAGCTGTAGCAAGGCGTCTTGCCTGTAAAGGTCTGAAATGGTGGCACTAGAGAATGGCGCTCATTAGAACATTTGCCATAGAAGTAGCGATAGAGTAACGGCAGGCTTGCAACTTTTCGTCTAAGGGGAAAGAGGCTGTAGAGTGGAAAATAAATCAATCATTACAAGATCAAGTAAACGTTAATAGATTCTGTCAGGGCTGCAAAGTGACGACTGGGTAGCTCCGGCCCGGTGTTTACAAACGCTCAGATATAGCATGAAGCGTTTCCACTAAAAGAACATGTATTTGGAAATGCGATTTAGATTTAAAATGAAAAAAGAAATATGTATATAAATAAATAAGAAATTATATTTATTAATGAATTAAATTCATTTGAAACCTGGTGCAAATTTCCATGAAATAATTTTAAAACGGCGAAATATTCTCGCAAGTTTGAATAACTAATTTTAACGGGCCTCTTCGTCCCTTTCCACAGAGGGATGGAATTCAGTACAAGCTTATGATCCTACCTTGTTACTTCAAGAGGAGACTTGCCTGGGAGACAGATCTCTTAGCTCTTTTCGGAGCCAGGCCATAATAGTCAAGATCGACTCAGTAAGTTATGCGTAAGTGTTTTCAAGACAAACTCTCATATGGATGTCTTGCACGGTGCCAAACATCTAAAGTGTCATCTGGATACAACCGCTTCTTTAGTTTAAAAGTGAAAAAATGCTTTGGGCGTGTGAAGCTTAAGGGTTTGGTAAAGATCATGGTTCTTTGAACATTGTAAGCTGGCGCTACAAAATCATAAACAAAGAACTGTACCATATAACAGAAACCCCATCACTTGAGAATTTTCAACAACGCCAGCAATTAAAATGGATAGCGCACGTAATGATGACATAATCAAGATCTTGACGTACCACATTATTTTAATCAAAACATTAGGAAGGAAATCCCCATCAATACTGGAAGATTACTGGACTTGAAAAACCTATTCCTATCAATGAATGTAAATGTTTCTTTTTAAGGAACCGTCCTGGGTGTGACGATAAACTACATCCGGCAGCAAGGCCTCTGATCAGGAGGTTTTGAGGAGTGTGAATCCATCTCTTAATTGCTGGTGTTTCCAGGTCCACCCTAACCCAGACGGGATGGTACCTGTTAGGTTTTCAACTATAGGCAAATAGTTAAACCCCAAACTGGGGTCAAAACACTATGAAAGTATAAAAATACATTTTCATAGTAAAATGACCAGTAATAAATTTCTGGGAAAAAATTTCCAGCAATACATTTTTGTAAATTAAATTGCTAATGCTCCTAAGAAAATTCATATTCGGCATTAAATGACCCACAAGGTGTTGATATGCCGCTAAATAAACAACTCCGCCCCTTATAAGAAATCGGAAATATTACTATTACCACTGCAGATGAGAACAGATACTACATTTTGATGTCAGCCCAATGTGTAGCATGACTGCTCAGTCAATGAATGCCGAATCTTTCTTTATAAGGTAACGGCTAATGTTATTGTTGTATCCTTAAAGAGGTTACAAACAGACAAAGGTGGTAATCGAGTGAGGGAACAGCAACACGCGCGTAGATGAAAGGAGAGGTTTACTGTAACAGAGAATACACTACTGAAAGACAGGGAATCGGATGACAGGGTAGTAACTCCTGAAGCAGGCCCCCAGGTATATCATGCATTCACCGTATATAGCTACTGATATAGTCAGTCTACATAGGCCATAGGCAGTGTGGGACATTCTGTTACAACACTTTTATATGATAATATTAGATTTTTCGCTTGCAGGAAATGATTAGAAACCGATTTTGATGAAAGCTTTTAGAATTTAACAGGTCTTCTTTTTACATGTCGTTACATGTCGTTTTCCTTAAAGACGTGAGTGTTCATAGCTCTCCACACTTTCTTTTCCTTTGCAGTGCTAAGCAACGTTTATCCTCTTACCACATTCCTTGGTCCTTGCTGTACATTTATATAAACGTCGGCCATTCGTTATTTTCTTCTGTCCCTTTTGACTTCAATATCTCCTTCCATTTTTTATGTGCCATGTCCTTTCAGGACGTAGGCGATCATGGCTTTCCACCTCCCTCTATCCCTTGCAGCACTCAGCAAGTTCCTTCCCTCTGCTTCCTCCCCCAGACCACGTTCTGTCACCCACCTGCTCAAGCTCGTTAGGTATGTCACGTGCTGCTTTCCCTTGTCTCTCTTCCCCTTTATTTGACTCGTGAGTATCAGATTCTCCAGGCCCCACTTCCTCATTATATGTCCCAGAAACTTTAGCTGCCTCTTTCTGGTGTTAAGTATAACCCTTCTCCTTGTTTGCAACCTCTCTAAAACCTCATCGTTGCTCTAACGCTCGGCGCATGATATCCTTAGCATCCTCCTGTAGAACTACATCTCTGTCGCCTCAAGTCTCTTCTTCATCTTTGAGGAAATCTTACAACATCCGCTGCCGTAAAGAAGAACAGATGTCACGTAACAGATCAACATTCTTTTCTTCGTTACCAAAGAAATCCTGCTGTCTCGCAATACTCTGCCTAGCTTTTGAAATGCGTCCTTGGCCATCCTAATACGTCTACGGATCTCAGTGTCACACTTACCGTCCTCTGTCAAGACTCTTCCCAGATATTTAAACTTCCTCGTCTGCTTGATTCTAGTGTTTCCGAAATCGCATTTCGGGTTCTTCCTCTTACTGATGACCAATATCTCCTGCTGAGTGTTAGATTCTTCATGCTCTGCTTCCTCATTATCTATTACTTTCAATATGTTCAAATATTCTTCTTAGACTTCTTTCTTTCTTATGTACTTCAATTGATACTTTTTTTATTCAAAGTTTCCTTGTAGTTTCCATTTTCCTTCTAACTTTCCTGTTGCTCGCATATCCAATGTCTTCTCAGGATTCATCGATAGAATCCCATCTCTAATGTCTCAAATCTCTTCATCTGTGGGGGAATTTTCCAGCATTCACTGCCATTTCAGCGAGTAAATATTACATAGCAGTTCAGAAATCTTTCGTTTTGAATGACATTCTCTTAGGTCATAAATTAAAAAAAAAACTAAAGAGTCAACTTTAATTTAAAATGTTAACATGAAAATGGTTATTGTAGGAACTTATAGTGTTGTCAGTGTTATTACTATCACTATGATTACTACTATTACTACTACTACTATTGCTATAGCAGAAACAGAGCACATGAAAATGAAAATAATGGCTAATATTTAAATTTTAAAAATGTAATTAACTTCTTGGTCTCCAAGAATGGCCTAATGACTGTAAGTGATTCCAGGTTCCATTATTTTTTACCTAAAGTTTTGAAATGAGGATTTATCATTATAATCAGTCATGCGTGATACACAGTAAAACGATCATGTATTTTTCGATACATGACTGGCAAGGCAGTTTTTTTTTCCCCGCAATAGGCTGCCATTTCTTTTTGCGGTAGACCAGTTGACTATAGAACCAGGTCTGTCTTGCTATTTGCTCATAGCTGGCGAGGGAGAAGAGGATTCATACCTTTGAATGTAATGACTTCGACTGGAATTCGAACTCGACTCTCCGATACGTCAATCAATCCGAGCCGCTATCCATTACTTCACTGTCGGACTAGTGTCCTCATCTTGGTTTTATAGTCATAATGGCTGGCGTTTTCAGATGAGGAATTAGGATTACGAGCAAAATCCCCGTCTTACGAATATTTCACTATTGCCTCGTTCGATAATGTGTGTCCGAAAAACGCCGCTCTTATCGCCATCGCTTCTCAGCCTTCTCGGGAGTCGGCGAAGTTCAAAAATTTTAAGCCCAAGCCTTGGGGGACTTCCCCCAGGCAGTACCTCTCCTTCGGTCGGGTTTAGTGCTCGGCGCCTGAGGCGTCCCCAAAAGGAGAAGTCTCGAGGGGACTTGGGCAATTTTTCCACTGTATTGCCAGTAATCCCACTCTAAATTTCGACCTTGCGTCACATTCGATAGCGACGTGGGCGTATCGTTTCTTGGCCTTTGACCCCAAGCCCTTTCTTGGCCTTGGGATCAAAATGTAGGATACTAGACTTTGATCCCAGCCAAAAAGGCCAATTAGCGATGGTATCGGACGGATAAACTACCTTTTATCTCTCAGTTGTGTCGCTGCAGAGAGCGCAACTGAAAATATTATTGAACTTAGCCCGGGTGCACACGACCGCGTTCCCCACATTAAACTGACCTTGTGCCACAGCCTATCAATGTGAGGCGGCAAGAAAATACTATCACCTCTCGGCCTTTTGACTAATATCAAAGTGTAGTATATTTTTCTTATCCGTTTAATTTGATTCTCTCTCCCCTTCTTTCTTTCTTTCTTTCATTTTCTCACTGAAACCACCTAGTGCCTTTTCCTCTCTTTCCACGCGGTCAAAACAAAATTCATGTGATATTGGCAGGGCGTAACGGCTGTGCGAGCTAGGGAGGGGTTGTACACTTATTTATTTGGACGCTTGTCCTCATCTTGCTCCATCGTCCTTCCAACAGGGATTGAACTGTTCAGTTCTTATAGACCCCGTGGTCAACTCGTTAACCACTACACCAAAATAAGACATCCCAATAATATAGGGTATCAGTCACTTCCTGCTTTTTCAGTTTAGACCAGTCATGTCTCGTCACGGCGCAGAAATAAATCGTGTCTGGCCTGGAGATTCCAAATCCGGAGCCATGGAAAGTATTGTCATCCTGACGCCTTTGAGACTCAAACCACGAAGACTAGACAATTTGGGCCTTTACCTACTCATCCGCGAGTGGAATCCCACAATCTAAACAATTTAATATTTGAATTCGTTAGCATTTAAATAAATACAATCAGTAAATATATATCATATGAAAAATACGTTTTATTTTGTATATATATTTGTAAATTTAAAAAAAGTATTTTTTTTCCGGAGATCTCAAACCTTATGTTTTGAAACACTTTAGGGTTTGTAATTGTCCAAAAGGAAATGCAAATCGAAGGTATTGTTTGTTTATACTTAGGAGTTTTCGATGTTACAAAGCACTATTCAAATTATTAACGCTATTGTGATACTATGGACACCCACGTAGATGAGAGAAGAGTTTGTCTCCATCTTACGTGTTTCTGTTTGATGGACAAGCAGATGGTTTCTTTTGAGGTTCGGTCTTTTAATAGGCGTCCACTTTAACCGAGTGAGGGAATAAAGGGACTTTCGAAGATCAAGTGACAACAAAACTAGAAATAGGCTATATCCGGGGACTGATCTATATTGTCATGTTTGGGATAGGGGAGAGTGCTGGTCCGCCCTTGACGGGAGACAGACTTGCGCGTCGTGCACTTCCAAAGCCTCCATTTCGTAGTACCAAACCACCACCATTGGCGTGGATTTGGTCGGGGAAGAATTAACACAGCAGAAGTTGTCACAAGTATCACTTAAGTACCTACCCACCCGGAATAACAAGCAAAACCCTGAATAAAATATCTATATATAATGTGGAAAACGGGGGTCTCGCTTTCTTCTTAATATCCCTCTTTTTATTTTTCATAGTGCTCCCTTGTGAGCATACATCGCGTCCTTTCCCAGCATTCGGTCCACACTGACGAGATGGAGGATTGAAATGCAATGTGAGGGGCGGGGGGGTGATCATTGGCCGGTCCGTGGGAAGCTTAGGTGAGGGTCGCGTTGTATGTTTACAATATCAGCGAAACGTATGACGTCATTTTTTTTTTTTTAGAATGACGTTTACTCTGTACAACATCGAAGAGCCACACAAGGTAGAGGTTTACATATAAAGAGGCCCAGTTTATGTATTAGACTTATTAAAGAATAATTTGGGCGATTAACAAGGATTAAACCTTTGTCAGGAAACATAGCTATTCTACAGAAACGCATCCCCACAAGAAATATTTTATTAATTTGTTTTTATATTAGTATCGATTATGCACTTCAGATCACAAGTACAAATAATATTTTTAATTTTCTAAATTTTAAGAGTTGGGTCAGTTTGCTATGTAAATTCCTAGTAAACTGATCCTCCCTACGCAAATCAAATAAATATATGGAAGAGAAATAATAATAATAATAATAATAATAATACATCACCCAGACCCGGTTACGGGGATAGGACCTGTAACAATTTTATGAGACTATACAATACACATAGATAGAACAATCAAGGCTAATCGCCCAGACATCGTTATTAGAGACCGCAAGCAAAAAAAAAAAAAAAAATGCCTCCTTGATATGGCAGTCCCAGCAGACTGCAATGTATCTTTGAAGATATTCAAAAAGCTACCAAAATACAAGGACCGTAAAATCGAAATTTAAAAAATGTGGCACATGAGAACATCAACAATCCTGTTGTAAAATCGGATTGATTGGAAAAAGATTCCAAAATTGAAGGGATTCTTGGTAGCCCATGCCTTAAAGAAATACAAAAAAAAATTATTCTCACGAATACAGCCCACATCTTTTTTTTAATTGCTCAGTAGAAAATGACATGATGCCATTTCTGACCATAGGTCTCTGGGCGGGACCCGGAAAGAAATGATTACACACCAGAAATCAAAGGAAATAATAATAATAATAATAATAATAATAATAATAATAATTCTTGGGAAGACCAGAATTTTCACTTGGAATTTTCAGCCCATCATACATAATTTCTGTAAAAACAATAGATCAATTTGCCCCAAATTATAAAAATCGTCACGATAAGGTGGGGCAATACTTACACTGGACAATGTGCAAACACTTTGGAAAATGTGTAAGCAAACACTGGTATGAACATCGGCCAGCGCCGGTTATCTAGAAGATGTTTCTAATTATACCATCCACACAGACAGAAAAATTGAAAAATAGGCCGGACATCATTGACATGAAAAAACTTGCCTACTAATTGATTTTCCAGCACATAACAACCAAAATTTGAAAAACTATCAAAATACAAAGACCTGGTTGAAATAGAAAAAATGTGGAAATGGAAAACAAGAATAATACCAGGACCACTTGGAATTAAAAAATGGAAATGATTAAAGAATCCTGGAAACCCCAGACATACAGAAAATTGTCTTAAGGAAATAAGGAGAACTTTGTCTATGTAACGCTATAAGATAAAAAAAAAAAAAAAAAATAATAATGGCCATAACAACACACCACGACCTGCCTTAGGTCAACAATGATGATGATGATAATAATAATAATAAAATAATAATAATGAGAACCAACAGCATCAAGAACTAAAATGGCTATTACATGCAACTCGAAGAGAAAATAATGACATAACCGAGTTATTAATATCCACACCACTTCAAACAAAAGGTTAGGAAGGAAACCTACGTCAATATTGGAAAGAGTGATAACAGCTACAGGACTTGAGAAACCTGTTTTCCTGAAAGATTGTTTTAAGAGAAACTCAATATAGAAGAAAGTTAAATAAGAATATGCTTTATCAGATAATATGAGTGTTGTGTTGTGTAGTGTTACCCACTCGCGGGAAGTAGTATGCACTCAACTGCCTCGTGGGTAGTAGCCGTATCTATTTATAGTCTTTGTGACTTCGTATGTAAATGAGGCACCTCATTTTCCTGTACGAAGAGGTTTTATCCCCTTATTTTCTCTTTGTACTTCTAGAAGCTTTTGTCTCCTCGCTATCATCTCCCATCTCCCTATTAGATATGGGAGATCTTGACATTTTTCTTTTTTCATAGGCGTGTTCCTTCAACGATTGTTCTTGTTTATCTTCAGAGTCTATATTACTCTCCATTTCACTGTCTAGTTTGTCTTGCCATGACATGACACTTTCGTTTTCTTTTCTTTCTTCATCGCTATCGTGTTGCAATCTAACTTGGTCTGTTTGCGCTAATATCCAGTTTCCATTTTTTTCTATTATCATAGTGTTCTGTCCAGTTTGCATTATGTATATTGCCTCTTGTAGATTAGATTCACTATTCTTTTTATACGACAGTTTTTCTTTAGTGGCACAGGACATAGTCAATAGGACTTTATTTTGTCTACCCATGAGGGCGGACGGGCTTTTCGATCTTCCAACATGTGGTATTGTCCTATAACTTAGCAACAGTCTAGGAAAAAATATTCCTATCTTTTTTTCTTCATTTTTTATGAGGCACCCAGTGAGGATCTAAATCCCTACTCAGTCGTAATGGATCTAAAGAGACTTACTAGCATTACACCATGTCGAAGTGCCCAAGAAAAGATGGCTTAACATCCCAATGCAGAACAATAAAATCTCAACTAAAAGAAGCCAGAAGGCGTAGTTTTCCATCATGGTAACTGTCGTCGTATTTGTGACTTCATATTTAAATGAGTCACCTCAATGAATAAATTTGGCGTGGGGTCGCTTGCGTAGGGGGGGGTCAATTTAGAATGTATTTTTGTAGAAAACTGAACCACCTCTTAAAATCTAGAAAATTAAAAATTATATTCGTCAATTGGAGTGCTTATTCATTTTTTAAAGACTATTTCTTGGAAAGGTGTCTTTCTGTAGAGATGCCGAAAATTTTATCTTCGTAGAAAAGATTATTTTGTCTTAAGAGAGTTTTTGCGCATAGAAATGTAACTGTAGAGCAACGGTTCTCAAAACTTATTCCATTACTCATAATTTATCGACCAATGTTGCTTATTGCCGAGAATATAAATATATATATATATCTGTCTGTCCTATCCATTTCTTAATTAAACAAAGTCGCTCTATTAAATTTGCTCATGTGTTATAATTTGTTAAATACACCGATAATTCTTTCAAATATGTCTATTTAAAAACAATACTAACAAAGTCTCTCTCTCTGTCCAACATTTTATTTCGTTTTTTTTTAATTTCCGACTCGTTTGTTTTATGTCAGGATTAAAATTGGATTCTTTTTTTTTTTTTTTTTTTGGCATCTAAGTAAATTCTTCTGTCACTCGAATAGTTACCAAGAATCGTGTGTTATTAGTTTGTTTATCAAAACGTGTTTGGTAATTTGTGGCATTTTTTACTTGTATGGAATTAATTTTAAGTCGTTTAATAGTCACATCAACGGTCAAACTGAATGTTTTTTTTTTATACAGGCATCCCCTCGATTAATGCGTTTTGATTAGTGCACTAAAAAATTTTTATACCAAAATTTGATTAGTGCATACATAATATTCGATTAGTGCGATAAAACATTCTTCAGTTTAACCATGGTAATTGAAAATTGATTTTTTATAGTTACCGATGTACACATTAGGGCTTCTTGTATATACTCTTCAATATGCGATCTCCTCTTTTTATACGGTAAGTTTCCCCCTGTACAAGGCCCGGGGCCGCTCGAGGTAGAGGGTTACGTTAAGTAATAGTTTATGGATAGGAGATGGAGATAACGGTTGACTCTAGACTTGAACAGGTTAAGATTGTAATGATGGAGGAAACATCCTCTTAGGAGTCGGTTCCACACAACAGTGGTTCGTGGCAAGAAGCTGTTCGAGTGGAACTTCTCACCAATGGAAAACGGGGGGGGGGAAGGAATGTGATGTGGGTGGTTTGCTACTATGTAAGCGGCATAGCGGGTCCTAGCCGTGAAGTATAGACTTGGCGAAACCAAGGAATGTAGTTCGTCTGAGCACTTTCCATGGAAGTAGCGATAGAGCAGTGAGAGGCTCACCACTTCCAGCCTCTGAGACAGAGGTTGGAGGATGGAAAATAATTCTTCTCCAACTATGGAAAAATACCTTTTTTAATGTTTACTGTTTACCTTCTATTCCAGAATTTTGATTCTTTCTTGCCTTGCGTCCAATATAATATTTTGGTGTTATCTATTAAAAAATATCTTGTGTTAATAATATTTTGGTTATTTGTCATATGTTGATCTATATGTGTGCGAATTGAACTAAATTTTGACAAGTTAACCGACGAGAAAGTGTGGTGGCCAATGTAAGAATGTAATGCTGATTATTAGTGTTAGAGACAATCTTCCAAAGGACATGAGAATTCATAAACAACATTAGTTTTACATGGGGTGGATTTTTGAGGTGATGAATTACTTCCAAGAATTAGATTAGTCCCTTTGAATGTATTTTATGTTTTATATATTCTTTAATTACATGGTAACAATTAAAAACTGGAACACTAATTAGGAATGAGTTAGCAATTAAATTTATGAGAAAGGTAGAAATTTGTTTTGGCAACTAGACTCTGAATGCATGGATTTGTTTTTGAAAAATGCAAGCTAGAAATTTTGGGCCACGCGTAGACGGATTCCGTATTTATCATGCAACCCTGCTTCACATCAGTGCATGGTGGAAAATTGGAGAACAAAGTTCAGGGCCGTTTTTACCAGTTTTGGGAACATATCACCTTTCGTATCTATCTATATTTCTGAGATGAGGTATTATGTACACTATTTACATTATTCGGACTATTGTCCTCATCTTTGTCGCCATATTTATTACAACGTTTCGGCCCTTCAGTATTTGTCTATATTTCTGAGATGAGGTATTATGAACACTATTTACATTATTCGGACTATTGTCCTCATCTTTGTCGCCATATTTATTACAACCTTTCGGCCATTATACGCTCCGGCCTTCTTCAGGTGGTTGGGATGTCGAACTGAACCCTTTATTTCGCTCACTGGGGTAGACTGTTCTAGTTCCACGTGCCATGTCTAATGGATGTCAGTTATCAGTTATTTCCTGTTAATTTCCCTCTGAAAGTTCTCCTCTGCCTTAACCGGGTCCTTTATCCACTGTGCCATGTGTCCTTGAGGCACAGTGGATAAAGGCGTTGGTTAGATCGAGTGACAGGACCCAAAGAGTGTGAGTTCAATACCCGGTTAAGGCAGTGAAGAACTTGCAGAGGGGAATTAACAGGAGATAACTGATAACTGACATTTATTAAACATGGCACGTGGAACTAGAACAGTCTACTCCAGTGAGCGAAATAAAGGGTTCAGTTCGACATTCCAACCACCTGAAAAAGACCGGAGCGTACAACGACCGAAAGGTTGTAATAAATATGGCGACAAAGATGAGGACAATAGTCCGAATAATGTAAATATCACCTTTCGTACTGAAGGCACAAAAATAATTTTATAATATAATAATTTTCTTAATCCTTACAGATAACAAAATTCTGGCAATAACATTCGGAGTTTTTTTTCTCTCTTTTTCGTCAGATGTCGATTGAGGTGTCGATTCTGTTACTCAACACAAACCCCCATTTTTACCCAAACAGAATTTGAGAAACGTTGCTCTATATTAATATGGACAGGAAAATGAAAAAAAAGAAAAAAAGAAAAACAAGATGGCCGCGTTTGTAGCGTCAAATATATTGTTTGCTTAGTCACTTCGGAAAACCATTGTCTGTACACAACGAGAGAATAAATTGGGTTAAGAAAATAATTAAGGCAGAGCACATGAAAATTGTGTACGTCTTTACTTTAGATAATAATACACTATCGACCCTGAAAGGGTCAAAAGGTTACAGTTAATACTACAACTAATGCTACGATTATTTTTCACTCACGTTTTTCTTGGATTACCAAAAATGGACGTTATAAGGAGTGGGAAAAAAAAGGACATTTTCTTTTTTTGTTTGTTATTCACGTTTTTATATATATATATATATATTTCCCATTAAAAAGAAAAAAAAAAGGGACGTGTATCTGTTATTTCTTCCGGAAACCACGAATGAATGCTTCATTAAAAAGAAAATATTTAAAAATAAAAACACGTTTCTTTACTTGGGAATTCTTGTCTTATGTTAAAACGAACAAAAGGCTTTTAAACAACATTTGATATTTCCATTTCCACGATTTTTTTTTATTGCTATATTAAAAAGGAAAAAAATATTAGCAACTTTCTCATCAATGTTCTATATTTGAATATTTAAAATTCCTCCAACAGACAAAGGACGGTCCTAAAGTAACAAAATCAACAATCAATAAAAAGATTTATTTTTAATTTTGTTATGTTTGTGTTTTTTGTTTTAATAAAATGATCCCGCTTCTATTTAAACTTAAGAAAAACAAAATGTCTATTTAGAAAATCAAACTAATGATTTTGCTTTTTTCTAAAGAGATATGTTTATTTTTTTTATTCGAAAATATTATTAGATTTAAAATCTATTCATGACATTTTGGGGCTACCCTTACACACACACACACACACACACACGTATATCTATCTATCTATCTATCTATCTATCTATCTATATATATATATATATATATATATATATATATATATATATATATATATAAGACACATCTGTAAATCAGTGTGATTCCACATCTTCAGTACTGGTTTTTCATTTCGAAGCATATCCATTTGCTCAAAGCCGATTTGAGTTTTGTCAATACCCACAGAGCCCACCTGTGGTTTAAAATTCAACAATACTAAGGATATATACCGCTCTAAGGACACATATGGTTTAGAATTCAGTGTTTTCTTCCTCCTATACTGGTTGACAGCCATGGCTAAGGAGACCAGTCTGCTCTATCATTTAACTCACATCTAAGGGAAGAATAGATGAATTCATGCCTTTCTCAAGGGTATTTATGCAAAAACCGCAACCAGAACTCGAACTCAGATCGCCGATTTCTCATTCCGTGCCTTTAAATATTACACCACCTGCACATCCAGGCAATGCCAAATCTTTGTTGATGTCATTCATGGAAATCTTTGATTGCTGTTGAAAATATTTATTTAAATGAGAAAATAGAAAATTATTCATTTTAAAAATTATTAACTTTAAAAATTATTAATTTCAAAAATTATTAATATAAAAAATTTTATTTTTTAAAATTATTAATATAAATTTATTAATTTAGATTTTTAATTTTTAAAATTGTTAATGTAAAAATTAATCATTTTTAAAATTATTAATTTTAAAAAGGGCGGTACACTGTTTATCACAAACATGGAATTAAATAAATATAGCTCCGTTTATGAGAGGATAAAATTTCTTCAAGAACACAAGGCGAATGACATACAATAAAGCTCTTCAGGTACCTCGGGGTGGTGTACTGGTTAGCAAGCTTGTCTCGCTAGGACAATTACGACTGAGTAGTGAGTTCGATTCTCACTGGGTACCCCTTACTTTCGGCCTTGCGCCACATTTAAGCTACGCTTGGAAAATCACAATAAAACGCTTCAGGCACTTCGGCGTGGTGTAATGGTTATCCAGATTGTCTAGCTACAAACGGTTACGACTGGAGAGTGAGTTTGATCCTCACTGGGTGCCCCATAGTTTCGGCCTTGTGCCACATCTAAGCTACGCTTAGAAACAGTAATATATATATATAAAAGTGAACATAGAAGTCAACACTTAGAGGCGACAGTCTGTTTCATGCTAGATGCAATCGTCAGGCCACGATTACATCTAGAATGCAACAGACTGTCGCCTCTAAGTGTTGACTTCTATGTTCACTTTTATATTTACACACGCTCTATCTTTGATATTGAGCACTTTATCCCATAAATATAGCACATCTTAAGACTGTATTTCTTCATATATATATATATATATATTTGGGAACTAGCCCTTCTTTTATAAATGTTTCATTAAAGTTGACTGCTGCGATTAAGTTTTTTATTTAATTTTTCTTGTGTTCATAGAAGTGTTTTCTTTGCTGGACATAAAGTGTGTAAAACTTGTCCAGATGTTCTGCAGATCGTTTCCGGCTATTCTTTTAGCCATTATCAAGGATTATTTTATTTTTTATTTTTACTGAATATATAATTTTTTTTTTATTTATGCATCTACAGTTATAGAAATGTTTTATTTTCCAAAGACAGTCAGCAAATTGTGGCCGTGTTCCTAGTTAATGTTATTGACTGTTTGCTATTTCTTTTTTATTATTAGTGTTTCCATTAAAAAAAATAATGACCATGTTTGAAAAACAAAACAATCCAATTGCAATGGATAAATTGTTGCCATTTTGTATTATCAATTTCGTGCATGTGCGTTGTTTGTTTTTTATTTTGCCAACTGCACAGTATGGTACGCTCAATTAGACACCGTCTGTAAGAAAAAGAGCACCATGACGCAATTCGCTCCGCCCCAAAATTTAGAAACGGAATGTGGTACTGCTTGGCATTCCAATACGAACATTTCAGATTGTTTGGATGCCACTCTGAGGACAGTGTTGAGGATTTGGAAAGAGTCGGATGAGTCTAATGATGATTACGAAGGTGTTTGGTGTGATCGCCAGTGATGTCAACACTGTGCCTTTATTCATTTTCCCACAGGGCCCCAGACTCAACACGGAGACGTAAGGAGGTAGTGCTACCATGGATCAAGAAGGTGGTTGCTGGGAGACCCTATGTCTGGCAACAGGACACTGCACCATGCCACACAAGCAAGAGAACCCAGCCATGGGTGTCAGACAATTTCTTACATCTGACCACCTAACTTCCCAAACTCTAACTCCCTTGATTATTATGTGTGGGGCACAGTTGAGCGAGAGACTAAGAAAACTCCTTGTAATACCAAAGGCAAGGTTTATGGCAGGAGTCACCAAACTTAAACGAGGAGATCATCCAGAAGAGTTGCAGGAGATTCCGAAGTCGTCTGGAGGCCGTGAATGAAGCCAATGGCGATTTTAGTGAATAAATTTACTCTTTAGTATTTCAAAATATGTTTGTGTAATTTTGGTAAATATATCTGTTAAAATGAGATGTCAGTGTTTTTCATTTTTGCTTAATTTAGACGATAATTTATCCATCACATCCTCTCTGTGTATATATATATATATATATATATATATATATATATATATATATATATATATATATATATATATTTGTTGTCATGCATTCGTTTCAGGTGTTCATTCATAATTATGTATACGTAAGTGGAGTATAAATTTGTGAGCATGCAATAAGTGTATATATTGGATATTGCTTTTATTGCTTTAGTTTGACATTCGAGTGTATATATTTGATATTATTATTATTATTGTCTCAATTTGACATTAAAATTTGAATTAAAAGTTCTTTTGAATTTTCAATGTTAAATTTCTTTCTTTTTATATATAAGACTTCAATTTCGTCAACTTTTGGGATTGGCCTGGGATTTTGTCCTGTTACCAATTTGAAGATAACTTACTTTCGGTTATATTATCTTGAATATGGCGACGCTCTTGGCCGAAATAAAATAAACATATAGTTATCCTCTATACTACGCAACCCTGACTTTTAGGTTTAAAAATTAGTGGGGGGGTGTACTATACATGAACATGTATTCTATTTATTAAGTAATTTAAAAAAAAGAAATCATTATTTACACATGTCAAACAAATTATTTATAATAAATAATTAGTTTGACAAAACAAATTATTTCAAAACTTCAAAATTTCAAAATTATAAGTCAAAACATTTGTCATTTTAGAATAACTCTATTGGGATTATTTTTTACTTTCTGAAAAAAGTTACATTTAAATGAAATTTTAAATTTGAAGAAAGATATATTGGGCGGTGTATATATTTTCACGGATAAGACAGACTTAAGTATTGAGACGTAAAAAGTGAAGAAAATATAGCATGTGAATTTTATCCAGGGGATTAAAGATAAACCCGTTAATCTGATTGGATTATTTGCCTGATAGCTTATGAGATATCAGTCAAGTATTTAACAGCAGCTAAGCTGAACGTTTGTTGCAAGTCAAAATTGCATAATACGAGGTTTACAACGGTTTGCCAAGCAAAAATACGGGATTTTTTTTTACATGTTGATCAAACATCAAACATGGCGTTTGCTTAGTCACGGGTTTTCTATTTTCATTTTTAAGGTACCCGATTTAGTATTTAAAAATATCTGAAGAAAATTTGTGAATATATTTTATGCGGTGAGCTTGTTACATTGATTTTGTGGTTTTCGAATCCGAGTTTTTGAGATGTTGGTTTGAGACAATCAGATTTTAAATATGAATAAAGCAGACGACAACATCGATGTCTATAGATTTGGGTTTGTTTTTAAATTCATTTTAAATCTTTATAGAGGCCAAACTGATTAAACCACTGCCAAAATTGGCTCTAGGGGGGTAAGAGAGTTTTAAGAGAAGTTTTTACTTTCAAATGCTCCCTCTACCCGCTAACTCACTCACTCTCTCTCTCTCTCTCTCTCTCTCTCTCTCTCTCTCTCTCTCTCTCCATCTATCTATATATCTATCTCATCTGCTCTCTTCAACATTAAACACCGTGACACGTCAGATGACATGTCGATGGAGCGGCGAAGAGCAGGAAGTAAGTTCACGCTTTTCGCAATGAACGTACTCTCTGGCAAATTTTAATTTAGTTCATTTAATTTCATTTTCGGCATTGGTATAAACGCTACGCCCGTTCATAATCCCGGAAGACAAATAGGCTCAAATTAATTTGGACTTTGAATGGGCGAACAATTTTATAAATAGCTCTAAGTTCTTTGCTTACAGTTTCTTTTCTCGCACTTCTCTCCCGTGAATCTCTCTTCCGGCTTCTTGCTTTCCAGCCAACTTTGATCTTTTAAATGCGATATCAATCGTTATCTACTGTTTTTTTTTATTCCTCTCCATTTTTTGTTCTTACTCCTTAATAATGTTTCTCTTTTTTTTATTCTTTCACACTCAGTAACCCCTTGTGTCTTAGTGGCTTTATTACCTTGCTTGAGTGAAATGATTAAAACAATGTGATCTTAAAAATATAAACGTCAGATCAACAAAGGTATACATGAATGTTTAATATATTCGTAGCCACGGAATGTATTATCCGTTAAATTGTCAGCATTACAGACTTGAATTGTATTTTAAATTTTATGTGCAGCGCGACTTCCATTTAATTACCACAGTTTGCATTACACAATTGGAAGGAAAGAGTAACATCTGGAAAGAAAGAAAGATTAACATCTGGAAAGAAAGATTAACATCTGGAAAGGAAGAGTAACAACTGGAAAGAAAGTGTAACATCTGGAAAGAATGAACAACGGGAAAGAAAGAGTAATATCTGGAAAGAAAGATTAACATATGGAAAGAAAGGATAACATCTGGAAAAAAAAGAGCAACAACTGGAAAGAAAGAGTAACATCTGGAAAGAAAGAGTAACATCTGAAAGGAAAGACTAGCATCTAGATCAAGGGTCGGCAACCTACGGCCCGAGGGCCGGATCCAGCCCGCGAAGGCATTTTGACCGGCCCGCAAGCCCGATTACCAATGACTCCATTTTTAACATGAGAGACGAGGCTTTCGAATTCGACAAAACGCCTGCTGTTATGTCAGTGCACTAAAAATATTAGACTATCTGCCAGTTATATTTCATGAGACTTATTTTACCAAGTTGCGTTGCCTACGTTTAATGTCAAATAATGGGTACATATTTGTCATGACTCTTGGCTACATTAAAAGATAACAGAATCGAAAGGAACGATAAAGTGGAAGACGCCAGGGAGGGACTGACATGCGAGGTAGCAGAACTCTAAAGACAGTTAAACATACGCGCATTATACATACATGCCTCATGAATGTGTGGATGATACCGCATGTGTACGTACGTAAGTGTATATGTTTGCAACTATTTGTACTCGTATGTATGGGTATATATGCTTCATTTTTATTTCATGTGTGTGTGTGTGTGTTTCGTTTGTGGAACAATTTTCAATAAAAGTTTCAAACCTACACGTCATAATTTCATCCCTTTCACTTCGGTTGATTTTTTTCACTTTGAAGTATTTTGACGTTTCCTTGAGGAAAAGTAATTTTTGTTAGGTGTTTTTTTCATTTTAGATTTTCTTTTGTTTTTCTGATTTCTCAATGTTTATTTTCATTATGGTTTTCAGTATTTAGGTTGACAGGGGGTCTGCATATGTAATTTTCCTTAATTTTTCATTAATGGCCTTCGTCCGGCCCGCGACCCGTCATTATAACACGATCCGGCCCGCGGGGTCGAATGAGTTGCCGACCCCTAATCTAGATTAAAGCGTTTTTTATTAACACGTTAACAATTTTTTTTATATTCTCAAAATCGAATAACGTACCCAAAGTTTTAGTTAGCGCAGTAATTAAAAACTAATTCAAAATAATTTAGTTTGTGCTTAAAAAAATAAATTATTGCAATCGTTCTTTCCTGGCATTTACTTTTTCTATTTCTGCGTACAAATGATGAAAGTAACTCCCAAAAACATGCCAATAAGTAATGAATAAGTGTTTAAAAATAAGAAAATCTATTTTGTTAATATTTCAGCTACATAACAGAATAATATTGTTATGGACGAAAAGATTTTGACATCTGAAAAATTAGTTTAAATAATTAAAAAATATAATGCTTAAATATTTTAATCAGGAAAGATAACAGCAACTGAAAAAATAACTAAATAGTCCTTAAACAGCTTGTTCATCTTAACAGCCAAAGCGGAAAAATAACTGGTAGTAAAACATATTTAACTTTATTTATACTATTTATATATACTAAAGCTTTTCTTGCAGTTATCAAAATGTTTCGGCCGTTGTGGTCTCCGGCCTTCCTCAAATGTATATTGATCTGGGTAACTTACAAGGAATTCCGAGCATAACACTTTATTTAATTTATGGGGGTAGACTGTTCACGTGCCACTGCTCAAGTCCAGGGATATTGTCTATTTTTTATTTTTATTTAGTATCGTTCAGTTATTGCTCGTCCCGTTTCCACTGAGTGCAAGTATACACTGCCCAACCCAGGGATTGAACTCACAACCACTAAGTCATCAAATTCACAAACCAACGCTTTTATACACTAGGAAAATTTGCTGTAGACAACTTAGAGCCTTAAACCTAACCTGGCTGCTGATTAGGGTGCAAATGCTGCTGCTGGCTGTCATGTTTTGACCGTTGCTGTCCTTGTTTGGAGTGAAATGAGAACAGTCTAACTCCATAGATTAAAAAAAGGGTACAGTTTAGAATTCTCTGTAGGTTACCCAGATTGATGAAGAAGGCCGGAGGCTACAAGAAACCAAAACGTTCTGCTGACAACAACAAAGATGAGGATAATAGTATATATAAATGGTAGAAATAAAGTTAAATATTGATTAGTATCAGTTATTTTATCAAATATTTTTTATTCTTTCTTTTATAAAATGTTTAAGTATTAATGCTTAATAGTCCGAATATAAATAGTGTAATTAATGATAAATTCACATCCCAGAAATTCAAATGAAAATTATTTAATTAGCAGTTGATTTCTTTGAGAGGGGGGTGGGTGATTAAGAACAACATCTTGAAAGAATGAGCAAAAACTGTACAGAAAGAGTAACATCTGGAAAGAAAGAGCAACAACTGGAAAGAAAGAATAACATCTGGAAAGAAAGAGCAACAACTAGAAAAAGTGTAACATCTGGAAAGAATGAGCAACAACTGGAAAGAAAGAGTAATATCTGGAAAGAAAGAATAACATCTGGAAAGAAAGAATAACATCTGGAAAGAAACCACAACAACCGGAAAGAAAGTGTAACATCTGGAATGAAAGACTAACATCTGGGTTAAAGCGTTTTTTATTAACACGTTAACAATTTTTTTATATTCCCAAAATCGAAAAACTCACCCAGAATTTCAATTAGCGCGGTAATTAAAAAAGAATTCATAATAGCTTAACTTGTGTTTAAAATAAAAATATAAACATTTTCAATTCTGCTTCAAACCTATTTTTTTTTTCAATGGCGACTTCCGGAGAGTATTTACACGTATGTGACAACAGCGACAGATGAACCACACCAAAATTTAAAAAAAAACTACCAAAGAAAATAAAAACAAAATAAAATTACATCAGTAGGTCAGAATGCTCGTTCTCTTTGCTAAGTGCCAACAACACCTCGAGTCTGGTGCCTTAGACAGCTCGGTCATCTTAACAGCCAAATTGTGCCCTCCGACAGAGTACGAATCTACATACCCCTTTGTAAGGAAAACCACCTTCTGAACCGGCATGCTTTAGACCGCTCGACCACGGAAAGCGCCAGACATATATTTTTTAAACTCAAACTTCTCAAACTGAAGTCTTCGGAGGATTTGCATAAATTAATCTTTCATGTTATTCAGCGTTTTCCCTGTCTCGCCGGCTCTTCCACGCATCTTCCAAAATCAATCCGTCAGGAAATTAAATCTTTAAATAAATTGTTCTATCTTTTAAATTTCCTGAACATTTGGTTAGCACCTCGACGAATTGCAGTTCCACACAATGTGGCATTTTTAAAATATTATTCGCAAGTTTCTTTTAAACTACCCCGCCCCCTCCCCCCCAAAAAGATCTGTTGCTTGCCCATGGAAAATACAGATTTGAGGGAAATGGGTCGGGCCAAGGACTTTTCAGCAACCCCTTGTATTTAAATAAAAGCTGTTAATTCCGATGAAGTCAATTTTTATATTATGTCCTCCTATTATATTATATTATGCCCTCTTCAATTTTTAAATTAAGTCCTCCTATACCTGGAGAGGGATGGACTCTGACAGGTTAAAACGCCTAAGATACGCCACATGATGAGCACACCAAAAAACCATTTGCGGAGACCCATGCTCTGGTACACGACCGCAAAAGATGGAGGAGAATGGTGGACAGGTCAGCACGTCGTCGGCCCCCAACGACTCCTTCTGTGGTTAGGGGCGAAAGAAGAAGAAGAAGAAGAAAAAGAAGAAGAAGAAGAAGAAGAAAAAGAAGAAGAAGAAGAAGATGTCCTCCTATATGGCAGTGAATGCTGGACAATCTCCTCAAAGTTGAAGAGGAGTGTTGAAGCAACAGAAATGCGATCTACAGAAGGATGCTGAGAATACCATGGCCCGAATATGTGAGCAACGACAAAGTTTTAGAAAAAATGGAAACAAAAAGGATATTTATACTTAAGATCAGAAAGAGACAGTTGAAGTTTCTGGGGCATAGTAAGAGGAAAGAAGGCTTGTAAATTTTGATACTCACGGGGAAGATAGAAGGAACAAATGAAAACAACGTATAACCTACGGAATGAGCTTGAGTAAATGTATGGTCAAACAGGGTTTAGGAGAAATAAGAAAAAGACAAAATTTATTAAGAGCAAAAAATGACAGGAAATTGTGGAGAGCCATGATTGCTAACGTCCTGAAGAAACACGGCACATAAAAGATGAAGAATGAGCTTGAGTAAATGGATGGCGGAACAAGGTTTAGAAGAGATAACAAAAAGACAAAATCTATTAAGAGCTACAAGGGAGAGGAAATTGTGGAGAGCCATGATCACCAACGTCCTGAAGGGACATGGCACATAGAAGAAGGAGAATATTCGTTGGATTTGTGTCAATTATAATGATTTCTAGTCGAACAAAATTCATTTATTGCTATTTTTCTTCATCTCTCATGTTTATAATATTATAAAATAATGTTTTTCCACCTTTTTTTTGTTCTAAGAAAGTTGCGTACCAGACAATTGCGTCCCTGCGCATTTGCGTCCATAGATAAATGCGTCGTTGGATAATTGCTTACCTCTGGTCATTTTTTGAAGGCAATTACCATAAATTTTGAAAAAAAAAGCATATGTAGTAATCATAAATTTTTTAAAAATGAATAAAAGGAATAAAATTAAAAAAAATTAAAAGTTTATTTTTGTTTAAAATGCAATGGCAGATTAACAATGTTGCAGAATCGCTCTACATATCACCAGTAAGTTTTTGTTTCATCGGCGTTTTTACTTATAATAGTAGCAACTGTAATATTCCTCGTCCCCAAATATTTCTCCACCAGTGTTTGATTTTCGGAACTTAGCCATGGGTTTCAAATCAAAATATAATCTATAAAATCCAGAATCTATTAGATGTTTGTGTTACGCACTGCTGGACTAAACTGAAACTGCTAACTTAATTTTCTTGTGGTTTTTTCTCTTTTATTTATTTATGGTAACTATCTTTCTGCTTGTTTAAAGGAATTAAAAGTATTGGTGTGCAAATTTCTATATTAAACAACTATTTAAAAAAAAAATGGTAACTTCAAAAAATTAGCAGAGGTACGTAATTATGTAGGGACGCATTTGTCTAGGGGCGCAAATGTCCAGGAACGAAATTATCTGGTACGCAATTGTCCGGGACGCAAACTGTCCATCCACCGTGATTGCATTTGTAGGGGGGGGACGTTTGTGTGACTGCATTTATGCGTATGTGTTTTTTGTGTGTGTATTTGCGTATGTGTGACTGCATTTATAGGTTTGTGTGGTGGAGTTGATTGTCTTTATGTGTTAGTGTCCAACAGAAAGAAATAATTAGCATCAAATACAGAGAGTTATAGGGGAAGTAAAACTGTAAAAGTAATCTCCAGTATCATTTGGTAATCAACTGAATTGTCAAAGACAGAGGAAGAGAATTGATGCAGTACAGGCAGTCGACCGTATCCGGGATCATCGAACATTGCGAACGATTCTTTCCTTAGCTGCATAGTATGTGCTTCGCCAGGGTTACATACAGTTTTGAAATCAGTTTCCCTTCTCCGAAACCGGTTGTCATCCAAGGCTATAGAACCCAGTCTGTTAAGGAGTCGACCGTAGTTAGGATCATCGAGTCAATGCAGACGATCCTTTCCTTACCTGCATAGTATGTGCTTCACTAGGGCTACATACAGATTTGAATTCAGAGTTTTCCTTCTCTCAGGCCGGTTACCACCCAAGGCTATAGAAATATCCTACTATTACCAATAGGTGTCGGGGAGAACAACTGGATTGATACCTTTCTGTTTGTTTAAAGCAATTAAATGTATCGGTGTGCAAATTTCTATATTTAATAACTATTTAAAAATATTTTTTTTTCTTTCAAAATTTATGTAAACTACATTTTTGCTTGTTTAAAATAATTAAAACTTGGTTTGCAATTATGAACTCTTAAGAAAAGAAAGTATGGTAACTTCAAAAAATTATCAAAGGAACGCAATTATCCAGGGACGTATTTGTCTAGGGATGCATTTGTCTAGGGACGCATTTGACTTAGGATACATTTGTCTTGTGATGCATTTGTCTAGGGATGCATTTGTCTTGTGATGCATTTGTCTTGGGATGCATTTGTCTATGGACGCATTTGTCTAGGGATGCATTTGTCTATGGACGCATTTGTCTAGGGATGCATTTGTCTATGGACGCATTTGTCTAGGGATGCATTTGTCTATGGACGCATTTGTCTAGGGATGCATTTGTCTTGGGATATATTTGTCTTGTGATGCATTTGTCTAGGGATGCATTTGTCTTGTGATGCATTTGTCTTGGGATGCATTTGTCTTGGGATGCATTTGTCTAGGGATGCATTTTTCTTGGGATTCATTTGTCTATGGACACATTTGACTAGGGATGCATTTGTCTAGGGATGCATTTGTCTTGGGATGCATTTGTCTATGGACGCATTTGTCCAAGGACGCAATTGTCTGATATCCAAAAATTGGTGCCTGATTTTCATTGTTTTTAATTTCCTTATCGTGCAAAAACGTTTACAATGATCTAATATTTATTTTTATGTTTATTATTATTCAACATTTAATGAGATATTAGAGCTTGATGTTTTTTTAGAATATCTTCTTAGCAATGCCGAATTTTGGACAGGCATAAAACGCCTCTAAAGCAAAACTGCTGTCATCTAAGCACCATAGAGAAACTTTCCTGTCTGTCATTAGCATGGCTGACACTAGACTCCTAGTGAGCACACCGTGTCTTCTTGGTCTTAACATTTTCAACTGACTTGAAGAGGAGTGACTACATCGAATTAATACCTGCATCTGCTGCAAGGAAATTTTGGTCACCGTGTCGTGCCAGATTAACTTTCCTCATCAGACTCCATCTTGCATATTTACAAATCTACTATTCGTCCGTGTATTGAATACTGCTGCCATAATTGGTCTGATGCTCCTGCTGTACATCTCGAGCTTCTTGACAAAATCCGAAGAAAGATCTGCAATATAATCGATCCTGACTTGGCATCTTGACTTCAGTTACTTTCTCACTGAAATGACGTGGTTTCTCTGTCTTTTCTACAAATAATTTCATGGCAACTGCTCTGAGGAGATTTTTTCCCCTGCTCCTAGATTGGCATCTACGTTTCACCCTTTTACTGTTGAAATTGCTAGATGAAGCCGCCACTTCTACACCGACAACTTTCTTTTCATTTCCCGCCTGTGGAACTCCCTTCAGTTTAATTGCTTCCCTGAAGATTACAATCATCAAAAATTTAAATGTAACGTCAGTAGCCATCTTCTATCTTCTTGCATCCCGTTTACCTTTTATCCTTTTCTCACTCCTCCATATATTCAGTCTTTTCTCTCACTTTCACTCTCTGTAACCTCTTGCTTGGGGTGAAACGATTAATAAAAAAAAAAATCTTCTTCCAAGGATTCTAATCGTGATCGATTTTTTTTTCTATCCCTTGTTTCCTGTTTAGGATTGGGCTTCCGGTTCCGGGTTTCCTGTTTAGGATTGGGCTTCCGGTTCCGGGTTTCCTGTTTAGGATTGGGCTTCCGGTTCCGGGTTTCCTGTTCCTTCAACTCTGACGTCTCCGCCTGAAAACTGAAATTTTATTCAGTAATTATTTTTTCCTCTCCCAATAGAAGTAGGTAGGTTTGCCCAACGTCCGGTTCATACTCCTCCACGGTCTTTCGAACAGGCGTAGAGGTTCATCCTTTGTTTCCTGTTTACGATTAGATTTCCGGTTCCTTCTAAAGTCTACTTCAACTCTATACTCCTAACGTCTCCGCCTGAACTCTGAAATTTTATTCACTAATTAAATCTTGACCTCTTCAACTCTGGAATTAACTATCTTTCCTGTTATCTTTTCCTTTCTTACGCTAATACAAATCCACATAGTAACCCTCTACCTTAAGTGGCTCTTGGGCCTTGCATTGGGTAAACATTAGTAAAAAAAATATTGTTTATTGCAGAAAATCTTGCCTTTTATCTCTCAATTGTGTTTATATCTTCGGGAAGAACATAACAAATAAATAAGACATGCCGTACCGAGGATTCCAAACCTGCGGCAGCACCTCCTCCATTGCACGAAAGAGAGAAGGTCGGTGGAATATCTATGACAGTACGACATTGGTTGCGGGAATTGGACAATTTTTGGTCGTGACTTATGTGCACGCGCTTTGACTCCCGATGTTTAACCGGCCTTGTAGCAATTGATAATTTGCTGTTAGAAATTTTGAAAAAAAATTAAACCCCCAAAATTGATTGAGAAGAAGAAGAAAAAGAAGAATAAGAGGAGGAGGAGGAGGAAGAAGAAGAAAGAAAGAAAGAAAAGAAAGAAAGAAAGAAAGAAAGAAAGAAAAATAAGAAGAAAAATAAGAAGAGGAAGAAAGAAGTAATGAAGAAAAGAAGAAGAACAAAGGAATAAAGATGACGAAAAAAGAAAGAAAAAGAAGAAAGAAAGCAAAAAAAGAAAGAAAGAAAGGAGAAGAGGGAGCTAAATAAATTCTCCTCCTTAACATTACTATTCAAAATTTATTCAACTCCGGACTTCAATTACTTTCGGCGAATGGGTGTGTAACTTTGGAGTTTTCTCCGAACATAGATTCTACATCCTTGATGTAAGATATTAGAGGTCCTCTAGGGTGGAGTTGGAGTAGGGGCTTATACATCTATATGTCATCCTGTTTGTACCAGACACGCACATTCTAAGCGCAGTTCGATCGAAACACGTCATATGTCGAAGTGGGGGGGGCAGCCACTGATATCTAGTGAAGTCGCCGATCTGTACCCAGCTTATGTCTCAGGTCAATTCGCTGATGCACCTGACTTCTCTGGTGACCACTGAGTGCAAAGTCTATTTTGGCATCATCTGAAGTGAGTCACATACTACGCTTGCCAAATTGAAGCTATGTCACTTCATAGTCTTTGGTACTAAACACAAGTGAAAAGAAATTAACCCCAACAAATAATTCTTCTGCATATATGCATACATACTTATGCATATATACTGTTAGAATTTAGATTACCTCTGTGTTAATTTTTTTTTTTTAGTTAATAACAATATTGTTATAAGTAGCAATAATTACAATTAAGTTAGGAATAACAAAAACATACAGTAATTAACAAATGAAAGATAATGATAACAATATTAATTCGTAGACAATTATGACAAATTGAATATAGAGAAAAAAGGGTTCAGTGTTTATGCATAATCTTGCATAACTTAATTTCTTGATCTTAATAAAAGGCATATAATTGCCAGGTCATTTTTGGCACTTTATCAGAATCAAAATTATTCACGTTTTTAATGTGTTTTCTTCTCGAAAAATGTTTAAGTAAAAAGTGTCAATAGTTTTGTTTAGTTGGAATGATCATATTTTTAGGGACAAAAAAAAGAAAAAGATGGCCAATTTGTTGATTTCACTTTGAATTTAATCACGATTCCTGTCCGTGAGTGAACGTTATTGAATTTACACTGCATTAGTCAGCCATTTTGAAAAAATAAATAAAAAGGTCATAGCACAACATTATTTTTTCTAAACTTGTGTTGTTCAGGGTCAGACTCTTCCAATCACATATTTCTGGAATTCTGAATATTTTAAAATAAACAAAAAAGTGATTTTTTTTCCCTTTTCGGCGTAACTCCGACTTTTCTCCTTTGTCAAAGGCAGCGTTCTAGCTACAAAAAATGATCTGTGATCAAACAATACAAGTGCATTTTATCTGGTAGGAAAACAAATTCATATACTGTAAACGAATAAAAAGGGGTATTTCATATTTATCATGTTACCGACAGCAAAGGATATTAGCAGTAAAAAGGTTGCCGGTATTTTAATTTGTTTTAAAGATTTGGAACTACGCAGTAAAATACAGGCATTTGACAAAGTCAGCAGAGAAAATTCGAATCCTTAATTCTAAACACAAAAAGATTCCAATAGCAACAATTGTGTTAATGTCAGAAATGCAACGTACAAGAATTGATGTATATTCTTATCTATATCTATCATCGTGTTAGAAAGCTGTTTGAAGCTTTATCGTATATATATATATATATATATATATATATATATATATATAAAAATTGGCAAAATGTTTCAGACGCGTTTGCTCCGTCCGATGAAGTCCTAACGGATGAAACGCGTCACAAAAACTTTTTCCAATTTCTTTCAAAAAATGTTCTTGATATACAAAAAAAAATTATATATCAATATATATATATATATATATATATATATATATATATATATATATATGTCTGATTAAATGAATTACAAAGATTATGTCTGCTTATTTTTAGCATAATCCTTTCATATTCTCGAATATTTTCGCTATATTACCATCAAATGAAATAGGAAAGCACTGTAACAGTGTAAATTTATTGGATTTTTCATGTGATAGTAATATACGGAAAAATATTCGAGAATATGAAAGGATTATGCTAAAAATAAGCAGACATAATGTTTGTAATTTAATCAATCAGAGATACCTAAAAGAGAATTCGCTGCCTAAACGCACACACACACACACACATTCTGATACAGAAAGAAGCTTACTTTTTTTAATTTTTTTTTTTTTGTTTTACTTCTTTTTCACATGGATTTAATTTCTTTTGCAGATTAAAAAAAAAACTTTGAGAATTTTTGCGATTAACAAAGATGGCCGACCAAGAAGCATGCTCCAGGATTGAACAGCGGTCAGTTATCAAGTTTTTGGTTGCTGAATGGTGCAAACCAGTTGAAATTCATAGGAGAATGTCAACTATGTATGGTGCCACATGTTTCAGCCAAAAAAATGTCTACAAGTGGGCTAAATTGTTTAAAGAAGGACGGAGCAGTGTTGAGGATGAAGACAGGCCTGGGAGGCCTACAGAAGTGAGGTCTCCTGAGGTGATCGAATCAGTCAGTGACTTCATTCAGTCTGACAGAAGAACTACTGTGAACTGATGAGGCAGGTCAAGAAAGACATAAAGATCAAACGCAGGGGTCATCAGTCAGAAGGAGTCATCTTGCATCATGACAACGCAAGGCCTCACACAGCGGCCCAAACGGTTCAGACCATCAATGAGCTGGGCTGGGAACTGCTCCCTCATCCCCCTTACAGCACAGACCTTGCCCCTTCAGACTTTCACCTGTTTGGTCCCTTGAAGGCGTTCACGAGAGGTACGAAGTTTAAAAGTGACGATGAAGTCAAAGTGTTGTGAGCGACTGGCTGAGACATCAGTCCAAAGATTTTTACGCTGAGGGAATACGGAAGCTTGTGCACAGATGGGAAAAGTGTGTGACAGTGCTCGGAGACTACGTTGAAAAAAAAAAGTAAGCTTCTATCTGTATTAGAAGTCCTTATACCGAAAAATTCACCTTATTTATTGAATGACTCTCGTAATATTAACGTTAAGTACTGTCCCACTTT
>CAHIKZ030000007.1:792500-880000 GCA_903632075.3 Acanthosepion pharaonis | reverse complement strand
TGACCTCCTCTACTAAGGAGATATTCTGTTCTCATGGATGGTAACCATTGACAATAGTCGACGCTAATAAAAGAATATGCCACACGCTACCATTACAACAGCATATCTCATGAGTAAGTAGTTAGAATGGGTAGGTAATATTTTGTTTCCTGTTAGCATTCTGTCAATAGTTTTACTTTTATTGATTTAAAAATCACAATCATTATATCATATGTAACCATACACTTAACTTAATCCATAAAATTCCTAGATTACTCTTGAGGGAAATTATAACCAAGCAAATTCAAATTTACCTGGACTAATTAAAAATGGCTGTCATTTTATGACGATATATGTATGTCGGCTTACTTTGGATATATATATATATATATATATATATATATATAGTGATAATGATTTAAAAGCTAGTATTCTTTTTTACCTACACCATAGTTATTTATATAGATAAAAAAAAACTTGGATTACTTATGCAGAAAATAGCCCCAGTGAAATTGCAGATTTATTTAAATATACCCGTTCTCTTTGTGACGTCAAGCATTGTGTTAGTTTTCCTTTGGGCATGTTTACTTTTAATGATTAAAAGAGCAGAGGAACTCTTTCTGACATACGACAATCGTTAGTTAATTGTATTGATTAAGAAATAGTAAATTACTCATACAGAAAATTTAACCAATGCAATTGCGAAAAGAGAAAGAAAGAAAACAAAACAGATTCTGATGTTATGCCAACACGAGACACAACTCAACACCACTAAAAGACTTCTTTCTTGTGAGTTAATTGATAAACATCCTAGATTGCTCATACAATAAATATGACCGTTAAAATTGCAAAATTAGTTTAACATAAACGTCATTTGTATTACGTGTGAGTAGCTTAGTTATTTAATAAGCAATAAATTGCTATATTTTTTAATATCCAATTTGCTACTTATTTTGTCAGCTGAAACCAAATTTAGTTTCCAACAAATATATTTTGCGGAACATTTCTGCATAGTGTGGTTTCAAGGCTTTCTCTCCACTTCTTTATGTTTTTCTTTATCGACAGCAAAAGGGGAAGCATTATTATTAATGATTTTATCATTTTTTTTCTTCATTCTTATTTTGTTGCACTCAGGTCGTTTTTACACTCTACGAAATATTTTTCTTTCTTTTTTTTAAATTATTAATTTTTTTAAATTTTTTATAAAAGGTATTTTTATTCTAATAATCCAATAGCATTTTTTTTTAATTCGCTAAATCGACTTAACCATTCCCCACCCAAGAAACAATTCAGATCAAACGATAGCATAAGTAAAAGCGTGGGGAATAGAGCTCTATAGCAAACAATTGGGTCTCTTATCTCGGTGCACCGGGATCTTTTTCAGCTGGGGCATCAGACATGGCGTCTCCGAGGAAACTGGAACTCCGAGGTTTATTGTCGATTTCAAAAAACACATTCTCCGATATCGGTGGGCTAGGTTGGCGTGGAGATTTCAACGGTACATATTCAGAATTTTGGCCATTGGCTGCTTTTTTGCGCGTGGTGGCGGAACTAACCGGCGGTAAGATGATCGCTGCCGGTGGAGATGAGTGTCCCCCCTGCAGTGCGTGGTCCCCATGTTCTAGCGACTGACCACTGATCAATTTTTTCGTGCCCATGCTGCCCGGAGACAATGCACCTGAAGTGGGCTTTACTGTGTTTTCAGGTCTAGGCGGTGATTTTAGGGCCTGGTGCCCCGACGAAAAATTATTGGGGATTGACTTTTTCCGGCCTTCTGACGAACGTTTACTTGTTGGTGGAGGTATAAGGGGGATAACTTGCTCGTTTCCGTTGGTTGGCGAGGTTTTGCTCCCTGTTAGAGGTAATGGCGTTGAAATGGTCAGCTGGGGGTCACTCAACACCAAGTGTTTGTTTGGTTGTTCTGACGGCGAATTTTCGTGAACCTTATCAACCGATTCTTTCTTCTGGTCAGCAGGTGACGAAATGCTTGGTTTTCTGGGCATGTCTACCGATGACGACGGCGGAGAGTATTGGCTGGCGACAGAATGCTTTTGAGAGCCGTTTCCGATTGGTTGATCTCCGATGATGTGTTTTGGTAGTGTTGGCTGAGTAGGCGAGATGAGCACTTTCTTTTTTGAGGCTGATTCAGGTACAGGATAATTTGGAGAAATGTACGGCTGGATAGAAGAAAGAGCAGGATGATCGTCCTTTGAACTTCGTCTTGTCGGTGGCTGCGGGAAGTGGAGGATCTGATGGGGGTGGTTTTCAGCTTCATAACCAGCGTTAGTGGCTGTGTGTTTGGGGCTTCCTTCGTTCACAGGAACAACAAATACAGGTGGTTTCGGACCAATCACGTTCGTACCTTGCCCGTCTCCAGCTGAGGATTTGTCTTTTTTATCTTCGAACACCATAAACATAGACTTGCTGCTCTCTAAAGAAAAGAAATAAAAATAAAATTGTTTAATGACGATTTTATAAAACTTAAAAATAATCTGTCATTCGTATTTCATTTTTTCTTTCGTATGTTTGCTAAAAGTTACGGAAAAATCGTAACATATTCAACTAAATATATTTACTAAATAAACGATTGATTAAACGTAAAATAAATTTAAAGGGTTCTTTGGTCCGTTCTTTCTTTCTTTGACCCTTTCTTTCTCCTGTTTTTCTTTCTTTCTTTTTTTTCCTAATAATTTCATTTTTTCTTTCGATTTTTGATTTTCCTTATTTCTTTTCTGACATCTTTTCTTATCTGCCTTATTTTCATAGACCTTTTCGTTCTCTCTTTCTTTCTTTTGTTCTTTCTTTCTTTCTTTCTTTTCTCATGTTTTCTTTTCGTTTTTAATCCTTTCTTTCTACTTTTACTTTCTTTCTTTCATTCTTTTCCCTTTCATTCATTTTTCTTTTTAACACATTTTATCCTTTCTTTTATATTTGACATTTTCTTGTTTTTGCTTTAACCTTTTCTTTCTTTCTTTCTTTCTTTCTTTCTTTCTTTCTTTCTTTTTTCTTTCTTTTCTTTCTTCCACATTTTCTTTCTTTCTTTCTTTTTTCTTTCTTTCTTTAACACTTTCTTTCTTACTTTAACTCTTTCTTTCTTTGTTAACACATTTTTCTTTTTTCCTTTCCTTCTTTCTTTCTTTCTTTCTTTCTTTCTTCTTTCTCTCTTTCTTTTTTCTTTTTTCTGTCTTTTTTCTTTCTTTTTCTTTCTTTTCTTTCTTTCGTTTTTTCTTTCTTTCTTTCTTTTTTCATTCTTTCTTTAACACTTTCTTTCTTACTTTAACTCTTTCTTTCCTTGTTAACACGTTTTTCTTTTTTCCTTTCTTTCTTTTTTCATCTGGTTTTTCTCTCTCTCTCTCTCTCTCTATCTCTCTCTCTCTCTCTCTCTCCTCTAATCATTCTTCAAATTTAAAATGACGCCATTGTTAGTTAAATGTAATCAACGTAAATATCAATTCCGAGGCAAAATTTTGAAGCACTTCGCTGTTGGACACACATGATTTTATGCTGTTCCAAGCAAATCTCAATAAGTACCAATGAGACAAAACTATTTGAAAAAGTAAGAATATGTCTGCCACAGCCAGTGTTTAACCCCTAAGAATTTTGCTTTATAGACTTTATTTATATTGCTAAATAAATAATAACAAATCGTAGATGTAAATAGGTATAAACAAAGTGTACGTGTAAATACAGGTAATAATAATGTCCAAGTGTAAATACAGGTAAGAACAATGAGCAGGTGAAAATATAGGTAAAAACAATGTGGAGGAGTAAATACTGATAACAATGGACAGGTGTAAATACAGGTAATAACAATGAGCAGGTGTAAATACAGGTAATAACAATGGGCAGGTGTAAATACAGGTAATAACAATGGACTAGTGTAAATACAGGTAATAACAATGGACAGGTGTAAATACAGGTAATAATAATGGACAGGAGTAAATACAGGTAATAACAATGAGCAGGTGTAAAGACAAGTAATAAAAATGGGTAGGTGTAAATACAGGTAATAAAAAATGTCTGGGTATAAATACAGGTATAGCAATGTGCAGGTGCAAATACTGGTAATAACAATGGACGGGTGTAAATACAGGTAATAATGACATTCAGGTGCAAATAAAGTAATAACTATGTGCAGGAGTAGATACTGGTAAGAACAATCAGCAGGTGTGAATACTGGTAAGATCAATTTGCAGGTGTAAATATAAGTAATAACAAATCGTAGGTGTAAATATAAATGATAATAATAATAATGTGCAGGTGTAAATACAAATCGTAAGCGTAAATATCAACTTACGCGATGTTGATGAACTTTTCGGGTCTTTTGCTGGGGCTGCCACTGAAATATTTTTAAAGATATCATTTATAATTCAGATTTATAGACAGTCGAAATATTATGAAACAGGGAAATGTCGCTAGAAACAACGGAAATCGCGCTGTACTGCAACATAATATCAGTCTTCCTATATGGATTGAATACTGGACAATCTCCTCACAGATGAATCGAAGACTGGAGTTTGCTATAAAAATTGAAAGCTCGCACCAGAAAATGATTAACAATATTTTCCCTCCTCAAAATAGAAATTAAAATTGGGAAACATACTTATTAACCAATAAAACTTTTGAGTTTAGTAAATCTAACTTCCTGTGATCCGATTTTTCTTATAATTAGCGTAACGTAAATAAATATTGTTTAGTCTTTAGTAAAAAAAATCAACTGGGGAATGCAAACCATACTGAATATTCAAACTTCCGTATAATTATTATGTTTTAAGCCGCTAGTTGCGAACATTTTCATCCTTTTAATGTATTTCATACAATACGAAAAATATATGAGCGAGACATATAAACGAAGCGAATTCTAGCAGTAGTAATACAGCGCCCATTCCGCTGACTGCTGGAATCACGCAACTTTGCACGCATACTTAAAACAACGAAAACACGAAATTTCCGTACAAAGCATTCACATACATCATTTCACTCTATACTGACGCAATTCATTCATTTGTGCCGTAAAAAAAAATATCTTTCGTTTAACTTTGCGAGAAAATTTGTAACTTGAACGTTGCGAGGAACTTTGTTATTTATTTTTAAAAAGAGTAAGCGAACGACTGAATGCCAGACGCTGTCACCATCTCTGAACCTAGCCCCTCTTAGGGGTTTGTTTGTAACAGCCGCTATATCCCTCTTTGGCCAGACATACATGGCTTAAAAACCCCGTTAGCAGCAGTTACTCCCCATAATGCGCAAAATATACTTTCTGAAACTTTATTTGAGCAATATTAGCTGTTTGAATGTATAATTAATCTGATTTGAAGCAAATATGTATTACTTTAATTTGAAAATAACACAGAAATACAGTTTAAAACCAAACATTAGCTGTGTTTTTAACTGACAGTAGCCATGTTTACGTGTTTGATGACAAGGTGATGACAGGTTTATTGTTGTTCTACACATACTTTATCTGTAAAACATAATTTAAGAAAATGACGCGAGCGCCTTTTTAATAAAATGTTTATATATATATATATATATATATATATATATATATATATATATATATATATATATAGATAATGAGAAACAAACAAAAACAGTAATTTTAATTTATTTGTAACAAACAGTTATTTCTGAAGAAAGATTGAGGTCAATCTGAAATATCAAATATATATATAAATAAATAAATACTTTCATAAAAACATTATTATTTTTTTAATTTGCAACTTTCTCTCTCTCTCTCTCTCTCTATCTATCTATATATATATATATATATATATATATATATATATATATATATATATATATATATATATATATATATATATATATATATATATATACTCAGTAATCTTTAAAATTTTGAAAACATTCTCCATAATCTAATTTTAGAAATGTTGACTTTAAATTTACTTTAGTCATCACTATTATTTTCTGATAATGCCGTGTATGGTCACCCATACTTTCAAAAATCGGCACGTTTATATACATACAAAAAATGTTCAAAATTCTTTTAAAAATTTTGATTTTCGATGACTGGTATTAAGCTTTATCATTTACGATAAGTAATTTAAATGGGTAAAATTAATACAGAATTTTAAAATTTAAAACTTAATGATGTTTTCTAATTAGCATTTTTAAAAATGAGAACAATTCTTGTAAAATTTCATTATTCATTGAAAAAATTGTTTTTCTTAAAACAATAGTGTCCTTAATATATGTTATTTACAAAAACAAAATGATTGCTAAAATACTTCAAGGAGTCATGCTTTTAAATACTATAAACATGAAGAGGCTGAAGTTTTCACAAAGTTAAGTAAATCGGGGTACCAGATGTAAAAACAAAAATATTTTTACCAAAATTTTCTAGAATAAAAATTTCAAAAGTAATTTCATTCATTTGTGAATAAGTTCTAAAAGTTTCACTAAAATGTAACAATTATTTGATTTTTGCAATAATTTATGAATCAATGTGTTTTTCACCGGGAAAAAATATCTTTGAGCCATCGCTGACGAAACAAAAAAAAAACAAGATATTTAAACAAAATTTCGAACGTGATAGAAATGATTAAAAAATTTAATAAAATAATGCTTTGGTCTTTCCTGTTAATAATAACATAAAGATTTTGGTGATAAAACTGTTTTTATCAAGTTCGGGGCCCTTTTTCATCATGCTATGCTGTTTTTTAGCGAGAAAGTGGAGGAACCTGTCATTGAGTATTGCAGAATGCAGGGGCTAGACCGGATTACCCCAATGGGCGTGGTATTGTGACAGTGACGGTTTGCCTTTGTCTGTGTTTGGCATATAAGTTCAAAATGACGCGAAGTCAACAGGGGTCAGCAGGAAATTTGATGCCTCGATACGCTCCCCATACCCAGATTCGAGGGACATGCTAAGATCATACGTGGAGGGGCGTTAAGCCAACGAGCGGCAGTTCTCCTTCTCGCTGTCTCCTCGAATCGATCCAGCCACGTCTGGCCCTCCCGTATAATAAAATGAATAAGAAAGAGAAAACGACTTTCGTTGATATGCAGTGGCGTTTGGGTTGAAGCTAATGGCGACACGAAATGCAATTTAAAGCCTTTATTAACTACCTCAGGAATTATCCAGAACTCACCTTTTATCGAATGGTGACTGTTTCCGATAGAATAAAATTTTTACTTGCATTATTTAAATTAATCGGACTGATATACACGTCATCATTGCCATATTCACAACGTTTCGGCCATTGTACGCTCCGGCCTTCTTCAGGTGATTGGAATTTCGAACCGAGTCCTTTATTTCGTCCACCGGGGTAGATTGTTCTCTGTCTTAGTTATTTCCTGATGTCTCAGTTATTTCCCTTTAACTCAAACTCTCCAAGTTTTGGTTCACCACTGTCGCCTGGTATTGAACCCAGAACTCTTTGGGTCTAGTTACTGGATCTAACCCAAAAAGTTGTGAGTTCAATACTAGACCACTAGGAAATGACTGACATGACACTGAAGAGGCATGACACGTGGAACTAGAACAATCTACCCCGGTGGGTAAATAAAGGGTTCGGTTCGAAATTCCAATCACCTGAAGAAAGCCGGAGCGTACAACGACTGAAACGTTGTGAATATGGCAATGAAGATGAGAATATCAGTTGGAATAATGTAAATAATGCAAGTAATCATAATACCTCATCTCAGAGATATAGACAGATAATAAAATTTCTGCCTCGTCTTTGTTACAAACTTAGCGCGTAACACTTTTTTTTTTTTTTTTTTTTTTTTTTTTGTACACCATACTCTCCTAATCTCAAGCAAGCCTCCCGAAACACAATACGTCTAAATTTAGTATCGGCAAATTATCTTATGCTCTTATATCTTTTTAGCAAAACTAAATCGACATCATGATGAAGAAGATACTTACGTGCAGATACCGTAGAAGTCGTTGTGGCTGAAAATAGACGCAAAAGAAAAAAGTTTCATTGATGCAAACAAGAAATTTGTCTTCATACTCAGTAAGCGCTAACGCTAGAATTCTACGTTATTACTGTTCTATGACCAAAACTGTAAATGGCGGAAATTCCTACTACGATGCTGGAATATCGTCTTTGAAGTCCCAATGCACGATTTCTATTTGTAAAAATAATCAAATCTTTCATCAGCAATTGCAGTCAAATTAACTCTACTACGGGCCTTGGTGTCGCTAAAGCAACTAAAAGAAAAACAAGAATAAAAGAAAAATAAAGTTAAACAAAAATAGCTACTAAATAAATCCTTTCGGACTCTGTTACTGGTGTAACGGTTAAAGGAAAAACGACGAAGCGAGTTCGAATTCTGGTCTTGACCGTTATATTCACTTTCATTCAAAAGCTTACTTTTCTTTTTTTTTTTTTTTTTACAAAATGTTCACTTGTACGCTAAGAAGTCTATGGATATTTCCACACACACACACACACACACACACACACACACACACACACATATATATATATATATATATATATATATATATATATATATATATATATATATACTGGTTGCGCCAGAAATACTTCCCAGGCAATGGAAAGACAATTGTGCCAGTAGTATCCCCATCTAGCTACAGTCTTACCTTTATGTGGGAGATATTTTGGGATGTATATGTGGGCACCTTATTTACACACACACACACACACACACACACACACACACACACACACACACACACACACACACACACACACACACACACATATATATATATATATATATATATATATATACCGGGTGTAACAGCAAAAATTTAAGCTTTGAGCCATTGTATCTTAGAAATGATTAAAGATATCTTACTGGAATTCTCCGATGTTTTTATAAAACTATTGGACTCTACTTTGAACAATAAGAATGTATTTAGCTCAAGTTAAAATGATGGTCCCTCTTGCTGTTGTGACCTCCTGATCCAGTTTCCCCCTCTATTATTACCCCTTTTTTAAATTTATTCACCGATCTCTTGATTGTTCTTGAATGAACTTCGAAGATGGAAACCAGAGTATGAATATTGGTGCCATTACAGAAGGCCGGGAGGATCTTTTTCTCCTCTCACTACTGCTCAGTTAAGAAGACATAGTGACACTGACAAAAAAAAAACGATTTTAACCTATTCTCTTTCAAGCTGAATAACTTGCAATGTTTTTCCGTGATTCTTACGATAGATAGTGTCAAAATGGCTAAACGTCTTATCTGAAAACCTGGAAAAAAGAAATTCAATTAAATTAGTATTTTTTTTTTTGTTTTTTAGATAGTAAACATTTTGTGGGATGAACAATTATTCTATGCTGTTACACGATTTGGACAATTTTACTACTACACCGGATATCTTACTTATTATAAAACGCAGATTGTGCGTGTGTGCGCGTGTGTGTGTGTGTGCGCGCGCGGGTGTGTGTGTGTGCAGGTATGTAGAAAAATAGGAAAGAACACGTTAGGTAAATAATCCAGGGTTCTTTAGTATTTTTGTTTTTATTTAAAACAAAAAACAAAAACAGTGTTCCATACAGAAGCTTAGATTATAATTATTTTTTTTTAAATATGATTCCTTCGCTACATAAGAGTTCCCATGTTTCAAAAACGAGCATTTCGCTTGAAGATGAAACAGGGCTTGTTACTTTAATTCAATTTAATTTTAATAATTATATTGATGGTTTCGGCTCTCGTTTTTAAACATGAGAACTCTTATGTAGCGAAGGAATCATATATTTTAAAAAATGATTATAATATATATATATATATATATATATATATATATATATATATATATATAAAGAGAGAGAGGAAAGAGAGGAGAGAGAGAGAGGGAAGTGTGTGGAAAGCGAAGAAAAGAAATAATCTTCAAACACAGCCATACAAATTTAGATAATTTTATTATTGTTTATAAAAATAATCTTTGTTTTCTGTCAAGTTGAAAGAAACAAGTTACAAAGTTCCTCGCAAAGTTCAACGAAAAATATTTCGGCTTTTTTTTACAACACAAAAAATGAATTACGTTAGTATAGAATGAAAGGACGTATGTGAATGCTTTATGCGGAAATTTCGTGTTTTCGATGTTTTATGTATGCGTGCAAAGTTGTGTAATTCTAGCAGTCAACCGAATGAGCACTGTATTACTACTGATAGAATTCGTTCATTTATATATCTCGCTCATATATTTTTATAATGTATGAAAAACATTAAAAGCGTGAAAATATTTGCAACTAGGAGCTTAAAACGCAATAAATTGTACGTATTGTGAGTATTCAGTATCGTTTGCATTCTCCAGTCGATTTTATACTGAAGACTTAAAGAATATTACTCAATTTATAAGAAAAATCAGATCACAGGAAGTTAGATTTACTAAACTCAGGAGTTTTATTAGTTAACAAGTATGTTTCCCAATTTTTAATTTCTATTTTGAGGAGGGAAAATATTGTTAATCATTTTCTGGTGCGAGCTTTCAATTTTTATAGAAAACAACAAAGAAATGATCGTCTGCTTTTTGAAAAATTGAACTGGGTTAGAGATAACGTCGCTGATTGGTCAATAAATACTAATGGGAAATTTGAATTGAGAGATCGTGTGAGTTGATGTCTGTGTGATCCTATTTTTGTTGATTTTAGTGATTTTTCTTAAATGCATACATTGGTTTTACAATTTTTAACGCGCGCGCACACACACGCACACACACGCACACGCACACACACGCACACACACACATTTAGTGTAAAAAAGAAGTGTATGCAAATGTAATATCTATTATGGGATAAATCTCAGCAAAAATGACGTTCTAATTCTAGATTAGGAGTTGGAATTTTAAGAAGAAAAATCAGGCAAAAAACAATTAGGTAATATTTCGTTTAATTGGACTTCACTTAGTATCGACAACGCCACCCTCAGCAACGTAGGGCGGAACGAAGAATAACCGATATCACGGGGACAAAATATCACAATGATCAGCAGATATCCCAATGGGTATCTGATGATGAACAGAGGGTACTTGGTCGAAACGTTGAGTTTATAATAAAATCTACAGGGTGCGGCAAAATTATCGCCCTTTTTTATTAACTTTTATTCAAGAATAATAAATTACAACAGTTTAAAAAAATGTATAAGTATTGTCACATCAAATACAACACGATTTGTTATGATAAACAAGCTATTTAATATGTTTAAAATACTCCCCTTCATGTTCAATACATGCTCCCCTTCATGTTCAATACAACCCTGAACCCTATCAGCAAGACTTCTACAAAGCATTTGATGCATTTCTTCTATAATTCCTAAACACTTTTAAGAAATTGCTTGTTTTAATTGAAGTTTTGTCTTTGGATTGAGACTGTAAACAGGATCTTTTAGTCAAGAAAAAAGTCTGGTGGTGTTAAATCACGTTCGCTTAAACTCAACAATTGCTTCTAACCTACGTACAAAATATATATATATAATATTCATTAAAGACATTTTTATGTTTAACGTTCTTTTTATAGATACAAGTATTTAAGTAAATGCTCTGTTTATAATAAACAGTATTTAATAACATTTACCGGCCTGAATGTCCGAGAAATTTTCATAGAACCTGCATCCTATACGGAACCGTCATTTACGCTGACGTGCCTTGACCGCTCGGCCATGAGCAGTTACGAATGTAGGAGATTCATAGAAGATTGAAGTTCATAAGCAGTAAATTCAACCTTGCCTACCGAACGCTCCTTTGTGGCCGAGCGGTCAATGCACGTCAGCGTAAATGACGGTTCCGTATAGGATGCAGGTTCGAATCCTGTCAAAGGACGAATATTTTCTATGAAAATTTCTCGGACATTCAGGCCGGTAAATGTTATTTAATACTGTTTATTATAAACAGAGCATTTACTTAAATACTTGTATCTATAAAAAGAACGTTAAACATAAACATGTCTTTAATAAATAAATTGTCGGACTTTGTCCATTTCTTAAAATATAATATATATATATATATAATATATATTGAATATAATATATATAAATATAATGATTTCTTGGCCGTAAATCTATAGTCAATCTATACATGAAATCGACATATCAGTCAGTTAAGTGATACACGCTTGGGTGATCATGTCTCTTTCGATTTATGACTGACTAGACAGATTTTTCCGCAGTAGGTTGCCATTTCTTTTTACGGTAGACTCGTTGTCAGTCAGGGCTATAGGAGCCAGTCTATTCTGCTATTCAACCCATAGCTAGGGGGAGAAGTGACGGATTTATACCTTTTCCAGGGACATTTGCGCGTAAGTGAATGTAACGAACCCGACTGAAATTCGAACCCGGTTCTCCGATTTTCCATTCCGAAACGATATCTATTACACCACAACGGACATTCCTACGAATATATTGATATTCCAAGCGTAGCTTAGATGTGGCACAAGGCCGAAATAAGGAGCACCCAGTGAGGATCGAACTCACTACTCAGTCGTAATTGTTCTAGCGAGACAAGCTTGTTAACCATGACACCAGGTCGAGGTACTCTTCCTTACGAATATATATGATTGTTAGAACCAGGGTTAGAGAATTTTAAAATTAAATCCGAAAAAAAATCTATCTACTTACTTGTGGCTGGAGATGGTGTAAGGGGCGTTTGAGCTGAAAAGAACAAACATTATTGTTAGTCGACATATAACAAATTTCAGTCATTTTAAAAGAAAAAGATTTGGGAGAAATAAGTGACATGGCTTCTTTTTTACATTCCATCCATGTTAATTCAAGATTATAATGAATGTCATTAGATCCGACGTGCTTTTAACCAACTAGGTTACGAAGAATGTCGTCGAGTGCGCAATGAATGTTATATAAAGAATAAGAGAAAAAAAAATAAAAAAGGAAAAAGAAATAGAATTATTACAAAGCAATTTTTGAAGGGAAAAATTTATATTTAAATTATATTTAAATTTTAAAATATATTTTAAATATTTGAAATTTATTTTAATGGGTTGAACAGGGCCTATGGAAAAGGGTTTCAACCGGTACTCTGTTTCGGGGCCGAAGAACTAATAAGGGCCTCACAGCAACCATGCAACTTTTCTACTAACACCAGCCTGACGTACACTTAATTTACATACTCAAACAACTGTACTTATCACAACCACTTCTTTTTATTGACATTTACTATTGATTACTGTAGGACTAGTTGTTTAAACATATGATAACATCAAGAGCACCTACTTACAACCCCAGGTTAGATGCATATATGCGAAAATTAGCGTAATGATGAAACTAGAGTACACCAGAATTTTCGCGCCATCATGTGCCTGTATGGATTGTTTCGCGAGGACTTTATGTATGTAATTGTTAGAGAATTCACGATCTTATTATGAACGTTTAAAAAACATTTCTCTAAATACTGATTTATACTTCCGCCCTAAATGAATGTTTGTTATATTACGCTATAGCTGATCATGAAAATAAAGCATGTATGAGAATTTACGTGTAAATTTTCCTGACATAAAATCCTCAATTTTGAGAGAAATTTTTGCTTGCCTCGATGCCCCAAAGGGGTCTTGTACCGCCATGCAAAATTTTTCTTGGGGGCTCTGCAGTTGAATAAAAAAAGATAGTTAAACTTTTAAATGACAGGCAATAAAAGCTTTCAAATAATTTTTTAAGACTTGAAATTTTTACTATGACACTGACCACGAGTTTTCTCGTTTTTTTATGGGTTTTGCCATCAAGGCTACGACCACCAGCTTTTATCGCTGTTTTTAACGCAAGTAACTGGTATCTGGTATTTAAGGCGGGAAGGGGAAATCGTATTGGTAAGTAAAAAAAAAAAATTATGGGAAAAAATTTATTGAAAATAAACGAAAACATTTGAAAAAAGTTTTATTGCCTAAGTTATCTATTTTTAATGTTGACGTTTGAAGTTTGATTTAGTAATTGACCGATGGCAGTCAACGTATTAAATCCTAAATTTTCGAGAATTTTGCACAAAGAAAAATGTAAATAACTGATGATTAGATTCAAGTGGTTTTTGTGAAAGATAAGATAGTAATTTTTTTAAAAGAGAGACTTCTATACTGAACTATTGATCGAAAAAATGTCAGCTGGTTTCAGTGGAAAATATATTAGGTGTTTCATAGCCAGAAGCAAGTGACAAAAATGCTACGCGCTCGACTGAATGAAGGTAAAAAGCGAGCAACTAATTCAGGAATGGATGATAGTCAATGAACGTCTTTGAAAATATTTCACACAATTTTTTATACCAAAGATTATTTTAAAAAAATGAAAATTAATAATTGTTGGTGACGTTCAGATTCGTTTGGAAAATATATATTGACTTTTTTTTTATTAAATTTCAATCATACGAAAACAACATACAACCACGTAAATTGAACAAACGCGATTTTTGCTTCTTTTTGTCAAGCAAAGAATGCATATTTCAGGTTGCAAACATGCAACGGATCCCTCACACAGCTCTACACCGGCCGGACAGATAAACACTCACGTTGCATCTCTGTTTTCGAAAACTGGGAAATGCCCGTTTCACGCTCACAAAAAGGTGAAAATTAGTGCCGAACACTGTTTTCAATATATCTTGATAATTTATTCGGGGATTTACTTGCGCTTTCTTGATGGGTAGATAGGTGACGCTTGGTATAACTTCTTTCATGTGAGTCTAGCAGATCAACACTTACCTTCGACTCTTCCCTCCAACAACTCTCTACTCATCTCAACATCACGACGCGTGGCTGGCAAATGTAACGGGCGACATCGGAACTACTCGGAGAGATGCTCTATCCCCGTTAACAGACGGACCAGAACTGGCTATTTCATTCCCAACTGGGACTGTTAATATAAACCTGTGATCGGAAATCCTAAATGTCCGTTTTGGTGTCACTTGTTCACAAAAGTTTTCATTTATTTATCTTTTTATTACTCTATGGTCAAGTGGATGACTGCTTTAATGAGTATATCCTACATACTTGTTGCTGGTTATAAAAAACTTGAGATCGAGATAAAACATTGCACTATCCCTTTGTGGATGACCCAATCATAGCGTTTGTCTTTAAATACAACTCCTGTTATTTATTTAAATTCTCTTTTGATTGTCCATTAGAATTTATAAGGAAATATAAATTAAAATATAAGAGTTGTCACAATTTAATTCCTGGCATAACCAAAGAGTATTGCTGGAATAATGTGTCAAGTAAATATTTCTACTCGATCACGTCCGGACATATTCCAACTTATGCATTTTTGTGACGCAGACCAGATGAGTCATTCATTACCGAGCAGTAGAGGAAGTTGTACGTGTTCATGTTATATGGTTGACAAAAAATGAATGAAAAGAATATGGAACAGCGGATTATCATCAAGTTTTTTTTTAAAAAAGATTAGTAAAATTGCTAGTGAAACGTTAGACCTATTAAAAATGGATTTTGGTGAACATGCTATGAAGAAATTAGGTGTTTTTGAGTGATACAGGCTGTTCAAGAAAGGGCAAAAAGATGTGAAAATTACAAAGAAGAGAAGCAAATGTGGGCAGAGTGCGAACCTTGATACTCTCCGCTCAGATCGAAGACTGTGTGCAACTGGTAGAACTAAATGTGACTAGTGAAACGTTAGCCATATTAAAAATGGATTTTGGAGAACATGCTATGAAGAAATCGAGTGTTTTTGTGTCTGTTCAAGGAAAGACGAAAAGATGTGCAAATTACAAAGAACAAAGGCAAATGTGGACAGAGTGAGAACTTTGGTGTGCTCAGATCGAAGATAAAGTCTGCGATTGATTAGAGAAAACCTGAATATAAACGGGGAACAGTGAGGCAGATTCTAACAAAGGATTTTGAAATGAGAAGAATTTCCTCGAAGATTGTGCCTCGAATCTTGATTGATAAACAGAAACAATTTTCACTATTTACATTATTCGGACTATTGTCCTCATCTTTGTCGCCGTATTTATTACAACATTTCAGCCGTTGTACGCTCCGGCCTTCTTCAGGTGGTTGAAATGTCGAACTGAATCGTTTATTTCGCTTACTGGGGTAGACTGTTCTAGTTCCACGTGCCATGTTTAATGGATGTCAGTTATCAGTTATCTCCTGTTAATTCCCCTCTCCAAGTTCTCCACTGCCTTAACCGGGTATTGAACTCACACTCTTTGGGTCCTGTCACTGGATCTAACTAACACCTTCACTAATGTTCTCAAGAACATATGGCACAGTGGATAAAGGCCTTCATGGCCGTTAACTTTGCGAATGTCTTTAGGATGAACTTCGAAGAACAATATTTGGAGCTTTCAAATCACAGCACAGCCCTGAACCAGTAATTTGGCTGAGATTTATTGATGATATTTTATTTATCTTGGATACGCAAGAAAGTTTGCTAAAGTTTGTACATTTTTATGATACTTTTTTCACAAAAGAATAATTTTCGATCACATATAAAATTTATATATAATTTCTCCAAAGCTAGTGTTGAATTTTTAGACACTAAAATTCTCAAGGAATCGTCTTATGACCGAATTATTTGGCAACTGAACGTCATCACACATTTACTTACACTTTCTGATCATCCTTATCACACGATAAAATCAAACCCGAAGTGCCAATTTTTACGCATGTCGAATTTGCGCTGAGATAAAAGACTATTGGAAGTATGTTAATAATATTTCGAATTATGTTAAGCGTGGTTATCAAGAATCTCGACATGAAACAAATTGCCAAAGAAATAGCTAAGAATCAAAATTACCATAATTTTATAACAGATCAAAAAACTGAAAAACACAATCAAAATTCTGACAGAATCTATTCGTCATCAATTGGCACCGAAATTTTACAGGAATTTCAAAAATACTACATGACAGCTATGAACACATTGCGTAAAAATATCCGCGTTTTAAAGAATTTTTTCCCAAACCGCTTATCGTTTCTTTCAAAAATAGAAATAAAAAAAAAACATCAGGCAAATTTTAACAAATGTAAACGTCCATCCTCAAAAAATTGAAGTTTCAGATCTTTATACTTCCGAAAAAACTCATAGAAGAGAAAAACCCTGTGCATTGTGCAACAACATAGGTCACGTTAATTCTATCACAAATTCAAAGAGAAACACCACAATATATACAGAGGGCGGCAATTGTACTGATTCCCATTTAATAGACACTGCCCAATGTACCAAACATGACTTGATTTATGTAGTTTTTACAATGGAAAACTGAAATAAAACATTCAATGGACACAGGTATGATCTCAGACACAACAATGTGACAACAACGAAACTTGCAGAATATTTTTATTACAAATGACTATAATTTCGACAAGCATCTTAAGATGCATATTCTGAAAAAATATTTGGAATCTACCGACCTTTCAACCCTTAAAACGGATGAAGATGGCTATGTAAGCAAATTACTAACTTCCCGCCCCTGGGGGATGAACAGAATGGCAGGAGAGTTCCATAAGATTTATCCTAAGTTGTTTGATTAATTCCTCTTAGTAACTAATCAACTAACAGAAAATTCCAAAATGAAGATCACCATCATATTAAACACGTTTCAGTTACATGCCTTCAGGCGGCCGGCGTTTTATTCGTTCTGACGCGTTCATTACCAAGACAGACTTTTTTTCATTACAAAACAAGTAACGTTTGTACAAAGACTTATAATTTTTCTAAGATTTATATATCTTAAATATAACTTGAAGACAGATATTCTGTTGAAATACTGTTTAATATTGTCAAACAATGTGTTTTTCTTTTTATTTTATTTTCTTAAATCGCGCTCTTCTCTTAAATATTATTATTATTTGATATCTGCTCTGACAGATGATATCTTCTCTGACTGTTAGATATTTCCTGTGCACAAGTGTGATATCAGGACGATTGCTCTCCAAGCACCATTATTATTATTAGTAGTAGTATTTAAAAAATCTATTTTGACTTGCATTTGTTTTATAATCACGTGCTGGGTACTAACTAATAACTGAGGGTAAGTGAAGAATGTGATCTTTTTGATGCTTCCACTTAATCAAAGAAAAGACAAGTGTCAGCAAAAAAAAATTAATTTTAATTTTAATTTTTTAATCATTTTGCTCCAAGTAAGGAAATAAAGCCACTAAGATACAAGTGGTTACTGAGAGTGAGAGAATATGAGAGAAAAAGAAAAATATTATTAAGGAAAGAGAAGAATAAAAGAATAGGAATTAAGAAAACAGAAAATAAGGATTGATATTGGATTTAAATTGATCAAAGATGACCGGAAAGCAAGAGGCCGGAAGAGAGTTCTACAAGTGAGAAATGTGAGAGAAGAAACTGTTAGCATAGAACTTACGATTTTATTTAGCCAATTCAAAAGTAAAATGATAAGACCTTGCCGCCAATCTAGTACTGAGCTTAAACTCATAGAGTCTAGATAGCACAAAGGAATGTTCACCAAATAATTACCATGAAAGTATTTATAGAAAAGTCACAAGGAAAATACGTTACGGAGGTTGGAAAATGACTGAAACCGAGGTGCCAAGTCAGGACCAATAACATTGCAGATACTTTTTTGGATTTTATCGAAAATTCTAAATATATAGCAGGAGCACAGGGCTATATGTAGCAGCCTATTCTAATCCTAGGTGAATGGTTACTCTCCTGGAGGTTAGCATCAGCCATGGTGATGGAAGGCGGAAACAGGTCTCTCAGATGATTAATAATAATTTCGCCCCAAGAAAATAAAGCCACTGAGACGCAAGGAAGCGTCAAAGAATATGAAAAAAAAAAAAGAAAAACATTATTAAAGAGAAAGACTAATAAAAGTATAAGAATTAAGAAGACAGAAAATAAAGGATTGACACTGAATTTAATTTTTTGAAGATCAAAATTGACAGGAAAAAGAAAGAGAGTTCCACAAGCGATAAGTGCAAAAGAAGAAATTGTTAGCATAGAACTTACGGTTACAATTTCAACTGTAAAATGATGAAACCTTGGCGCTAATCTAGTACTGCGCTTAGATGAATAAAGTCTAGCTACTACAGAGGAAAATAATATTTATATTAATAAATTACAAAGATGTGGCACAAGGCCAAAAGGAGGGATAGGAGAAGGCTGGTCTTTAATCTGATATATCTTAATCATATCTATCTACAATTACTGACCCAAACATGCCACAGTATTCTTTACACCAAAATCTAAACATTCTTACTTACCATTCTTACTACAGTCACCATAATACCTCACAGTCTTTATATAGTCCTAACTAGTCCCCAGAGACACAGGAAAGTTAATCCAAACAATTACCATGAAAGCATTTAAAGAAAAGGTGCAGGGAAGATACGTTACAGTGATGGAAAAGTGACGGGAACCGAGATGCCAGGTCAGGGTCAATTACATTGCAGATTCTTCTTTGGATTGTTATCAAGCATCTCTAGATAGGAGCAGCGTACAATATGCGGCAGCAATATTCTACTGGTGATTTGAGGTGGACTAGAGGCCTAATAAACCCTTGTTCAAATTCATTGAAACAACCGTTTTAGATTCCTTCCTTTTACCATATGGTCAGTTTTAGACCGACTGGAGTGACAGTGTATTATCGATTTCTATTTATTCCTCAAATTAGGCTATTTACAGTGGTGTGCAGTAATACGAATCTATTGTGTGTATGCTGGAATTTGGCCTTGAAAAATATTGTGTCATCCATGATTGCATCAGATTTTCATCACGCCAAAACACTATTGTCTCGACTGTCAATTAGTTGTCCTACAGCCATTGTCTGCGATGGACATTACTCCAAGGATGCGTACGAAAATTGTAACGCTGCAGGAACACACTGGCAAGCATTACTAGTGAGCAAATCAAAGATTGACCCCGAAACTCTCCTGATTTAAATCCAATCAAGAATCTGTTGTTAGTCTGCAAGTAACGACCTCGTGGAATGGACACAAGAAGTACTAACATGTGCACTGGATCATGTTTCATTGAAAAATGCAAAAAAGTCAATAATAACGGAATTTTTCGTTTTGTTGCAATTAATTTGCACAAGGGTGTAGACGTTTAAGTCAAGATACCTCATTGAGTCTACAACTGTCATGACTGAAAAAAATTCAATATATTCTTAATAAGGATGGAAAGCTTCTAGCATGGTTGTGAACGTGCGGAATATTTACAACATCGACTGGTCTTAAACTCACGTTGGCTTTACACTGCATTTTCGATTTTTCTGAGCTTTCAAAATAATCAATCGATCGGACTTACATTAGTACTGAAAGCTTTACTTCTACTTTCTTTGTAATGCTTTCACCCACAAGCAAGGCAATAAAGTCACTAAGACGCAAGAGATTAATGAGAGTGAAATAATATGAGAAAAGGCATCATTAAGGAGAGTGGACAATTAAAGATAGCATTGCATCTACATTTTTGAAGATCGTAGTTGACAGGAAAGCAAGAAGCAGGAAGAAGGTTCCATAAGCGAGAAGTGCGAGAGAAGAAACTATTAGCATAGAACTTACGGTTACATCTAGAAATCTCAAATGTAAAATGATGAGACCTACCTGCCAATCTAGCACTTCGCTTAAATTCGTGAAGTCGAGGTATTAAATATCTCATCAGAAAAAAAATTACCTACAAATATTTATAGAAAAGACACAGGGAAGCCATTTTACGGTGTGGGGAAGTTGAAGAAGCCGAGATGCCAGGCCAGGATCGACAACATTGCAAATTCTTTTTGTGAACTAAAGACTAGTAACTTGTGCGCACAACGATAGCGTACATACCAGAATGACTGTTAAGGAACTGTGGACTGTCCCAGCCCATGAGTATATCTAGAAAAAAAATAACATCGAGACAGATATTTCAAAACGAATAAAACGGTCCCAACTAAACAGTAATAAGAGCTAAGTTCTTTTTTTCCTCATGAAAAAAACCCCAACAGAACAAGCAAAAGATGATTATCTTATACGCAACATCAGAAAAAAATTCGATATTGCTTCATCATTTTCCGTGTTTAGCGAATCCGTACAACTGTATTGATATAGGTTCATATGAAACCTTCTGGGAACATTGGACGTCTGGTGGCGTAATGGTTCTCAGTGCGGAAAATAGAATCAGCAGGCGGATTTCAAATTCCGTCTGGTCTGTTGCATTTACACCTCCGGGAAGGACATGACGTCATCTCTTCTCCCCTCCTTACCAGCTACTGATTAAATAGCAGGGTAGATTAGGATTTCTAGCCTAGGATGCCAATCAGCCTAGGAGAAGGGCAACACCGAATTCTAAATCGTAGCAAAGGAAACGTGGAGAGCCATTATCGCCTACTTCCAAAAGGCAAATGACATTTAGAACCGCGAAGAAGGCAACGGTAAACCACGCCGCTGTCCTTCCAAGGAAGGCATGGCAATTCTTAGATAATAAACTAATTCTCAAATCAAATAAACTAATTCTCAAATTCTCTCTCTCTCTATATATATATATATATATATATATATATATATATATATATATATATATATATATATATATATATATATATATATATATATATATATATATATATATATATATATATATATATATATATATATATATATATATATATATATATATATATATATTCGTCGAGTATGATTTGCTACCTTCCCCCATCACCGAGTCCGATTGGAACAGTTGGTATGACGTTTGCATGATAACGTAACTATCCGGGTTTCAATTCTCGGTAGTGAATGAGTTCCAAATATAGGACGAAACGTGCATTCTGTTGGGGTGTCTTCTAGACTCGGTGAATTACTTAATTATAATTATCTCAAATCTTCTTAATTTGTATCACTTATAAGATGTAACAGCAAAGTGGTTCAGATCGTGTAACACCATAATTATCCATCCCACAAAGTGTTTAATATAAAAAAAGCTAACAGAGTATCGTTTTTCTTTTAGTCATCTTGGAACTATTTGGCGCAAGAATCACTGAAAAACCCTTTGAATTATTCGGCTAGAAAGAGAGCAGGTTAAAATTGTTTGATTTTTTTTTTTCACGGCCACTGTCTTCCCAGCCGAGCAATAGTTAGAGGAAAAAGATCATTCATGCCTTTAGTAATGGTACCAACATTCATACTCTAGCTTCCATCTTCAAAGTCCGTTCAAGAACCATCAAAAGAACGGTGAATAAGTTTAAAAAAGAGGGAAAAGTAGAGAGGAAAACTGGATCAGGAGGTCACAACAGGAAAAGGGATCATTATTTCAACTTAAGGCTAAAGGGATTAATTAGAAAAGATCCAACTCAATTCATAAGACATTTGACACGTGAGAGTGGAGTTTCATCAAGGACAGTCCAAAGAACAATGAAAAAAGACCTGAAAATGAAATCGTATGTGAAAACTGTGAGCACCTTGTTACTCTAGGACAGAAAATAAGAAGGTTAAAGAGGGCGAAGATCATCTTAAATAAGGTGTAAAATGATCCAGGAATAGTATATATATATATATATATATATATATATATATATATATATATATATATTATTTGAACTTAATTTCAATTCCTCATGAGCTTCCGATCCTTAGCAATGATTAATTAATGATGAGCATCTCACTTTCGTTTTCGATTTCAACACGTTTCTTCTGTGAAGCTTGGAGAGTAATTATGAATTCATATTGAGTCCAATAATGTTATAAAAATCTTGAAAATTCCAGTAAGGTATCTTTAATTATATCTAAGATACAACGGTTCAGAGATTAATATAACAATTTGACAATTGTGGTGTTATACCCGGTGTATATATATATATATATATATATATATATATATATATATATATATATATATATATATATATATATATATATATATATATATATACACATATATATATGTGTGTGTGTGTGTGTGTGTGTGTGTGTGTGTGTGTGTGTGTGTGTGTGTGTGTGTGCGATTGAAATTGGCAAATTACGTTACTGAAATTGGAGCCAACAAATTACCGAAGCAATTATTTTAACGTCCGAAATACAAAAAAATAAGACGTTTTAAGGATGTTGTTTAAAAGTGTCAGTGTTTGGGTGTCAATCTGAGGAGAGTGCAGAGGATTTGGAAAGAGTTGGATGAGTCTAATGCTGATTACGAAGGTGTTTGGAGAGATCATGAGTGATGATGACGTTATGCCCCCATTCATCTTCCCACAGGGCCTCAGACTTAACACGGAGGCCTACGTCAAGTGGTGCACTGGGTCAAGAATATGGCTGCTAGAAGAGCCTGTGTCTGGCAACAGGACTCTGCACCATGCCACACAAGCAGGAGAAACCAATCAGGGCTGTCAGTCAATTTCTATGACCGCATCACCCCTTACATCTGGCCACCTCACTCCTCAGACTGCACCCTCTTGATTTTTATGTGTGGGGCGCAGTTGAGCAAGAGACCAACAAAACTCCTTGTGACATCAAAGATGAACTAAAGGCAAGGATTATGGCAGCATTCACCAGCTTAAACAATAAGACTATCCAAATGATTTGCAAGAGATTCCGAAGTTGTCTGGAGGCCATGGTTGAAGCCAATGGGGATTTTATTGAATGAATTTACTGTTTAGTATTTCAAAAAATTTTTGTGTAATTTTGGTAAATATATTTGTTATCTATGTTAGAGCGTATGAGGTACATGATATGAATTTCTCGGACGAGGAGTTATCATTATTTACATTCAGACTATTTTCCTCATCTTTGTTGTTGTTATCACTTGCTCACCTTCTGTGTGAATTTCTGGGGTGGGGAGTTATCATTATTTACATTCAGACTATTGTCCTCATCTTTGTTTTTATTATCACCTGATTGCCCTCTTTCTGAATTTATGAGGTGGGGAGTTATCATTATTTACATTCAGACTATTGTCCTCATCTTTGTTTTTATTATCACCTGATTGCCCTCTTTCTGAATTTATGAGGTGGGGAGTTATCATTTTTTACATTCAGACTATTGTCCTCATCTTTGTTTTTATTATCACCTGATTGCCCTATTTCTGAATTTATGAGGTGGGGAGTTATCATTATTTACATGCGGTCTATTGTACTGGTATTTATTGTCATTATCAATATGTTTCGGCTGTTAAGCTTCTTCAGGCGCTTGTCAATCCGGGTAACCTTTTGAGAATTTAGCTCAAAATTCCTTGAAGTTTACCCTACTCAACAAGCCCCAGATGACCGGAGAGCGCAACGGCTGAAACGTCATGATAATAACAACAAAGATAAGGACAACAGTCCGATTGTAAATAAGATGTACTTGAGTTGGTTGGTGAAACAAGTTTGGGTACTATAGTTAATCCAAGATGGATTTATGAAAAACCCCAGGGGATTAGATGATTCCATGTTGTTTAGGGGTAATGATTCCACCACCCCATAACAAAATTTGAAGGGGGAAAACATATTTAAAAACGCACTAAGAACTTAATCCCTAAACACAAAATAAATAATATATTCATTAAATATGGTTTCTTTTAATATGTATTGCAAAGATTTTATTATTGATTTAAAAAGTTGACAAAATATTAGTAAAGAAAATGGTAATAAATGCTCACCTATGACATCTTCATCGGTCTTTTGTGATATATTTTGTAGTGCCGAATGTGACGTACTTTGTGAAACGCTGTCCAAGATTTTATCGTCTGTTTTTTTCATTTTATTCTTTAACGTTTCCAGTTCTTCCTGAAAAATTATAACGAGGAAAAATATGTATATGTCTTTAAAATACAAAGATAAATTTGCTTGTTGACCTTTCTCCGATCTTAATGAAGTGAATTTTACGACTTGAAAAATGTTAACACGGTTTAGAATCTCAAGCGAATTTAGAAAGAATTACAAATCTCATACGAATTGCTTCGTGTCCACAAAAAGAACATTGTTTCAAAAGGAAGATTTCTCCATTAACACCGCTCTTACTCCATACAACGTTTATTTACAAGATTGTAAAAATATGTGAATCAAATACAGTGTGAGTTTTAGTATTTCTTTTCTTTCTTTTTATGTGCTGTGTCATTTCAGGACGTAGGTGATCATGGCTTTCCGCTTTCCCCTTTCCTTTGCAGCTCTGAACAAGTTCCGCCCCTCTGCCACCTCCCCACTGAACATGTTCTGTCATCCACTTGCTTAGGCTCGCCAGGTATGTCATGCGTTGTTTTCCCTTGTCTCTCTTTCCCTCTATTCGACCTGTGAGTATCATATTCTCCAGGCCTTCCTTCCTCATTATATGTCCCAGAAACTTCAGCTTCCTTTTCCTGATGTTAAGCACAAGCCTCCTCCTGGTTTGGATCCTCTCCAAGACTTCATCATTGCTCACACGCTCGGTCCATGATATCCTCAGCATCCTTCTGTAGAACCACATCTCCGTCACCTCGAGTCTTTTCTTCATCTTTGAGGAAATCGTCCAATATTCGCTGCCGTAAAAAAGGACAGATGTCACGTAACAGCTCAGTACTCTTTGTTACCAAAGAAATCCTCCTGTCTCGCAATACTCTGCCTAGCTTTTGGAATGTGTCCTTGGCCATCCCAATACGCCTATCTCAGTGTCGCACTTGCCGTCCTCTGTCAAAGCACTTCCCAGATATTTAAACATCCGCGTCTGCTTGATTCTAGTGTCCCCGACCCGCAAATCACATTTCGGGCTCATCCTTTTACTGATGACCAATGCATTTTGTCTTCTTGTAGTTAATGCTTAGTCCCTTCTTCTCGCTCTCCTTTGCTACCTTCTGTCGGGGGTTTTGCAATTTCTTTTCCGTGTCTGCTATCAGTACTGTGTTATCTGCGTATCTTATGTTGTTAAGATTGTGGCCGCCGATGCTGAATCCTGGTAGGATTTCCAATTCTCTCAGAATTGCCTCACTGTATTGGTTGAATAAGTCCGGTTTATTATTGACCATTTTATAAAGAAATAAATTTGAAAAGAAATTTGATTTTTCAAAAATTTATCAAAATCTACACAAGATTTATTACTTAGCATTTCGTAAATAAATAACTACGAAAAATTTTTTTTTATTCATAATTTTATAAAAATATCTATGAAGTATGGAACAAGAAAATTTAAATAAACATGATTTTTCCGGATGTCATACATTTAAATAAATATGATTTTCCGGATGTCATGCATTTAAATAAATATGATTTTTCCGGATGTTATACATTTAAATAAATATGATTTTTCCGGATGTTATACATTTAAATAAATATGGTCTTTCTGGATGTCATACATTTAAATAAATATGATTTTTCCGGATGTTATACATTTAAATAAATATGATTTTTCCGGATGTTATACATATAAATAAATATGATTTTCCGGATGTCATACATTTAAATAAATATGATTTTTTCGGATGTTATACATTTAAATAAACTTGATTTTTCCGGATGTTATACATTTAAATAAATATGATTTTCCGGATTTCATACATTTAAATAAACATGATTTTCCGTTTGTCATACATTTAAATAAGTATGATTTTTCCGGGTGTTATACATTCACACAAATATGATTTTTCCGGGTGTTATACATTTAAATAAATATGATTTTTCCGGATGTCATACATTTAAATAAACATGATTTTTCAGAATGTCATACATTTAAATAAACATGATTTTCTGGATGTTATACATCTAAATAAACATGATTTTTCCGGTTGCTATACATTTTCTTCGCAAAGTATTTTATATTTCCGATTACTTTTTGTCTTAATTTCTCATTTTTTTTTCTAATAGTCATTAAGATCAAGTATGTCTAATCAATAGAAACCAAAGGTCCGAAACTCCAGAAATTAATAGGTTAGATTTAGGGTTAGGATTGAAAATATAATTTTGAAAAAAATAATTAAATTGTTGCTAATTTTTCTGGAAATATCTACGAAATGTGTTAATAGGTTATCTATTGTCAGCCAAGTGTTGCCAGATTAAGAAATCTTAAATGAAGAATGGACACTAAGCCCCTTGACTAAAGCAATTTGCGAAAATAGCTAATTGTATTCTTTGAAATGGTTGGTGAAACATCGGCTAATTGACAATCGATTCGAACTTTATAAAATAGTAAAACTTTATAAAATAGTAAAACTTTATAAAATGGTAAATAATAAAAATTTCATTATAGTGGATTCACATATTTCTATAATTTAGTAATTTTTTACAAATTTAAATTTAGTAATATAAAAATTGTTTTCCTATTTATTTCTTTATAAATTGGCAAATGATAAACATTGCATTGTTGGTATGCATGTTTTCATAATGTTGTAAATATAAAATTATTCTTGTGAATAAGCAATCTGATAAATAGTGTTTAATATTTTTGTTGCAAATTCTTAACAAAGAAAATATATAAATTCACTTTCACATGTTTAGTGTTATTAAAATTCTACTCATCGCTTTTTAAAGCAATGAACATTGCCGAGGGAACAAAGGGGGTTTAATAGCGATGTCAAAGGAAAAAGGTCCTTTTGACACACCATTTTTTTTTTTTTTTGCGGGCATATAGGTTAAAACAGAAGACGTATTATCACTAGCCCTTTTTGCCGCTCATCTTAATCTTTTTATCCAGGTTCTAAATCAGAACTGTCCTTCCTCAAGCTGAAAGCGTGATGATAAGCATTTCTAGCAGTGAATTTTGAGCTACAAATCTTTTAACATCAAGACCATTGTTCCACCGCCATATGATTTCTTTGCGAAACTAATCGTAAGAATTGATTGTTTGCAATTATCAATTTCACGGCAGCAGACAATAAACAAGCCACATTGATGCCTGTAACTGTTTCTTATTACTTTATTCACCGTTCTTTCAGGCGAACAAGAAACACAATGATACATTATCAACAAAAAGGAAATTCATGTGATTCGAATATGCTCATTTCATACAAAATGGCGGTCGAATAAGAAGCCTTCTAAGACAGCCATTTCCTCTGCTTTCCCGCTCGCACTATCGTCTGCTTTTCTCAAGTGCAGGAACGCACATTGAAAATGGACACAGACTCGCTTGCGCATTAAACCAAACACGACTTTAATCAAAGAAAACTATAAAGACATTTCGCTTACCTGAAGTAATTTAAGCTTGTCGCGTAATTGTTCGTTTTCACGCTCAGCCGCATGCAGTACCACCTCAATTTTATGGACTTTCTTGTCGGCTTCCATTTGCACAGAAATGATGACACCTGGATTGAAATGATCAAAACAAATATTGGTTTATAAATTCGCGTAAAACTAAATTTGGTCATTGTGTCTGCACATTAAATCATTAGAACTAAACATTCCATACGGCTAACGGTATTAACTAGGTCATTTTCTTGTTTATAGTAATTATTAGTAGCGTTAAAAAACAGATTTAATTTCTTCATACTGGGGTTCAAATCACGAAATACTATAACAAGTAGAAAACATTTTTAGGAGGCGAGATTGTTTTGTGAAATTGTTATTTTTTTTCTCTAAGTACGCAACTATTTTTTGTTCTGTACATTAATAATAAAAGCAAAATTACAGTTTTACATCGAACGGTTGCAAACAGTAATTGTTACTGTTAAAGATAACGCCATATAACAGAAAAAACAACTTCTTTCATCCTGACAAGAAATTTTTACTTTAAAAACTCTTGGGTATATAATCATGCATAGCAATTTTGAGTTAGGTTAGATAGATTGATATTATGATATGTCAACCCCTGTTAGGTTACTAAATGTTTAATTGTTTATGAGGAACATACAATTACGTATGGGGGTAGATCTGACTACTGGGCAGTAATAGTCAAACAGTTTCGCCAACCATTACCCCACAACGAGGCGCCGTCACATTTGATGAACGCCCATGAAATATCTTAGCCGTGTATAGTAAACCCGTTCTAGTTATATCTAGTTATATATATATATATATATATATATATATATATATATATATATATCGACTCTCACGTCGAATTCGACGTATGAGGGTCAAGCAGATCAGTTCCAAGGAAACTGACAGCCCGACACCAGCACATGAGATTTGATTATAGTGGTGAAGGTTTTGTGGAGAACGATCCACACTTTTTGAAGGGCATAATACAGCGACCAGTTGCACTACGTGCCACAAGGTCCCTAAACAACCCTCCGCAGGTTTTGAATTGAGTTGTCCTTCTAGACTAGTTGCCATCCAAGGCTATAGAACTCAGTCTGTCCTGCTATTTACCCATATCTGGAGGGAGAAGAAGAGGATTCATATCTTTTCCAAGGGTATTAGCACGTAAGCGAATGTAATAGATTCGACTGGAATTCGAACTCGGCTCTCCGATTCCTCAATCCAAGCCGCTATCCATTACTCCACCGTGTATATATATATAGCTATTTACTACGTTTTTAAGGCAGAAATTTTGCACAAATGACAATAAAAAGCAAAGAAGCTGGTAATCGACGTGGTAACATTTTATGGCCATGCGTACTATAATAAAAGGTTCTCCTTCTATTTACAACCGAGAAACCAAATGAGTTTGGTTGACACAACTGGTATGCATCATGATCTTACATGAGCTTCTTTAAACAGGTCAGGCAATAGACTATGGCGATATACTATTAATGTAAATATTAACGATTAATTAAAAACAAAGGAAATAGTCAAACTGTGTCTTTTACTTACCGTTGATTAATCGTGTAACTCTCCACAGTCGGAGCATGACCATCAAACCAGCTGCATCTTTTGCAGCCTGGGCAACGTCAACGAACGAAAAAACAACATCGAGAGTAAAAGATATGACCACCACGAAAGCGTCGAGAACCTGGTAGAGAAGAGAAAGGACCATGTTTGAAATTGTTATTAAAATCAAATATTTGCAGTTACCGAAGAAAATGATGCGTATCGTTTATCTGTAATCGATATAAAAGAGAAAGTTTCATCTAGCATCAGCTAAGTACCAGTCTTTGAATGCCTTTTATCAATAATTTTGACAAGACAGCTACCACCCCGTCCGCATCGCAGGACTATCTAAACACAATCTGTTACGTATCGTAGATTCCGATCGAAAGATTAGCTAAACACAACCCGTTAGGCATTGCAGGCACCAATCGAAAGACTAGCTAAACACAATTTGTTACGTATCGCAGGCACCAATCGAAAGACTAGCTAAACACAATTTGTTACGTATCGCAGGAACCAATCGAAAGACTAGCTAAACACAATCTGTAACGTTTCGCAGGCACCAATCGAAAGACTAGCTAAACACAATCCGTTACGCATCCCAGAGTTCATTCGAAAGAATAACTAAACACAATCCGTTACGCATCCCAGAGTTCCTTCGAAATACTAGCTAAACACAATCCGTTACGCATCCCAGAGTTCCTTCGAAATACTAGCTAAACACAATCCGTTACGCATCCCAGAGTTCCTTCGAAATACTAGCTAAACACAATTCGTTACGCATCCCAGAGTTCATTCAAAAGACTTGCTAAACACAATCTGTTACGCATCCCAGAGTTCATTCAAAAGACTTGCTAAACACAATCTGTTACGTATCCCAGAGTTCATTCGAAAGACTAGCTAAACACAATCCGTTACGTATCCCAGAGTTCATTCGAAATACTAGCTAAACACAATCCGTTACGCATCCCAGAGTTCATTCGAAATACTAGCTAAATACAATATGTTACGTATCCCAGAGTTCATTCGAAAGACTAACTAAACACAATCCGTTACGCATCCCAGAGTTCATTCGAAATACTAGCTAAACACAATCCGTTACGCATCCCAGAGTTCATTCGAAAGACTAGCTAAACACAATCTGTTACGTATCGTAGATTCCGATCGAAAGATTAGCTAAACACAACCCGTTAGGCATTGCAGGCACCAATCCCAGAGTTCATTCGAAAGACTAGCTAAACAAAATCTGCTTTTTATTCCACTTGACTTAAACTGATGTACTCTTGTAATGTAAGCATGTTCCAACTTAAATATTAAAGTCAATCAATCACAGCTTTTTACGGTTTATCAACCTTTTTTATTATATTTAAAGCCAGAAAGACTTTTTAGATTGCAGGATTTTTTGGAGGGTGAAGATATTGGTTTAATTGGTACAAGCCTTACTATTTAACCCATAAATGGGGGAGAAGATGTGGATTCATACCTTTCTTAAGTGTATTTACGCGTTAGTAAATATAATGAACCCAACGGGAATTGGAACTCGCCTCTCCGATTAATAAAATAAGAGCCATATAAGAGCCATTATCCAAACTTACAGCACCTGGTATTCCCAAACGGTTACCCATCTAGGTACTGACCAAACTCAACGTTGCTTAACTTCGATGATCGTACTGCAACCGGTGTTTCAACGTAATGTAGCCGTATACCTTTTTAGAGTGTAAGAATATTTTGGAGATAATACAAGTCTCACTATTTAACCCATAACTAGGGAAAAAGTGGATTCATGCCTTTCCCAAGTCTATTTGCCCATAAGCGATCATAAAGAACCCGACTGGAATTGGAACACGGATTTCCGATTTTCAATCCCGTACATCCAAGTTTGGAGCACCTGGTATTCATATGCGCGCACCCATCCGACCAGGCTCAACGTTGGTGATCTTGACTTTGGTAATCACTCGAGAACTGTGGGAAACTGATCTGTTTCTTGCCATTGGGTCTAATCATCTCATGCTCTAACCAGTCTACGTAATGATGTCTGATCATGTCTACGCCACAGACGTTTTTTCCCGATGATCTTCTCAGTTTGGAGAAACGGCAGAATTCCTTCTCATCTCGCCAAGTGACCGAACAATGCTGTCGGATAGAGACAGAATCTTTGATGGTCAATTTCTTGCGTCACTGAGTTGTTCGTCTTCTTATATGTCCATTTATATTCTCAAGAGGCGTCAATAGCGCCTCTTCTCAAACGTCTTGATGAGACTAGAGGCTTTGAGCGTCCGAGTGTCTGAACCATGCCGACAAACAGACCAGATTTAACGTTTTAGGAGGCGCAGACATGTTCGTAAGTTAAGCTTCTTGTTTGCTGATAGCTTCTTCAACCTCGTGAATTGGTTTGTAAATACTCTTATCCTCTGCCTGATTTCATCGTCACAATTGGCCCTGTCTGTCATAAAGGACCCAATGTAGATGAAATATCTAACTTGCAGAATGATAATACCATTGATGTGCACGTCTAATCGCTCATAATTTCTCAGTGTTTTTTTTCTTTGAGACAATTAAAATATGTTAATATAATATTTGGGAAAAAAGTCCTGGGTATGACGATAAACTACATCCGGCAGCAAGGCCTCTGATTGGGAGATTGGAGGTTTTGGGGGAGCCTAGAACCACCTCTTAATTGCTGTTGTTCCCAGGTCCACCCTGACCCGGGGTGGTAATACTTGTTAGGATCCAAGCTATGGAAAAATACTCCCCCAAAGGAAAACACTACGAAAGTATAAAAATACATTTTAATAGTAAAAATACCAGCAATATATTTTTATATAAAATTCCAACAATACATGACCAACAATGCATTTTATATGTAGTTGAAGGACTACGATTGCGATTACGATTCAAATTATTTACATTTCGGCATTAAATAACCCAGAGTAGATGATATGCGACAAAACAAAATCAACAAATCCAACAACATAAACTCTTTCATGACATTAATCCATATAATATCCTACAATTTCTTAAAGAAATCAATCTTTATTCTAAAAATATAATTTAAAAACAACATAAAACACTATTTACATTATTCGGACTATTGTCCTCATCTTTGTCGCCATATTTACTACAACGTTTCGGTCATTATACGCTCCGGCCTTTTTCAGGTGGTTGGGATGTCGAACTGAACCCTTTATTTCTCTCAAGGACACATGGCACAGTGGATAAAGGCGTTAGTTAGATCCAGTGACAGGACCCAAAGAGTGTGAGTTCAATACCCGGTTAAGGCAGTGGAGAACTTGGGAACGGGAATTAACAGGAGATAACTGATAACTGACATCCATTAAACATGGCACGTGAAACTAGAACAGTCTAAAAAAAAAAAAAAGCGAAAAAAAGGGTTAAGTTCCAACCACCCGAAGAAGGCCGGAGCGTACAACGATCGAAACATTGGGATAAATATGGCAACAAAGATGAGGACAATAGTCCGAATAATGTAAATAGTGTACATAATACCTCATCTCAGAAATATAGACAGAAACATATCACCGCTTGCGTATCGAGAAAATTGTTTGAAAATAATTATTCAAAAAACATTTATTCGAATTGTAAATTGTTTGAATGAAAATTAATCGAAAGGACAATTCAAAAATACGTTCTTAAATAGGCGCCCAAGGGGTGGGGTCGTCAGTGATGTTATTTGATTTGGTTCACCAGGGAGTTTCGGGTCTTTCAACATCATACTCCCCATCACCAAGTCGACCCAATCAGGGAAGATCAATCCCTGATTCTCCCCACCTCTCAATCAAACGCTAACAGCTACTCTGGTCAATCAAACGCTAACAGCTACGTGGTCATTCTTCGTCGAAGTCATTAAAAAATGAATGACCACGTTTTCCGCGCACCCGATTGGATGTTTGTAACAACCAATCCGCTGCGCGAACTATCTTTTAAATGGTCCACAGTGGGGACTGGCTTCTTTTCTTTTTTTCGGTGGATAGCAGTTTCAATGGATAACCGAGGAGATAATCTTAATGTTCCTAAGTTTAACCCTTTTCCTTAAGTATTGTATAGTGTCTTACTCCAAATATTTTACTAATTATTCGAAATACCTATGTTTGAAATACGTATGTGGTCTTGCTTTGAGAGAGTCAATGTTGATATACTTAGAACTAATAACGCCCTTGAAGGATGGCATAGGACATTTTTGCATCAAGTGTCATCTCATCATCCCACAATATAGGAATTTTTTAGACGCTCTTAAAAGAGAACAGGACTTGCAAGAAATTCATATTACAAAAGTAAGAGCAGACTATCAAGAGCGTCAAGAAATACAGCGACGAAAATAGAAAACTTAAAAAAAAAGGTAGCGATATCCTTTTAACGAATACTCTTCAGTAGCGTACTATTTGCGTGTAGTATCATATACCTTAAATGTTTTCTTAACAATATTTATATTTCGAATAATTATCATTTGTGTATTTCCTCTTTTCATTTTTACATTTTTATTGCAATAAAGATTTTTGTATTTCGTTTAATTATCATTTAGTATAATTGTCCTTTCGATTAATTTTCATTCAAACAATTTACAATTCGAATAAATGTTTTTTGAATAATTATTTTCGAACAATATTCACATAATCTACCGCCTCTAGTAATTATATCCATACAAACTTGTATAGTGACTTTCCAAGCGAAGCTCAGATGTGGCACAAGGCCGAAAATGAGGATCAAACTTACTACTCAGTCTATCGAGACAAGCTTGCTAACCATTACACCACATCGAAGTACCCTCACACAAACGTATATGCACAAAAGTTGAGTAAATTTTGGCATTAAATAAGGAGTTGATATTTCGTTAACCAAATCAACTAACAAACAAATAATTTGGAAAAAAAACTTGTGGGATAATGAAATGAAATAATAATAAAGAATGAAGAAGAAATGCATTTTCACATTATGCCAGGAATAAAGAAACCGGAAAGGTAATCTGCGCAAAATGTATTACCCTATTTAGATTCTCTAAACGTCCGTTAGGTGGCGCTGCTTAAGCTCTATGAAAAGACAAACACTTCCTTCCTCTTTCTTTTTCCTTCCTCTTTCTACAAGATGTAGCAACACGAACATGAAGACGTCCCCGCTTGGAAACGTATATTTCCCCCTATCGACTGAACTTTCTTCCACCTTTCTACGCATAGCGTTGGGACGTGTTTTGCAAAAGCTCCTCCGATGAAGTAAGTTCAACCTTTACCTTGGTCGTTCCAACTCAGCGCACGGATGACCTGAGCTCGACCGTTATAACTATCGATGGAGTAAGTGCACACACTTTACTTTGGTCGTTCCAGCACAGCGCAAATCTGCCTTGAGCTCGACCATTATAACTACCGATGAAGTTAAGTTTACTTTGGTCATTCCAGCTCAGTGAAAGGAAATGGACATACTCAAGAGACTTTGAGATCTTTGTTTCTCTACAGTTTCTATGAATAAAAGAATAAACGGTTCTTGGAAGAAACCTAAGGTTTGTTGCTTCTTCTTAAATTCTTTACATGCATACACCTACAATAAACCAACACGCAACTTTAAATTCCATAAACTTATATTTAGAAATCCTCTAATAATAATAATAATAATAACAGGTACTAACATCGACATGTTTTGTTTTGTGACTTAAAATGAGCTACAATAAATATCCGGCTCAGTTCCACAGATGTGCTTCTCAGTTGCCTGCCTTTAACCAGTTGGGCATACCTCCAAGGGACTGGCATATTGTGCACATCTGTTCATGAGTGGGAAAAATTGGGGACACCATAGCTGGGTGTCAAGACGGTTGGTTCTCTTTCTTTTGTTAAGTTGGAAGGGCAAAGAAGCCAAAGCGACTTGGGAGACATAAGAACACCCTCACCAGACGGGGTTACACAACTTGAAAGCATTTGTTACTGAACCCTAACTGTAAGGTTATTAGTTGCTTTTATCAAAGCCTGATATTATATTGCACGCATTTGGCTGAGGTACATGTATTCGGTATGTACTTATCAGACTGGGTGTCATGACGGGTATATTGGACTCTGTATTATTGTACGCCAGCGTCACTTTCTTGGTGTGTTCCTCTTTCCTTCAGTAATAATAATAAATCCTTTGAAAAATAAAAACTAAAAGAAAAAAGAAAAAAAAACTTTGTGATTTCGATATCTAGGCCGACCACCTAATCCAAGCAATAAGACAGGATTTGAATATCGTGAATAAAATGGAAATTGTGACTGTCTCCACAGACCACAAAGTGATTGTGAAGGGGGCAAAAAATTTTTCCAAAATACAAGGACCTTGCCCGGGAGCTGAAAAAGATATAGAATATGAAAGTTAGAATTATACACACAATAGTAAGTATACTTTGAACTGTGCCAAAAAAAAAAATCCCACTGAAATCGAGATTGGAAATTCGAGGTGGGTGCGACAACGCAGCCCACATCGTGCCGTGTGTCGACGGATACAACTGAAAGCAATAAAGAATAAATTATCAATTAGTCTCGCACTTACGTCCCTTTGCCTCTGGGTGGCTTGTTTCACAGTCACAGCTGCTCTTCTCGCTTGACATTATAATTCAGGACGGGTAATATCAAACAAGAAATGTTTACGCATGCATATACACGGACGTTTTACATGTAAACTTCAAAAGACCAACTACATATTTTTATAAGCTTTTACTGACAGAGAGAAGCAACATACCTCGGCTTTATGTTTCAAAAGATGCGTTCCTTCGGCAATTACTTTACAGATGACCTGAAATAAAAATAACAAATTAAATTCGAAGAATTTGATTAATGAAAGAAAGAATTGGTTACAACTAGCAGTATAACCCATCCTTGACCGGGTCTTTCATTACTAGGAATTTTTACCGATCAATTGGAGCAGTTTAAGTTTAAAGTCAGCCCACCCGAAAATCAATATTAGTTACAACATTTGGGTGCAACTGATGCACATCTCCAAATGGAGGGGGGGTGTAACAATTTGAATTCAGGGAGGGGTGGCCCTGAACAGGGAACTATATAATAATAAATAACATTATTGTAATAATTTAAACTATTTATTTTTTTTATTAAAGTTTTTATGAAAGATATGTATACAAGAACAAATAGTAAATATTAAAACGTTGCTGAGAGTTATAATGGACAGGAAGTAGTGGAGAGTCATTATCGCCAACAATTTGGACTCAAAACTGGCACTGAAGAATTATCTATCAAATAGAAAAACATCAAAATAGGATGAAAACTGTGGAAATGTATAAACAACATCAGATAACACACTGACACACACACACATTTTGAGAATTATAGATATAGACTAATAACAATTAGTAATTATCGAAATTCATTTCAGCGTTTCTTATTCTTGTTTCTTTCAACAAATGCTACTTCGATAACAAAAACGATTTAGTTAGGTTGGTCATACAGCATCCCCCCTTATTTAATGTCGAATTTTGTATGAGGCACCTAGTGAGGATCAAACTCACTACTCAATAGTAATGGTCAACCAGACTAGCCTTGTTGAAGTTGTAGAAAACCATGATCGTCCATGATTGATTTGCTTTTTACGGCTTATCAGAAAGAAAAAAAAGCACTGAGCTGTGACGTGATACCTGTCTTCTTTTATGGCAGCGAATGTTGGACTGTCACCTCAAAGATGAAGAAGAGACTCGAGGGGATGGAGATGTGGTTCTACAGAAGGATGCTGAGAATATCATGGACCGAGCGTGTGAACAACGATGGGGTCTTAGAGAGGATGCAAACAAGAAGAAGGCTTATGCTTAACATCAGGAAAAGGAAGCTGAAGTTTCTGGGACATATAATGAGGAAGGAAGGCCTGGAGAATCTGATACTCACAGGTCAAATAGAGGGAAAGAGAGACAAGGGAAAACAACGCATGACATACCTGGCGAGCCTAAGCAAGTGGATGACAGAACATGTTCAGTGGGGAGGTGGCGGAGGGACGGACTGCATGGGAGAGGCATGATCGCCTACGTCTTGAAAGGACACGACACAAAAAGAAAGAACCATCACCCCATGCCAAAGCGCCTATTTAGTTAGGTTGGAGGGGTTTACAAAATGTTTACCTTTGTTGGATCATCTAATATCGAATTTTGTAAGGGGCACCTAGTGAGAATCAAACTTGCCACCCAGTAGTAATGGTCAATCACCGTAGCCTCCTTAACCGTTACTCCCCATTGAGGCGCCTATTTAGTTAAGTTGGTTGATTTTATGACGTGTTGGGTTATTTAATGTTGAATTCTTGTATGGGCCACCCAGTGAGGATCGAACTCACTATTCAGTTATAATGGTCAATCAGATTAGCATCGGTAACGATTATCCCAAGCCGAGGCTTAGATAGGTTGGCTGTTTCTGAGACATGTCAACTCTTTTTGGATCATTTAATAATGAATTTCGTATGAGGCACCTAGTGAGGATCAAATTCACTTCACGGTAATAATGGACAACCATGTTAGCGACGCTAAATATTATTTCACACCTAGCCACATGTAAGTTTTTAAATACATTTTTTTCAATTATTATTTTATTATATAATCATTCTCGGGGATCAGTTAACTTAATAGCAATAAACAACTAAACCCCCTTTTTATGTCCACAAGAAACCAAATAATTCAATCATGTCATCAAAACTGATGGCGTACTTAGTTTGTTTTGCGACATGTTCATAGACGATCATGGTTCTCCACAACTTCCTGTCTTTTGTATCAATGAGTAAGTTTTGTGTTTTTGTGTCCCCACCCTGGCAACCATTTACACAAACTACTTCGTTATTTACTGCTTTCCTCTGTCTCTCTTGCCTTCACAGTATACCTTTCTGATTCTGAGTGCAAGTGTCCATTTTTGTTTCCATTTTCTCTAAAACTTCGTCGTTGCTCACAAGTTCCGTCCATAATGATCCCAGCATCCTTCTGTAGAACCACATTTCTGTTGCCTGAAGTCTCTTCATCATATATGAAGAGATTGTCCTGCATCGACTGTCATACCCAGCTGTAGCCAGACTAGCCTCGTTAGCCATTACCCCCATACTGAGGTGCTTCAATATGGTTAGACTCGTTGGTTTTACGATAGGTCAACTCTTGTTGGGTTATGGTCGAATTTTGTATGTGTCACTCAGTGAGAATCAAACTCAGTAATCAGTTATAACACTCAACGATTCTAGCATTTTCACTCATTACTCTACGCCAAGAAGTCCCCAATAATTTAAGTCCTTACACTTATTGACTTTCCACATGAGACTTTAAATACATTTACCCAATTACTATGTAATAATTCGGAGGAGGGGGGGTCAGTTTTATTTTTGGTTCACGTTTTATTTTTGGTTCATAGATAGATAGATAGATAGATAGATAGATAAACATTTGAACAGACTGAAATAGACAGATAGATAGACAGATAGATAGGTACTTGAACAGTCTGAAAAAAAGATAGATAGATAAATAGATTAACATTTAAACAGACTGAAATAGATAGATAGATAGATAGATAGATAGATAGATAGATAGATACTTGAACAGACTGAAATAGATAGATAGATAGATAGATAGATAGATAGATAGATAGATAGATAGATAAACATTTGAACAGACAGAGATAGATAGATAGATAGATAGGTAAAGAAAGAAATTTAAATACATTTACCCAATTACTATGTAATAATTTGGAGGGATTAGCTCATTTCTTATTAACAATAGAAAACAGATCCCTAACTTTATGTCCATCAAAAATATACTGACCCATGCCATAAAATATGATGATTTACTTTGTTGGTGGATTTTGCGACATGTGAATCGTTGTTGGATTATTTAACGTCGGATTTTGTATGTGGCACCTAGTGAGGATCGAACTCAGTAGTTGCACATCGGCAATAATAGGAATAAAGGTAATTAATGGAATAATCCTAATAACGTATAATTGGGGCTGTTTACTTAAGGATTATCGTGGATTGGTGAAGTTAGAATGAGATTTGCTAAGCAAATATCTGCGAGCGTTTGTAATTGCTATTTGGCGGCTAATCCACGGATTTCTAATCTTCCCGCTGAAAAAAATGTGCCACTGAGGTTTCTTTCTGGGCGAAAGCCGGCATCGAAACTTTCATGCCATCTGGGGAATACAAAGTGAAACCGAAAACTTCTTGGTTCACGCCTAGATAGATAGATAGATAGATAGATAGATAGATAGATAGATATTTGAACATCTGAAATAGATAGATAGATTTCACTTCGTACGGTCTTCCTTTCAGACAAACACTATGACATTCACTGCTCTAGGTCAGTGTTAACTGCTATTACAAGCTTTACATAAGAGGGCGAAGCTCGGTCTGTGGCTTTAGATATGACGAAGACGTTTGACAGGCTTTGGCATGTTGGTCTTCTCCAAAAGCTGAAGGTCTATAAAGTCTCTGGTCGGATATTAGACAATTCAATCCTTATAAATAAAATTTGTCATGAATGTCGTATTGAACAGCCACGCTAGATCATTTGAAATTAATGTCACCCATGACACAATCTTTGAACTTACTTATAAGTTTCTTATATTCATCAACGTCCTTCCCGATGTCATCAGTTCCCAACTAGGTATATATGCTGATGACATAATTATTTACTCCTGTTTTAATAGTAAGTCCGAAAGTAAAAGTGGCAGTTGATCTCGAAAATGACCACCAATTAGTTGTTAACTGGGGCAAGAGAAAAACGAAACTGCTATACTTTAACTATCATAAAGAACTATTTTTGCCCTTAGTCAGCATGGCTGATACTAACCCCCAGGTCAGCAACCCATTAGACTTTCTTGGCCTCACATTTTCCACTAACATGAACTGGAATTATTATATTGAACCAATTGCTAGGTCTACTGAAAAAAACTTTGGTTCACTGTGTTGTGTCAGACAATTTTTATCCATCCTGGGTAAGACAATAAACTATATCTGACAACAAGATCTCTGTTCATGAGGTTTCGAGGAGCGTGGAACGACCTCTTAATTGCTGGTCTTCCCAGGTCTACCCTAACCCTGGGTGGTAGCAACTGTTAGGGTCATAGCTATGGGCAAATAGTTCACCCCAAACTGGGATCAAAACACTCTAAAAGTGTAATAGTAGGTTTTAGTACCAGCAATACATTTTTATAAAAAATATTACCAGCAATACATTTTTTAAGAAAAAATATTACCATCAATACATTATTACCAGCAATACATTATTACCAGCAATATATTTTTGAAAAAATAAAATATTACCAGCAATACATTTTTGAAGAAAAAATATTACCAGCAATACATTGTTACCAGCAATACATTTTTGAAAAAATAAAATATTACCAGTAATACATTTTTGAAGAAAAAAAAATATTACCAGCAATATATTTTTGAACAAAAATATTACCAGCAATAAAAAATCTTGTCAGTATTAAATAACCCATTGAGGTTGATATGGCCTAAAGGAAAACAAACCAATTTTTCTCCCTCAGAATTCATCTTGAACGTTTATAAATCTACTATTCACCCGCTGACTGAATACTGCTACCACATTTGGTCTGGTGCTGCAGCTATCTCGAGATTCTTCAAAGAAGGGTCTGTAATATTATCGGTCCTGACCTGGCATCTCAACTTCAGTCATTTACACACCGCTTTGATGTGACTTCCCCCTGTCTTTTCTATAAATATTTTCATAGCAGTTGTTCTAATGAGCTCTCCTCCTTGGAATCCCGACCGCAAGAATTTAAGCGTACTACTAGATTGGCAACTATGTGTCTTTGTTTTACTCTTGAAATTGCTCGATGTAACCGCAAGTTCTATTCTAATATTTTCTTTTTCACGTACTTCTCACCCGTGGAACTCTCTTCCGAACTCTTGCTCCCCTACAACTTACAATCTTCCAAAATTTAAATTCAACTTCAATCGCAGTCTTCTGTCTTCCTGAACACTTTTCTTTTATTGTCCTTTCTCTTCGCCAAAGTCATCTCAGTCACTTCCACTCTCAGTAAACCCTTGCGTCCGAGAGGCATTATGACCTTGCCTGGGGTGAAATGATTCAAAATATCTTCTTCTTTTCTGAACCAATATTAAAATCCATCCATATCGATGGCCATTCTATCAAACTAGTTCTTTTATCTATTTAAGTATCAGTGTGAGGTTGACTACAGGTAGGACCACCCAATTATGGGAGAAGAGAATGAATCTTTCAGCGTATGCCAGCTCACACCTGGCCCTCTTCAGGTGTTATACTTGAAATTTCGAACCGAACCCTACCGAGGTAGACTGTTCTAGTTCCACGTGCCATGCCTCTTCTGGATATCTCAGTTTCAGTTATTTCCCTTTAGCAAATCAACTCTCCAAGTTTTTGTTTATCTCTGCTGTGACCAGATATTGAACTCACAACTCTTTAGGTAACGTCACTGGATTACTTCAACCAACGCTTCTCTCCATCTGTCCTTGGGGGAAATCAGAGCATCAATTTTTGGAATTTATAAACTTAATGTCTCAGTAACCATTTTTACCAGAGCTCATATTACAATTTTTTGTTATCATTGCTTTTCTTTAGTAATCCGTATTACTTGTTCGTATATTGTATTTATGTTTATGCTTGGCCGACTGAGGAGATTTTTGTGGCCTAGCATATGCGCTGGTTCCTTCAGTTTTCGTATTTTCCAGTGAGTGATGTACTCTGTCTATTATTTTAAGATCATCCCACAGGTGGGGATAGTGATCTCTCTTTTCCCTCTATATATAGCCAGCCAAGCTTTATTTTTCTATTTCCCGTCGTGTTACGGCTTTACTGTGTTCCTGCATTCTTATCTTAAGGAGACGGCCTGTTGTTCTTTTATATTTCTTGCCACAGCTACATAGGATGGCGAAATGACGCGAATATTACCACAAAGAATAGGACAATAGTCATAACAATATAAAAAGAGTAAATAGTTACAGTACCTCATCTCAGAAATATAGACAGATCCTGAAGACTGCTAGAACGTACAACGGCCGAAACGTTGTGAATATGACAACAAAAATAAGGACAACAGTCCGAACAATGTAAATAGAGTAAATAGTTACAATACCTCATCTCAGAAATATAGACAGATCCGGAAGAAGGCCGGAAGGTACAACGGCCGAAACGTGAATATGACAACAGAGATGAAGACAACAGTCCGAACAATTTAAATAGAGTAAATAGTTACAATGTCTCATTACATAAATATAGACAGATCCTGAAGAAGGACGGAGCGTATAACGGTTGAAGCGCTGTGAATATGACAACAAAGATGAAGACAGCAGTCCGAACAATTTAAATAGAGTAAATAGTTACAATACCTTATCTCAGAATTTTAGACAGATATTGTAAGCATTTATTTAGTAGGTGGGTCCTGTGTGGTATAACCTTAAAGTTCTTCAAGGGTGCCTTTATATAGTGACTTCATTTCATTAATAATTTTATACGATAGATTTATACATTGTACCCTGGGGAATCAGCGGCCTGGGTACATGTTTAAGCTAATGAGAATTATGTTACAGAATCGTTGGTATTAAATATATGATTTCATTACCGTATTTGACGGAATAAAAGACGCACTTTTCTTCCAAATAAATGACTCAAAAATCGCCCCGTAGCTTCTATACGAAGTTGAGGCTTCACATAGGCTATAATTTTACTATAGGCGATCACATCTACCTACCCCAATTCAATAATAATAATAATAATATTACTTAAGCGGCGTTTTAATTATTACTACTAGTATTACTATAACCTCTACAACTACTACTGCTACTACTACCGTAAAGTGAATTATTACAACAAAGTACCGGCGACGTTCATCGGGACCAGCTGATCCATCAAACCTAAATATGTCTCCGTACACTCTTATCATTAACCAAATTGAATCTACAGAAGAAAGAGACTTAACAGAAAGGAGGTACTCACAATGGTAAAACACTAACCTGGGAAAATAGCTTTAAGGCTACAGAGAAATATATCTGTTAAAAGAAGGCGCCAAAGAATGATAACTGGTGAAAGTGCTTGCAAGCTTGCTTTTTATATACAGTAATGTTTAATGCTGATGCTTTTCTCACTTTTTTCCTAATGTACTGATTGCCTGCTTTAAACATTATATGCATAAATAGATTAAAAGCTTTTTCTGAATATTTCCTGCTAAAATGCGGTTTCATTTGATACGCTCGGATGTCCTTTATGCCAGGAAATACGTTAATTTACGCTTCATTGTTCCTCATCGAATTTCTAGTCTCCCTCGTTCAACTTTACATTACAGTCTCTCCGCAATTTTTCCAATACTCACCTCGACCAAAAAAAGGCACAAGATGGCCAGACTGCAATAATGCAGTGTGTGCTCTGCGATTTCTTTGTTTGAATGATGATGAGCGCCGTGGTGGCCGCCATGATGGTCATCGTGATGTGCATCTCCATGGAGACTGAAGTTTCCATGGTATTCATCATCGGTGCTGTTCAGTAAGAAGTGGGTCACTGTCGCTATGGTCTGAGTAACTATCGAATGATCGTTATGATGATTGTGGTGTCGGCCACGGTGTTTCACATGGTGGTGACCACCATTGCCGTGATGGGGGTCCGGCATGACCATCAGCGGTGCGTAGGTGGCTTCATCAATGTTGCCGTTGTGTGTTACACTCTCGTGTGAGTCGTGGGTACTGTTCAGAACATCATGGCCGTTTCCTTCTTCTGGAACTGAAAATAATTTTTTTAAAAAATAAGAAATTAGCAAAAAGACAAGGAGTAATTCGAGGACAAAACACGAACACAATCTCCACCTCCTTCGCTCTTTCTTTCTTTCTTTCTTTCTTTCTTTCTTTCATTCATTCTCTCTTTCTCTTTCTCTCTCTTTCTTTCTCTCTCTCTCTCTGTATCGTCTACCTTCCTATCTCTGCTATATCTCACCCTTCTTCACTTTTTGTCTCTGCTTTATGTCCCGTTCTCTCCCATTCTCTCTCTTTGTGTCATTTTCTTTCTCTCTATCTCTCACTCTTTCTCTCTATCTCTCACTCGCTTCATTTCTATCTGTATATCTTCCTTTTTCTCTTTGTATCTCTGCTTTCTTTCTCTTTCTCCCCTTCTCTCTCTGTCTCTCTCTCTCTCGCTCTCGCTTTGTACAACATTTCTCTCTATATCTTTGTGTTACTCTCTCTCTCTCCCTTTTTCTCTCTACTGTATATCTCCCGTCTCTTTTCGCCGTTCTCTCTCTCCCCCTCTCTCTTTGTGCAACATTTCGATCTCTCTCTCTATGTCACTTTCTCTCTCTCTCTCTCTCTCTCTCTCTCTCTCTCTCTCTCTGTTTATATCTTCCTTTTTCTCTTTGTATCCTCGCTTTCTCTCTCGCATTTTGTACAACATCTCTCTTTCTCTCTCTCTCTCTCTCTCTCTCTCTCTCTCTCTCTCTCTGGTATCTCTCCTCTTTGTATCTTGCGGCTGCATTACGTTGAAATACCGATTCCCTTATGATCACCGAAGTTAAGCAACGTCGAATGTGGTCAGTACATAGATGCATGACCGCTTGGGAATACCAGGTGCCATAAGCTTGAATGTGTGTGTGGTGTAATGGATAATGTAAGCTTGGGAGTGCGGGTGGTGTAATGGATAAAGGCTCGGAATTATTAATCGGAGAGGCGAGTTCCAATTCCATTTACGCACATATACCCTTGAGAAATGTATGGATGCACTTTTTCTTCTCCCATCTATGGGTTAATTAGTAAGATTTGTATCATTTAACCATTAGTACCCCCACACCCAATTCTTCGAATTTAAAAATATTTATTTTCTAGTTTTAAATAACCTACAAAGGATTGATAAGCCGTAAAAAACGAATCAATCAATCGACGTTGCTTAACTTCGCTTATCGCACGGGTACCGATGTTTCAACGTGATATGGCCGTAAGCCGAAAAATCGAGTTAAGTTATCGGGAAATAAATACGTGAAATATAAGTAAACTGTTCAGATTAAATAAAATATGACAAATGATTTCAGAAGTGTCACAGGAAACAAGTCCGAAAAAGGCCAAAAAAGAAAAAAAAATTAACTGGATGATATTAACTTTAGAACAGTAGTTTCAAAACCTTTTAAAATTGCCGCCCCCTTACGTACCAAAACACAACCCTAACCCCCCTCCACACACACACACACAGACACACCAAATGTATAGTCAACCTTAGTATCTGTTATACCGGAACGTACCTATTTCTATTGTAAATAGACTCTCCCACAGATAAGTAGTAGTAGTAGTAGCAGTCGCCAGTGGAGTTCAGTGAGTTGTGTGAGTCAGTCGATGCCGGACATTAAAGTATAAGCCCCACAACTAGATTGCTGCGTCATTAACTATATTTCAAGTTCCTAACGTTTGTACGTCGAACCTAATTTAGGACCGACTGAGTGAAATACAAGCCTCCACTGTGAAAACTACTCTATAACAGTATCTTAGTATTTCCCCTGAGAATTGTTAGATAAATGGGATACAATGTAAATGGAGGGCAAGATACTCTTTATGTACAATATGTGTGTAGGATGTTATGTTATGGTTTATATTGGCCACTGGTACTCCCTCTCTACCGGCCTAATTTTTCTCACCAACCTCCGGGGGGTGTTATAACTCAATTTGGAATCACTTTATTAGGACAAACTAAAGATATTAGTATATTTTAGAATCAAAACGCTATAATTAATAGAGCTGAATTGCTCAATAATATAAGTCCTCCTCTATAGTGAATGCTAGACGATTTCCTCACAGATGAAGAGAAGTCTGGAGTCAACAGAGATGTAGTTCTACAGGAGGATGCTGAGAATGCCATGGACAGAGCCTGTAAGCAACGAGGAAATTTTAAAAGAAACAAAAACGACGCTTATGCTTGCTAGACAGTTGACATTTCTAACACAAATAATGAGGAAAGAAGGCTTGGAAAATTTGCCATTCACAAGGCATATTGAAAGAAATGAAAGTAAAAGAAATTGAGAGTAAGTTGCCTAACAAGATTGTGTAAATGAATGGCAGAACAGCAGCAGAGATAATAAAAAGACAAACATTGCTAAGCGCTACAAAGGATAGGAAGTTGTGGAGAGCCATGAACACTTACGTCCTAAAAGGATGTAGCACATAGAAGAAAATGAATACTATAGTACAAATGAGTACTGGTAATAAGGAGCCCGAACTATTTGCTAGCGCTTGGAGAGACTGTTCTGGTCAACAGTCGCAAAATAAGTTTGTGAAGTGCCATGTCGCTCTTGGAGACGTGTCCCTGCAAGAAATTTCGGTTGGCAAACCTGAGGCCACATTATGCTGCAGTCCTCGCCACATTCCAGGCGGCTTGTATTACCTCAGATGATGTTTATTCTGGGCTTTCTTCACTCAAAAACATTCTCATGAATACAATGATTAATAAAAATAATTGTAAACCAGTTTGTAAAAAAAAAAAAAAAAAAACTAAATGCCTTCAAACATTTCTAACGTTCGTGGTATTCATATCAATTTCTGTAGTGTAGAATTTTCTTTTCTCATAGAACATGAAATTAACTTAAACTCTTTAATCTCTACCACTGAATTCTTTGTTCCTGGCTATCTTCGAATAAGAATTCTATGATGCACATGTATGGCCTTGCTGTCTATATTCGGAAAAATCTCCCAATTGCAAGGCAACTGTCTCTTCAGTCTCTGGGTTGTATTAATACGTACTTTCGACTTTCCTATTAAAATCTGTTAATTATTCTATCTTTTTAGCTCCCCTTCTTCTCAGGACTGTAACTTGTTTTGCAAATATCGTTGTGTTTGACGACTTCACGGCGCATCACATCAAGAGACTTCATTTTAATACTATTGATCTTTTTGACTTTGAAATTTTTCAGTTGTCCAATCTTTCAGTCAAACAATAGATTAGGCAAGAATCTCCTATGCGCAAAACATTATTTTATTACCAACTGATTGTTACCAACTGATTAATACCAACTGATTTTATTACCAACTGATTGATACCAACTGATTTTATTACCATGTGATTCATTTCGCGATTTACTTCACGACGCCCCTTCCCATTAAAGATTGAGGTTTCCTCTTGGATAAAAGCCGACATAGAAGCTTTCGGGCCATCAATCTCCTCTTTGGTTCACGCCTACGTGCTCAGCCGCTATAACCCACAGGAAGCACTTCTTCCGGCTATACCAAAGAGACATTTCAGATAATAACTGACATCTCTTTATTTCCGGTCGTATTCGCTATTCGTTGATTGCGTAAAAATTTCCAGAAAGAAGTTCAGTATATATATATATATATATATATATATATGCGTATGTATGTGTGTATGCGTGTGTGTGCATATATACATATATATATATGTCAGTATGTGTGTGCATGTATATATATATATATATATATATATAGATAGATAGATAGATAGATAGATAGATAGATAGATAATGTATTACCTACACAACAGGAACCGTTTCTTGTTATAAACGTTATATTTAATCGATACACTTCTTGAGTTGACACTACTCACTTCATGTGTTCATCTAATGGTGTTAGTGTTTATGTGTGCAATAATTTTAAAATTCTATGCTTTCTTTTTATTTTCATTGGTCATGGAGACGTCACGTGTTCATCTAATGGTGTTAGTGTTTATGTGTGCAATAATTTTAAAATTCTATGCTTTCTTTTTATTTTCATTGGTCATGGAGACGTCACGTGTTCATCTAATGGTGTTAGTGTTTATGTGCAATAATTTTAAAATTCTATGCTTTTTTTTTATTTTCATTGGTCATGGAGACGTCACGTGTTCATCTAATGGTGTTAGTGTTTATGTGTGCAATAATTTTAAAATTCTATGCTTTCTTTTATTTTTCATTGGTCATGGAGACGTCACGTGTTCATCTAATGGTGTTAGTGTTTATGTGTGCAATAATTTTAAAATTCTATGCTTTCTTTTTATTTCATTGGTCATGGAGACGTCACGTGTTCATCTAATGGTGTTAGTGTTTATGTGTGCAATAATTTTAAAATTCTATGCTTTCTTTTTATTTTCATTGGTCGTGGAGACGTCACGTGTTCATCTAATGGTGTTAGTGTTTATGTGTGCAATAATTTTAAAATTCTATGCTTTCTTTTTATTTTCATTGGTCGTGGAGACGTCACGTGTTCATCTAATGGTGTTAGTGTTTATATGTGCAATAATTTTAAAATTTTATGCTTTCTTTTTATTTTCATTGGTCATGGAGACGTCACGTGTTCATCTAATGGTGTTAGTGTTTATGTGTGCAATAATTTTAAAATTCTATTCTTTTTATTTTCATTGGTCATGGAGACGTCATGTGTTCATCTAATGGTGTTAGTGTTTATGTGTGCAATAATTTTAAAATTCTATTCTTTTTATTTTCATTGGTCATGGAGACGTCACGTGTTCATCTAATGGTGTTAGTGTTTATGTGTGCAATAATTTTAAAATTCTATGCTTTCTTTTTATTTTCATTGGTCATGGAGACGTCACGTGTTCATCTAATGGTGTTAGTGTTTATGTATGCAATAATTTTAAAATTCTATGCTTTCTTTTTATTTTCATTGGTCATGGAGACGTCACGTGTTCATCTAATGGTGTTAGTGTTTATGTGTGCAATAATTTTAAAATTCTATGCTTTCTTTTTATTTTCATTGGTCATGTGGACATCGCCTGTTCATTTAATGACGTTAGTATTTATGTTTGTAATAATTTTAAAATTAAATTAAATTTTTTTCTTTTCATTGGTCGTGGAGACGTCAAGTGTATATGTAATGGTGGTATTGTGTATGTATGTAACAATTTTTAAATTATCTGTTTTTTTATTTTGTTTTCATTATTTGTGGAGACGTCACGTGCTTATCTAATGGCGTTTCTGTTTATTTATGTAACATTTTTTAAAATTCTATGTTTTTTTTTGTTTTGTTTTTTTTTGTTTTGTTTTGATTGGTTGTAGAGATGTCACGTGTATATCCAACGACGTCAGTGTTTATTTATGCGTCAGTTTTTAAATTCTATGTATAGAATAGAATAGGTAGATTATTAAGTTGAAGGAAACCAACCTAAATGAACCCAAATAAACGAACTTTGGATGCGAACAATTTTGCTCCTCGAAAGTCATTATCAAATAATTTCCAGATCAATTAATCATTTGTAATCAGTAAGCCGACACCTTCAGTGAAGTCAAATGATATTTCATCGGCCACGTAGGTAATTATTTCAGTTCATCTAGACTCTAACCGTTGTAGTTCATTTAATCACGCAGAAACGTGAGTAGGCCGCGTCCGTTACTCACTCGCAGATTATTTTTATCCTATAATTATGGTATCATGGAATGACAAATTTATCCCCTTTTAATACACGCCTGTTATTAATTGAAATTTATATGCGGATAATTTTGTCTATTAACTTTACTTTAACTGTCTTGACAAACAAATCACTTAACGAAAAGCGAAATAAAGAAAGACTAGAAAATGGGAACTGTTTCTGTGGTGAATTTTTTTTTTTTTTTAATTATTATTAAAGTTCACTCAGTGCAAGGCTTGAGAGCCAATCGAAGTAGAGGATTACTCAATGAGCTGTATGATTATAAAAATAGAAAGTGGATATATAACGATTGACCGTTGAATTGAAAGTTATAAGTTTGTGGAGAAGCATCCGCATGGGAACCTGTTCCACAAAGTAACTGTACTCTGGCAAAAGCTGTCTGAGTGGAACTTCTTCCTTACAATTGGAATACGGAGGAAATGAAAGTGGTTCGACACCATCGATCTAGTATAGCCGGTCCACGCTGTAAAGATCTGAATAGATGGATGGAACTAAAGAACGGAGGGGGTCATCTGAACATTTACCATGGAAATAGCAATACAGTAGCGCTAAGTAGAGCGAAGGTAAGGGTTTCGAATATTTCGAATGGACAGTTGCTTTACTCAAAACCAAGGATTCCCAACCTTTTTGGCGTCATCACCCACTTTCACATGTGGGTCGATACTTACATTTGATGATCTCCAAATCAATGAGCAGTTCCAGGATGACAATAAGTCCATCGATGACCACAAAGGCGATAACAGTGTACTGCACGGCGTTGCTTTGCAGGAACGCCGCCAACTTCTGTCGATATCTGAAGAACAAAAAAAAAAAAAAAAGTCAGATATAACGTTTCGATGTAGGCTTATGCGTATAATACAGACATAAAAAAATGCTAAGATTATTTATGTGTGAAAGAGTTATATGCATGGGCTCTTCATTATCCGTAGGTTCGTTTTTCCACAGTTGCTAAACCGGAATCAAACCCAAGAAATAAGAAATTAAGTTTTATTTAACCTTCTCCCGGTTTTTTGCCCCTTTTCCTGCTTAGAATTGGATTTCTGGTTCCTTCTAAAGTCTTTTCACTGTCTTTCGCTCCCAGTATCCCCTTGAATCTTAGTGGCATCATCGCTTTTATTATAGTGAATTGATTCGATCCGAGCTCAAAGCAATCAATTGTCTAGCCACTGATGAACTGTGATACATATATGTATGTGGTTGACACTATATATATATATATATATATATATATATATATATATATATATATATATATATATATGTATATATATATTGTGTGTGTATATGTGTATTTAGGAAGCATTTTTTCATTGATGCATGTTTCATTAAATAATATAGACAAGTGTTGTCTATTTATTTTATGTGAATTCTTTTCATATCGTCTGATAAGCTTAATAACATTATCATTAAATGAAGAAAGAAAATCACAATATTGATACATATTTTTTAACCCAATGTAAGCTTTCGGCTTACATAAGCCATTATCAAAGATGACAATTACATTATGTTGTGGTAGGATCCACCTAATTTGCATAGTGGAGTACCGACCATATAAATATGGTTGGTACCGGGAAGACGGGGGAAGGAATCAAGAGATTCAATCCAGAGACTCTGCCCGACTGCGACTAATGTCAACCCATTCTACAGGAACGGTCTTCCCAAGAATATACAAAAGACTATATGTAAATATTGTGTACACTTTCTTGTTTCAATACAGTTTGTTCTAAGTATATTTTGTGTTGTATTATTATTCCATGCATTAGTCAAGTTTCAACACATTACAATATATTAAGCAATACACGGACAAAACAATAATGATAGTCTGTTTATGTTTACATGGAAGATTTCCAAGCAACGACAAACTCGTGCATACAAGATGCTGGAAGCGAAAATCGCACCGCATCTCATGACGTCACACATGACTAGGCGAGAGTGAAAACGAGAAGTATTAAGTATGGGAAGTCGTTGTTATAAACCAATGGTTTCTATTACCAATTATAGGCATTTAAGTATATTTGTGGAGATTTCATAGTTTATTTTGTTCAGGTTAGATTTCAACTGTATTGTGTATATAGCTTCAAGAATTTTTAGTTTTTGTTTATTGTTTTCATGTTTAAGTATAGTTGTGTTTTCAACAAGGATTTTCCGGAATTGTGTATGCGGCCAGGCATGTTGTTTTATATATATATATATATAACGAAAGAATATTAATATACAACCCAGTTTGTCTGAAGATTTTAATTTTTTTAATAATTTTTTATTGTTCAAGAATATATATATATATATATATATATATATAAGTCTACTTGCCCGAGAAACGCTACGCATGAATGAATACGTCTTCGGCTTTCAACCCAGATACGTGGTGCGAATTGATCAGGCATTCAACTGCTCAGCGATCCTACGACCACACCCGGTCATGGACCTGATGATATGGTGGTGGTGGTAATTTTCTTCCATATATTTAACTGCATGAATTATATTTAAATCAAACAAAAAATAACAATAAAAAAAATGCATATTCGATGGCGCTACAAACGTGATCTTAATTCTGCCACACTTAAAAACAAAATGTCAAATCTCCAAATCAATCGACTTACTGAATACAGGATTATCAAAAATTGTTTTAAACTTTTTGCTTCTATATCTGTCCATATTTCTAAGATATTGTACTTATTTACATTGTTCGAGCTATTGTCCTCATCTTCAGGATCTTTCTATACTTTTAATATTGTAATTATTTACCTCATTGTTGCTATATTCACAACGTTTCGACCGTTATACGCCTCGGCCTTCTTCAGGATCTGTCTAGAGTTCTGAGATGAGGTATTGTAATTATTTACACTATTGACATTGTTCGAACTGTTGTCCTCATCTTTGTTGCTATATTCACAACGTTTTGACCGTTATACGCCTCGGCCTTCTTCAGAACCTGTCTAGAGTTCTGAGATGAGGTATTGTAATTATTTACACTATTTACATTGTTCGGACTGTTGTCCTCATCTCTGTTGCTATATTCACAGCGTTGCGACCGTTATACGCCTCGGCCTTCTTCAGAATCTGTCTAGAGTTCTGAGATGAGGTATTGTAATTATTTACACTATTTACATTGTTCGGACTGTTGTCCTCATCTTTGTTTCTATATTCACAGCGTTGCGACCGTTATACGCCTCGGCCTTCTTCAGAATCTGTCTAGAGTTCTGAGATGAGGTATTGTAACTATTTACACTATTGACATTGTTCGGACTGTTGTCCTCATCTTTGTTGCTATATTCACAACGTTTCGACCGTTGCACGCTCCGGTCGTCGAAATAAAGTGTTCAGTTCGAAATTTCAATCACCTGAAGAAGGCCGGAGCGTACAATGGTCGAAACTTCATGAATATGACAACAAAGATGAGGGCAACAGTCCGAACAATGCAAATAACTTTTGCTCCTAATTCAGTAATAGTCTCTCTTCTTTGTTTTACGAAAACAAACCAATGCTAAAAGCAAACGATTGTTTAACAAATAGGGGTGGGATCTGCTGGTGGTGGTTGCTGGCTTTAGATCAGCAATGGTGCCGCTGTGATATATTTAGGACTAATTCTCTCAGCTTAAAACGATGTGACGCTTGACACAATTTAGAAGAAAAGAAATGATCGAGTTACTGAACATTGGGTTAATCAACTTTCTCCGTACGTCAAAAAAGATAGATAGATAGATAGATAGATAGATAGATAGATAGATAGATAGATAGGAAGGAAATGTTTATCAATCTAACATGTTTCAGTTATAAAAGCTTCATAGGAGAATGATATATGGAGAAAAAGCAGAAAGAAATTCTGTTATTTTTTACTTTAGTTTTGTTTGATTTTCATCAATCAAGCACGTTTCACGTGCATTCGACTAGGGAAAAAAACGTTAGTATAATTTATTGCGTTTCTAATTCAAGGAGAAACAACAAAGTTCCAAGAAAGTAAAGGATTATCTTGGTAAACATCTGTATTTGATCCCAACTCATGGATAGATAGATAGATAGATAGATAGATAGATAGATAGATAGATATTTGAACAAATTGAGATAGATAGATAGATAGATAGATAGATAGATAGATAGATAGATAGATAGATAGATAGATAGATATTTGAACAAATTTAGATAGATAGATAGATAGATAGAAACGAAAGGAAAGTTAACATGTTTGTAAGTATATAAATGCACAAACTGTGAAAGCGTGATCAATATGAAGATAGATAGATAGATAGATAGATAGATAGATAGATAGATAGATAGATAGATATGAACGGAGAGAAAACATAATATTTGAAAAGACTGAAATAGATAGATAAACATTTAAACAGACTTAAAAGGATAGATAGATAGATAGATAGATAGATAGATAGATAGATATATAGATAGATATATAGATAGATAGATATAGAGAGATATAGAGAGATAGATAGATATGAACAGAGAGATATAGATAGATAGATAGATAGATAGATAGATAGATAGATATAGATCGATTGATAGATATGAACAAAGATAGATAGATAGATAGATAGATATGAACAGAGAGATATAGATCGATTGATAGATATGAACAAAGATAGATAGATATGAACAGAGAGATATAGATAGATAGATAGATAGATAGATAGATAGATAGATAGATAGATATGAACAGAGAGATATAGATCGATTGATAGATATGAACAAAGATAGATAGATATGAACAGAGATAGATAGATAGATAGATAGATAGATAGATAGATAGATAGATAGATAGATACTGGGATAGTTATACAGATGTGGACAGAAATGGATAAACATTAGAATAGAAAACAAAAAAAGGCAAACGGAAACGGGAAATCGGCGATACGGAAAGAAAAATAGAAGATCGAAGTAATTGGAACTTTTGTAAATCGATGCTTTCATTCATTTCCATCGATGCGGCAATCAATCGTCTTCGATAAGTGTCTGCTTTTAGACCCTATTGCTTGACTCACAAACGTTGTTGTCATGACAATTGTCCAAGAAATGAATTGACCAAAGTTCAATACGATCCAATTTCATACATCTCACGTGACCCAGTAACTGGACGCGGCGTCTTTCACTGCCGATATCACGTGATTGGTTACGGTCCCCGATGTTAAAATTAGGCATTTCGAACAGTGGTGAGTAGATGGATGTAAATGCCAAGAAATTCTAACTTTACGTTTTCTTGTGAGCATGAAGATAATTTTAAAGAACCATACGTTTACGACATTAAATGACTGCCTTGCTTGAAAAACGCATTGTTCATTGCCAATAATACTTTCCTCAGAAACGATTGTATACAATTATTTTTTTCTTCTTCATATCGGTACCGTGTGGATTCGTGTATATGTCGATAAATATAATACAAAAAAAATATATGAGAGAATTGCGGGTAGACATATATTTCAGATTATTATTTTGCCGATTTTTAACAATAGTAGCTAGACCGACAGACCCGTCAAATCCGACCTGGCAACTGCTCTCGAAAAGGACATTTAATCACCACAGAGAACCTTTTCCTGTCTGTTATCAGTATGGCTGATGCTAACCTCCAGGAGAGCAACACTCTACACCATTTTGGCCTCACGTTTTCCACTGACATGAAATGACTATCTCTGTGATATCATCAGTTCCCAACTAGGTATTTATATAGATGACACTACCATTTACTCCTGTCCAACAAAGTAAACCTGGCAATTACTCTCAAAAAGGACCTCCAATCAGTGGTTAACTGGAGCAAGAAATGGCTTGTAAATTTCAACTCCTCCGAAACGAAACTGCTTTCATTTAACCACCACGGAGAACCTTTTTCTGCCTGCTATAAAAATGGCTGATGCTAACCTCCAGGTTAGCAAAACTCTACACCTTTTTGGCTTCCTGTTTTCCACTGACATGAAATGAAACGACTATCTCTATGATGCCATCAGTTCCTGTTGTTGAGTAGTTTTCACAGTGGAGGCTTGCATTTCAATAAGTCGGTCCTAAATTAGGTTCGACGTACAAAACGTTAGGAACTTGAAATAAGAGTTAATGACGCAGCAATCTAGTTATGATGTTTGATACTTCAATGTCAGACAGACTCACTCAACACCACTGAGCCCAACTGGCCACTACTACTACTAATTATTATCTGTGGGAGAGCCTATTACAATAGAATAGGTATTATGGTATAACAGTTCCCAACTAGGTATTTATGCAGATGACACTACTATTTACTCCGTCTTAGTAACAAATTCTACAAATCCGACCAATTAAACCTGGAAACTGCTTCCCTGATAACTATAATCTTAAAAAATATAAATGTAATGTCAATCGACATCTTCTGTCGCCTTGATTGTCGTCCTTCTTATTATTCTCCTCCGTTCTTCCTTTTATCGTTTCCTTAACCCCCACCCTATACCCAATCTTTTCCCTTACTTCAACTCTCTGTAGCCCCTTGCGTACTAGTGGCACACCCGCCTTGCTTAGGGTGAATTGCTTAAAAAACTGATTTGTTATGTATGTTGCTAAATGTCGTGGACAATGCACCGCGTGACCACTTTTTGTTGTTGCTGTTACTGCAGGAAATGTGTGTTGCTGCTCCAAAAGTTAAATGAAAAAAACGGAAGTGATTATCGTCAACGGGCAACAATCCAACAACACTTAAAAATCTGTCTATATCTCTGAGATGAGGTATTATGATTATTTACATTATTCGGATTTGATTAGGCACATATATATTCGACAAATTAGTGAGGCGTGCGATTGCCAGATAATATACATTTCTATATATTGTATTTACTACAAATAGCTTAGTTTGACACAAGGACACGTGGGCTGAGGAGAAAATTGTTGAATACGTGACACGTCTCCGTCATCCTTGAATCGCATCGTTAAGAGTTACTGCTTTTGCCTGGATTCGAACACTGATCGCTTGGCATCGGTAAGAAACGCTCATCTGTACGCAGAACTTTCTTGTGTAAACTTAGTATTTACTTAACCTTATTTACACACAAGGCCAACAGTTCCAGATTAGAACCAAGAAGTCATTTTCTTTTTTCTTTTTTTTTTTCCTTTTTTAACTGATCCTATGCTTTCTTTGAAAATGTACCTGGAAATTAAAACCTTGCGTCCAGCTTTTATAAACTAGTGTGCCCCTGTCGACAAAAATGACGGCAATTGTTAGAAAGTTTTATTGGTGATGCAATGAAACAAAAGTCTTGAAACGATGTATTGACATTCAATAAAGCGGAGAATTCACAACTAAACTAGAGGCCAATGGACCGTTTAATTAAACCCATTCCCTTTACATTTTTAGGTGTTCGGGTCAAAACGAATGAAACGCGGTCAGCGTGAATGGCATGCAACTGAAATGTGGGTAACACGATGGCGATTGTGCTCCTCTTAAACTTTTTCGTTAGTTGATTAGTTACAAACAGCTTAGAATAATCCTATGGAATTCACCCGTCTTTCTCTTCATACGTCCACGGATGACGAGGAGGGAGTTAGTAGTTTGCATACGTAATTATCCTCATGAGTTTTAAGGGTCTAAAGATGAGTAGATTCTCGATATTTTTTCCTAATGTGCACCATAACACGTTCGTCAAAATTACAGTTAATTGTAATGTTCTCCTCAACCTCCGTTGATGTCTTTATTATTATTATTATTATTATTATTATTATTATTATTGTTGTTGTTGTTTTATTTCATTTGGTTTCTGGTGTATACTCGTTTCTTTCCGGGTCCCGACCAGAGACCTAAGGTCAGAGATGGCATCATGACATTTTCCACCGAGCAGTTTTCAAAAAAAAAATCGTACATATTTTTACATACATAAAGCCCTTAGTATCTGTCTATATTTCTGAGATGAGGTGTTATGTACACTATTTACATTATTCGGACTATTATCCTCATCTTTGCTGTCATATTTATCAGAAAGCTTCGGCCGTTGTACGCTCCGGCCTTCTTCAGGTGGTTGGGTCCTTCAGTATCTGTCTATATTTCTGAGATGAGGTATTATGTACACTATTTACATTATTCGGACTATTGTCCTCATCATTGTTGCCATATTTATCACAACGTTTCGGCCGTTGTAAGTTCCGGCCTTCTTCAGGTGGTTGGAATGTCGAACTGAACCCTTTATGTCGCTCACTGGGGTAGACTGTTCTAGTTCCACGTGCCATGTTTAATGGATGTCAGTTATCAGTTATCTCCTGTTAATTCCCCTCTCCAATTTCTCCACTGCCTTAACCAGGTATTGAACTCACACTCTTTAGGTCCTGTCACTGGATCTAACTAACACCTTTATCCACTGTGCCATGTGTCCTTGAGGACATATGTAAATAGTGTAGATAAAGCCCTTCGTAATTTTTTGTATTACTTTAAGGATTATTATTATTATTATTATTATTATTATTAAGTGGATAAAGAAAAGTGCAAAGATTTGATGGCAGTGACATCAGCAGCAACAGCAGTAGTGGTAATCATAATGACTATTATTGAGATACCAGAATTGGAAAAGAATATTTTTTTATAATTCTATAATATCTAGTCTTCCATAATGACAAAAGGCAAATAGTAAATAACAAACTTTGATCAAAATATCTAATGATACAAAATAATTGCTGATCTAAGGTTCGTTTCTTTCCGGTTGCAGAATGTTCCCGATTCTTGCGTATCTGTCTCTACAGCGAATTAATTTTTTATAATCACAATTGTTGACTTCTAGTCTAAATGCAAATGTTTTTTAAATAAGAATTGCTGGTGCACACCTTTCATCCAGTATTTACCAGGGAGTGTATTTCAACTTGAACAAGCGACAATACGCCATCGTCATTTAAAAGTAAAATTACAATAAATATGCAGAAATTTTGATCTTGGTAAAAGACCAAAGAAAGGAATTTTCAAAAGAAATAATAAAAAAAAAAAAAAAAACTACTGACATATATTTTTCATCCCCTTAATTTAATTATCCACTTACGTATATATTACGTTAGCGCTCGATCGTCGGAGTTAAGCAACGTCGATCCTGGTCAGTACCTAGATGGGTGACTGCTTGGGAATGCCCAAGTGCTATAAGCTTGGATGTGCGGGTCGTGTAATGGATAATGGCTCGGCATTGTTAATCGGAGAGCCGAGTTCTAATTCCTGTTCGATCTGTTATATTCATTTAAGCGCAAATACTCCTTGGAAAGATATGACTCCGCCTCTTCTTCTCCTAAATATGGGTTAATTAGTAAACTTTGTGTCACTAAATCATTATCCCCACCCACCCAAATTCTTAGAATCAAAAAAAGTCTATGGCTTTAAATAACCTGTAAAAGGTTGATAAATCGTAAAAAACGAATCAATCAAAAAATTTTTAAAGGTACCAAACGATATTTTAATTACAAATATTTTTATTCGGGTAAATACATAGATGAGTAACCGTTTGGCAATACCAGTGGATGTACGCTTGGATGTGCGGATGGTGTATTTGATAATGGATCAGAATTAGAAATCGAGAGCCGAGATCGAATTCCAGTCGAGTTCGCTATATTCACTTACGCGAAAATATCCCCGGGAAATGTATGAATTCATCGCTTCTCCCCCAGCTATGGGTTAATTAGTAGGATATTTGTCAGTAAATCATTATTATTTGCAAAACATTCTTACAATCTAAAATATTTTCTCGCTTTAAATAAACAGCAAAGGGTTGATAAGCCGTAAAAATTAAATCCATCAAAAAACAAATTTCATTTTAAAAGAGGGAAATTCTTGTCCTAGTTGAAAATTAGTTTCGTTTTTTACATTATTTTTTTTTTATTTATTTCTTATTTATTTCTGTAAACCCATTGTGGAGCTTAGGGAGAGCTGTAACCGTACTAAGAGATACTATTGTTGTTTCTGTAACACGTGAACGTGGGCGGTTTGCTAGATGAACTGCCTTACGAAGCTAAGTACTCCCTTTACACTGCTATTTATTCATAGCTGGGGAGGGGAAAGTGGGTTCATGCCTTACTCATGATAATGAACTTTGCCAGCCTGTCTTCCAATACAGAATTTCTCCTTCAGCCAACTAATTCACTTCGGTCGACAATTTTAGTTGTTTATATTCACAACTTCGAAAATGGTGGCAGCAATGAGTTGTCGCTGACGAAAACGAGGCTGAGACTTCTTGCCGCTCATAGTACCACGTTGACCGCGTGTACATTGTATCGATCGGTTACAATGGTGTCAGCCCACACCTAATTTTAGTTGGTTGTCAGAGCAACGCAAGAAGCGATAATCTCCATTTTATTCCATGTATGGGCATAAATAACAAGTATAGGATTAAAGAAAAAAAAAGGAGTAAAAAATTGCGTAAACAATAAAAAGAAAAGGGAGATAACTCGAGGGAATAAGGAAGAAAAAAATTATTTCATCATTTGTTAATATGCCAGGCAGAAAATGTAGAATGACTAGTGAAGCGAAAACGATAAAATAAAATATGTATGAAGAGCTTGAGAAATCAGAATGTGGATTTTTATACAAAATGGGACTCGTAAAGATCGCATCAATGATCATATTAGTAAATGTTTTGGTTTGCTTTTTTCTTTTCTTTTTTCTTTCTTTTACGGGTTAAAAATGGGTTATTTAATGCCGACAATTTTTTTTTTTCAAAAATGTATTGCTGGTAATATTTTATTTATTTATTTATTTTTGATGTACTGTTGGTAATAAAGTATTGCTGGTAATAATTTTTAAAAAAATATATTGCTGGTAATAATTTTTTTACAAAGTATTTCTGGTATTAAAACATATTTTTACATTTAAATAGTGTTTTGACCCCAGTTTGGGGGGGGAGTAACTATTTTTCCATAGTTGGGACCCTAACAGGTGCTACCACCCCGGGTCAAGGTGGACCTGGGAACACCAGCAATTAAGAGGTGGTTACACGCTCCTCAAAATCTCCTGATCAGAGGTCCTGCTGTTGGACGTAGTTTATCGTCTTACCCGGGACGTGGATGTAGTTTATCGTCATATCCAGGACGGTGACATGGCAGTCCCTGCAGACTGTAATATATCTTTGAAGATCTTCAAAAACTATGAAAATACAAGGACCTTGAAATTGAAATCTCAGCAATATGGCGCATGAGGACATTAATTATTCCAGTTGCAGTGGCAGATACTTAATGTGTCCATTTGTTGCGTGCTGGGCGAATTTTTTGCTTCAGGATCGCATGCCGGAATAGTACTTTTTCGGTAGGGTCTCTTGGACGAACAAGTATGATGTTGCAAGACCCGAAACTTGTCATGACCCCAAGTCATAACATCACTGACAAGGCGATCCTGTGCACTCGTTGGAGTGTTTTCATGACGAATCATGATGTCTTGGCGATTACCTTTGATCGTACTGTCTGTGTGTATTGTAAAATTGTTACAGGTTCTATCTCTGTAACCGGCTCTGGGATTATTATTATTATTATTATTATTATTATTATTATTATTATTATTTCCTTTGATTTCTGGCGTTTACACATTTCTTTCCGGGTTCTGACCAGGGACCTAAGGTTAGAAATGGTATCATGACACTTTCCACTGCAAAAAAAAAAAATTACATAAAGTGTGGGCTGTACTTGTCAGAACAATTTTTTGTATCTCCTTGAGGCATGGACTTCCAGGAATCTCTTCAATTAGTCTACTGCAATCTTTTCCAACCAGTCTTAGGGCTCCAACTACAACAGGGATTGTTGATGTTCCCATATGCCACATTTTCAAGATTTCTATTTCAAGGTCCTTGTATTTTGACAGCTTTTTGAATATCTTCAAAGATACATTGCAGTCAGCAGGAACTGCCATATCAATAAGGAGGCACCGTTTTTGTTTGTGGTCTTTAATAACAATATCTGGGCGGTTGGCCTTGATTGTTCTGTCAGTGTGTATTGTGTAGTCCCATAGAATTTTAACAGGTCCTATCTCCGTAACCGGGTCTGGGTGGTGTTCATACCAATTATTATTATTATTATTATTATTATTATTATTATTATTCCTTAGTTAATTAGCAGATACGTCACCTCAAATAAAACAATAGACCATTCCTGTTTAAGTTATTAGGAAAAAAATATTTAATAATTATCATTGTATGTAGAGGAATCCGCGCAAGATGTAAGAAGTGCCCGCGATTATGATCTTTTGCAATTCTCATATTTTAAGTCCTCCAGGAATTTGTTCCACATAATTGTTTGTTCCTTTTGATACCATTTCCAAAGACCCAATAACGACAGATAATGTTGTAGCCTTGAGATGCCACATTCTTCTATTTTCTATCTCAAAGTCCTTTCATTTATTTAGTTTCTTAAACTTTTTCAAAATTTTCTTTTTGTCGGTTTGGGGCTGCAACTTTATTATGCATAGATTGGTTAATTGATTGATTTAGAGAACAGCACGCCAACGAAGTAACCCTGGAGTATAAAATATACGAAGTACAATATACTAATCATGGCATTCAGACCGATAAAAGTACACAGTATATGCGCCGTATGGTTTTGATAAAAGCAGCACATAGCAATGCTGGTGAGGCCGGGGTTAGAGGCAACTTAAAGTCGGCTAACCCACTCTGCCCAGATGGTCTCCGACTGAGAATGTTCCCAAATATATTTTTTTCGGTGAAGCCAAAATGCAAGGATTTACTGGGATTAAAAGTCTGAGAAAAAAATTATTAAGAACCAATGAAAATAAAATATTGAAAATGAAGACGACGATTTTGTATTTAGAATTAGAGAGTACCACAAGCGAGATGAAAGATGATGAGACCTTGCCGCCAATCTAGTACTGCGCTTGCATTCATAAATTCTAGGTATCAAAGAAGAAAACGCGTCACAACAATTACCATGAAAATATTTATGGAAAAGGTAGAGGGAAACTATGTTACACCGCTGGGAAAGAGATTGAAGTCAAAAGAGATTTCCACAAGCCAGAAGTGTGAGAAAAACTGTTAGCACAGACCTTACGTTTAAATAGCGGTTACATAGCAATTTCAACTGTAAAAGGATGAGACCTATCTGCCAATCTAGTACGGCACTTAAATTCGTGAAGTCGAGGTACCAAAGAGGAAAGTTCCTTCCCTCTGCTGCCTCTCCCAGTCCACCTTCTGTTATCCACTTGCTTAAGTCCGCTAGGTATGCCATGCGTTGTTTTCCCTTGTCTCTCTCTCCCCCTTTATTTGACACGTGAGTATCAGATTCTTCAGGCCCTACTTCCTCATTAAGTGGCCCAGGAACTTTAGCTGCCTCTTCCTGATGTTAAACCACCTCCTTGCTTGCATCCTCTCTAAGACCTTATCGTTGCTGATACGCTCGGTCCATGATATCCTTAGCATCCTTCTGTAGAAATACATCTCCATTGCCTCGAGTCTCTTCTTCATCTTTGAGGAAATCGTCCAACATTCGCTGCCGTAAAGAAGAACAGATGTCACGTAACAGCTCAGTATTCTTTTCTTTGTTACCAAAGAAATCCTCCTGGCTCGCAATACTCTTCTCAGATTTTGGAATGTGTTCTTGGCCTTCCCAATACGTCTACGTATCTCAGGTCGCACTTACAGTCCTCTGTCAGAACGCTTCCCGGATATTTAAAATTCTGCGTCTGCTTGATTCTAGTGTTCCCTACCTACAGATCGCATTTCGGACTCATCCTTTTACTGATAACCATTCATTCTGTCTTCTTGTAATCTATGCTTAGTCCTTTCTTCTCTCTCTTTGTCGCTACCTTCTGTAGGAGATTTTGTAATTTCTTTTCCGTGTCTGCTATCAGTACTGTGCTATCTGCGTATCTTATGTTGTTAAGATTGTGGCCGTCAACGCTAGATCCCGGTAGGATCTCCAATTCTCTCAGGTTTGCCCCGCTGTATAGGTGAAACAGGTCGGGTGAGAAGACGTATCCTTGCCTTACGCCCTTTTCTATTTTTGTATATTCACTGAACTCCTTCCCTACGCGCATACATGCTGTTTGTTGCCATTTTGTTTTGCGACAGAATTTTTATGGCGGTTACAACTATATGTCTATAAACAGTTCACATTTTATACTTTCTAGAACTAATTTCGTGAACGCGTCTTGTCCTTAATGACGAACAGATGTTGACTTTTCTCATTAGATCATGTGTAATCTATTGACCAAGTTTTGAAAGTTTACCAACTTCGTGGGGGTGGGTTATAATTGTTGTATGGGTTGGATTGAGCCGTTATATACTTTCTCGGGCTGTCAAGTTAGGATTTTCTTCAATGACAGTTAGAAATCCTTCCTTGTTGATTGAAGTCGATCGCCCAGAACGAGTGGGAATTTTTCGAATAAGATTTTCCGACCGAAGCTGAACAAAACATTTCTAGACACTGAATATATATATATATATATATATATATATATATATAGAAAAATATACGGAAAAACAAACAAAAATCTTAATATGCAATTATGCTGTTTTAATGTTAATATAATGTCAACGTCGGACGTTTCGGTCTAGTAGACCATCTTCAGGACATATTCATAAAACATAATTAACATTAGACTATATTCAATGGTCTATTAGACGGAAACGTCCGACGTTGACATTAAACATTAAAACAGCATAATTGCATATTAGGATTTTTGTTTGTTTTTCCGTATATTTTTCTTCATACTGTCGGATCTATATCCATATATTTGCTTATATATATATAAGCCAAGCTTTCCCTGACGATCCGTTTAGGTGAAACCTAGGTAGGTTTGTCTGGCTCACTAGGTGTATCTAGGTCTGCTCTACGATTGTATTGAGCTCTTTTGTTAGTTAGTTGTTACTCGTATCGGGGTTTTTTCTTTGGGCTTCAGACCTGCATCTGTGCGATTTTTTGTCGGCAGAAGTTCATGTTTGTAGCTCTTTCTTTTTTTTAAAACCTTTTTTCCCTCGAAATTGATTTGATTAACAAATCAAAAATTCGAGGTTTTTCAAAAACGAGTCTAGTTTTTTTATATTTATATATATATATATATATATATATATATATATATATATATATTCCAGACACTGAATATATATATATATATATATATATATATATATATATATATATATATAGAGAGAGAGAGAGAGAGAGAAGAGAGAGAGTGAGAGAGATGTTTCATTGAATAATTTAGACAAATCTTGTGTCATTATTTTCAGTTGGATCTTTCATATTCACAGACAGGCATCTGGTATCATTATTAAAGGAAGTGAGAAAATTACTGTGTTGATACATATTATTTATTCCGAGTAGTTTCAACATTAGCATAATGTCATAATCAGGCTGTTGTTTTTTTTTTTTTTCAAGACAAATATTGTAGTGTTCATCATTTTCAAAGACAAAATTGCTGTGTTCATCTGAAAGTTAATTTTTTTTTTACAAGTGAAGTGAAGAACGTTGAATTTAGTGCAAATAGCTTGAGTAACGTTTCAGGGGAGGTAACTAAGTTAGGAGGTTGTCGAGGAATTTTTTAAAAATAATCATTAAGAACCATTGGTACAAACCTGAGTATTTTAAACTATCTACTGTAAACATTTTAAAAAATTTGTGCAGTATTCATGATTAATTTTATTAATGTTTGGTTTCAATTTTTTAATATAGATAGCTTCAAGAATTTTTACTTTATGTTTATTATTTTCATGAAAGAGTATAGATGTATTTTCAACAAGAATTTGATGAAACTTGTCTCAATAAAAAAATACTGCCAAAATTTACAATATATATATATATATATATGTGTGTGTGTGTGTGTGTGTGTGTGTGTGTGTGTGTGTATGTATGTATGTAGCCTTCGTTTCGTCCGTTGTCCAATCCCTGCGGTTGATCGTTGAGTTGATTTCTTTGATCCAGGCTTTGCCTTATCCCACGTTGCGTTTGATTTTGAACATAATACTGACAAGGATCGAATCGTCGACAGGAATCGTTGTACTGGTTTGGTCCAGGCAAAGTGAAGTCGCAAGTAAAAAAAAAAATAATTTGAATAAAAGAAAATATTTTTATATACTTTCTTTGTACAGAGCTTGGTTAATTCTTGATCTTAAAAAAATATATATATAGTTGTACTTCATACAGAAAATATCGACCCTTCTCGCCATAATTCGGTTGGTTTAGCTAAGTCTGAACAAAACTTCTTGCACAAGGCCGATGTCGGAGTTTTTCTTTAGGCAGGAAGTCACTTGAGATCAAGTGAAACGGTCGTCTTGTCCGGCGTCTGGAACAACTCTCTCTCTCTCTCTCTCTCTCTCTCTCTCTCTCTCTCTCTCTCTCTCGCTCGCTCGCTCGGCCGCTACGATCTCCTGCTTATATGGACCTTCGCCCAAAACAACGAAAAAAAAACCTGGTGATTCCCCTAATTACCAACAAGAGCCCATTGTTATCTGACTCAAGGAGATTAATTACATGACCAATTTTGGGGAGATCCCCACTTCCATGAGTAGTGGGCGCAGGACATTGATCCACCTTAACTCCTTCCTTCTCGTATTGGTGCCTCATACCAATACTCCCCAAGAGGTGTAGGCAATCCCTCTACTTCCCTTGGTGTTCAGCCATGCCTTTCACTTCAGTTGTCACTCTGGCCAATCCGATCTCTAGATTTTATAAGCGAGCTGATGTGGCTTAACTTCAATTATTAATTTTAATTATCGCCCAAAATTTTTGTCAACAATATTTCCTCGACCCAAACCCCATTCTCTCAGTCGGATATTCACCAGGTGTCCCCATGACATCCTTTTTGACAGTTTCGACTCGTGACACTTGTTGACAAGTGACAAAAAAATAATATTACAATTCTCCAACCTTACTTTGTTTCAAAAATCAGTATCTCACAACCACCTTTTCCTTTCCGGGTCTTGTCTAGTAGACCATTCCATAACCTGGATTTCAAAAACAATGGTGTCTCCATTTCAGCCATACACCGTCGTGGGGTCAAATTATCCAAATGGCTTGCCTTTCGACTAGAACCCGCCAAGCCATTCCATCCCAGGCAACCTCCATTGCGGACTTAGTCATTGGAGGCCTTCATATCTTTACTCTGGTCGACGTGCTGACAACTTCGGCCACATGTTTTTTGTAAACAAAAAAAGACAACTCTCTGAATTCATCGTCTCTCGGTATGTTTATCGATCCAGCCTGTAACCCTTTAAGGTGATATATATATTGTTGTGTGGGAACCTACCACCCCTCTTGAAGATGAACTCGTCTACAAACAAGGACGTTAAATAGTGGCATGTCAAAAGACAGTGTCGGTGAAGTTCTGGGCTGAGTTAGTTATAGACTACTCAGGCGATAATCTGTACCAACTTACCAACCGAATAAACCCCTTTTTATTGTTACATGTTATTTGGCGTTCGTCTTTATTAACCCCAAATTAACATCATAACATATATATATATATATATATATATATATATATATATATATATATATATATTACAATGAATCATTCATACAAAAAGTAGATTAATAAAGTTAGATATAAAATGCCGAAATCCTTTCGCAAACAATTTTAAAATTGCATTAACCTACGATCCACTCTATGAATGTTATGAACCTTGTTTATAATAACTACAAGCTGTATAAGGTCTTTTTTCTTAATCTGCAAGTACTTTCAACTGTATATTCAGTCATCCTCAGGCATGGAAATTATTTGGTTTTTAGTAAAATCCAGGTAGCATCAGAGACGAAAAAATTAAATACGAATCGAAATATGTTTTTTTTAGAAATGTTTTATTGTTAACGGATCAAAACTTTTGGAGCGTGCAGTTATTTGTAAATTAATTTATATTTCAGCAGCAACTTTTCTTTCAAACATTTTTCTTTGAGCAAAAAAGACAAGGAAAATTTGATTCATTTTTAATTTCTTTTTTTCCAATATTCTTACATTTTTTTCTGTTTGGCGAGAGTAAGAGTGTAAAAATTGTCCGTATTGTCTATTGTCTCAAGCGCTTTCGGACACTTCTTGAGCTATTTTCAAGGGGTGTTTGTTTTGAAGTGTTGTAAAATTCTTTTCATGTTTTTCCTGTTTAAGATGTAGTTTTAGGGCTGTTTAAATAGTAGTAACGTTTATTCCGAGCTTTGCTAGTTGAACGTGGCTGAAATTCGAGTTGGCGTCTTTCTATTAAATCAGGACACCATTTCCGCTGTTGAATAAGGTGTGATTTATACTGGGTGCCAGTATGCAACGGACCTCTCACACAGAGAGATGTTTTCGGTAACGTGACTTATATAGGATCCTTGCGTTATCGACTAGAATCTTCCTTGTGGATAGTTGTGAAATACGGGTGGTTAAATGCTTTTTTACGGCAGTTTGATCAGATGCCACTAGATGCCAGGTCGGGACCGATAACATTGCATATTCTGTTTTGTATTTTACCAAAAGCGTCTAAATATATTGCAGGTGTACCAGACCAGATGTGCAAGACAGATTCTAGCGAGAAAAATTGTCTAACACGATACAGTGAACCAGCTTTTCTAGCAGCAGACCTTTCCTTATAGCAGACACAGCAATTGAGTCATTCTCATGGAGCTTAGAATCAGCCATGGTGATGGAAAGCAAAACAGTTCTCTCAGACAATTAAAAAAGAACTGTTTTGTTTTGGAGATGCTAAAATTAACAAGCCATTTCTTTCCCCGGTTAACAACAGATTGTAGGTCATTTTTTAGATCCGCTGCCAATTTGACCTTATGGAAACGAGCAGACTTACCATTAATTTAGGAGTAAATAGTTGTGACATCAGCATAGATACCAAGCTGAGAACTGAAGACATCAGGAACCTTGTTGAGGGAAAATAGGAAGAACCTAGCTCCAAAGATAGAGCCCGAAATTTACCTTACCCCCCCCTACTGAGTCATGTTGTGACACAAGGTCAGTTTTTAACCCGAGTGTTTCCACTCGGGCCGCTGGTCTAAGCTGTCCTTAGCTTGTCTAAGTTAGCCAAAGCTTGTCTAAGCTGTTCTTAGTTGGTCATAGCTTGTCTAAGCTAATCAAAGCTTGTCTAAGCTAGTCATAGCCGGTCATACCCCCGCTATGTAACAGATGTTACGCAATGGGGGCCGTAAGGGAGGAGAGAAGGCCCCCCGGCACGGAACAGATACTACAACCGCAGCATATACTCCGACGGGGAAAAAACCCCTTCTCCTCCTCTACCAATCCTACGGAAGGAAAACCCCAGTGATTTTCCAAGCGTAGCTTGGATGTGGCACAAGACCGAAAGTATGGGGCACCCAGTGAGATTCGAAATAATTACTCAGTCGTAATTGTTATAGAGACAATCTTGCTAACCATTATACCACGTCGAGGTGCCCTCCAAGGATAGAGCCCTGGGAGAGGGAACACATGCCTCAGTGAATACGATCTAGAAGAGTGGCCGTTCAAGACAACCTTCTTTCGCGATTTGTTAAGAAAGATTGATTCAGATCAAAAGTTCCTCCAGAAGTACCATAAACCTTCCACTTATGAAGAAGATCTTCATGCCAAACTCCGTCAAATGTCTTTAAGATATCCAAAGCAACAGATCGCGTTTTCGCGATTCTTATACAAAGTTTGATAGAATCTCTCAAAAATAGCGTTGATACATCAGAGGTGATCTAAAGAAGCCATATTGCTTATTTGAAAGAAAATCCCGCGAAGTGAGATGCTTAACCAATTTGGAATTGATTAGAGCCTCTAGTACTTTACCAAAAAGAGGTAAAAGGCTAATAGACCGGTAGTTAGAAGAATCAGACGGTTAACCGGATGTCATAGAACCTGATCTCACCTTCTTAATAATGAGATATTCTATTGTGTATAGTTGGTGTATAGTACCAAACAAATGAGCTTATGTTACCATCATATCAAATAGGGGAAATCACGTTGCGAATCTATTGTCGTTGTTACTTTTTTATGTATTTATTTTCATTCACCTTAGCTTTCTCTGTATAGTTTTATTTTTAAGATTTTACAAGTCAGTAAATGTATTGATAAAAGGCTTACTCAAGCAGAAAATATAAACAATGTTATCCATCCTTTTATTGTCATAATTTTAATGTATATTCATGTCACACACCGTCATTCATTAATTCTCTACCCTGAGCTCTCGAGGCCCGGGGGCTACTCTTAACATCTCTCAGTTATGCCTCTGTGTTCGGGCAATGCGTAACTCAGTTTCGTCACTGTCCCCGGATAGAGCGCAACTGAAACAGAGATGCCCGACCCCAGGAGACAACTACCCGCGGTAACACCTCCCTCATTATAGAATGTTGCGGAGAATAGACAATTCTGGCCCGGACGAACGCGCTTGGCTCCTACATTAAACCGGCTTTGTATCACATCCTGCCACCACATTTAAAAACCAACCCACTAACTTGAGGGCAATTCAACATGGTGTAATGATTCCAAACTTGTCCTGCTCGATCAGTAATAACTGAGTAGTGAGTTCAATCCTCACAGATGCTCCATACTTGGCGTCTTGTGACACATTTATGGTTTTCTAAGCGTAGCTGAAAATTACTACTACAAGTCCGAAAATTACTACTACTTAGTCGTAGTTGTTATAGCGAAACAAGCTTGTTAACCATTACACCGCGTCAACCATTACGCCTCTTGTTCCACATCTATGCTATTCTTAGTAAACCACAAACCCTCTACCTCGAGTGTTTTTTGAGCCTCGTATTAGGTGAACTTTGGCATTAAAAAAATGGCTAGCACACTGGTTATTTGTCCACGGCGAGGCGTTCCTTAAATTTTCTTCAAAGAACGTTTCTCGCTGCTATCTTCAGATCAGTTCAAATTTATTGAGATTAAAATTGACCGGCCTGCACTGACCTAATTTGACGAACGCAGAAAAATTATTAAACAGACAAATGGACGCTGTTAATCAAAAAACATTGCAAACGATAAAAAATGTCACGAAAGCAACGATAAAGAGTGATCTGAATTAAAAACGAAATCACAGAACAAATAATTAAAAGGAAGAGAATATTCATTGGGATCTCGATGGGGGAAAAATAGAGAAAAATTATCGGTTTAATGACTGACACAAATATAACAAATTAGTTTGATTAAAAAATGGATAAAATTTTCAAAATACTTCGACCGGTTTATGAATTTCAAAGAAGCGGTCGATTATTTAAAGTAACCGTGGGCGGATATTTCATTAAAAAAGTTGTTTGCAGAAACGTCAAACAACATGAATATATATATATATATATATATATATATATATACAATAATAAAAAAAAAAAATATTAAAAAATTAAAATCTTCAGGCACACTGGGTTGTAGATTAATATTCTTTCGTTTTTTTTTTATTATTATTATTTCTTTTAGATTCCTCGACTAGTTTCGGCCCAAAAATGTCCATCATCGGGAGGAGAAATATTTCTGCTTGCTGGTAGCAGTAAACTACAGAAATGAATGTCTTGCTGGAGAAAACATATATATATATATATATATATAGTTAGTTAGTTTATGAAAAACTAAGTAATCCGTATGGGTAAACCTAAGGAGGATAAAATCCAGAGAGCTCAATGTAAATCCAGAGCAAATAATTTAAATAAAAACAGACCACTTTAAGGTTCCATGTAATAAATTATTTCACCACAGCCCTTTTAAAGGACTGCGGATCATCAGACTTTACTTCCAAAGGCTGAAACAAAAAATGAAAAGAAATTTACATATTTTTGACCGGTCGTATTAAACATATGTAAATTAACGAAGTGAGGAAGTTAACTGTTTAAATGTGTCAATGTCTGCTAACTCGCTCATGTCTTCTCTCTCCCCCTCACTTCCTCAAAAATTGAAGACATATTCAACACGCTGACGTCAATAAGAGTGATAATAATCAAACTTTATAGGGTAGATCACACCCACCACCTTTGCATGGTAGAAGTTCCATGGCCTCTCGAGACCAATGGATGCCAATATATATATATATATATATATATATATATATATATATATATATATATATATATATATATAAAATAAAATCATAAATTACCTCATGTAGAATAGTCTATTTCGGCAGATGAAGATATTGGTCGTCTGTCTTATCAATCCCGGTGTGCACTGAGTTCGTGTTTATACAGTTAGGAGGGGTAGGAAATATTTTTTTAGCTCTCACAGCTAAAGACGGACGACTAATGTCTTTGTCTGACGAAATAGGCTATTCCCCATGTGAGGTAATTTTGGATTTTATTGTTTATTAATTATATTGCTCTGTATTAATAAATACACTGAGCTCTTTTTGTGGATCAGTTTTAATACTTTCTATTACATGGATCCACTTGGATTTGTTACCTTTACTATATATATATATATATATATATGTGTGTGTGTGTGTGTGTGTGTGTGTTATATATGCGTGTGTGTGTGTGTGTATTTAGGTAGCAATCCTTCTTTCATGCATATGTCAATGAAAACGACCGACAAGGTGCTTTTATTTAGTTTTTTATACAATTTCTCATGCGATCTAATATTTTTTTTTTCTTTTCAGATGATAAATTATATAAAAACTCTCCGAATGTTCTTTTTATCCGAGCGCTTTCGGCTATACATTTAGCCATTTTCAAGGATTATATTTTAACTATTGAAATAAGAAATTTGCACATGGACATAATATCTTGACCGTGTTTTTAAAGAAGAAAAAAAAAAATGAAAACATTTTATAAAACATACATACAACAAACTATTTCTTTTTTTAACAGTTAAAATATAATCCTTGAAAATGGCTAAATGTATAGCCGAAAGCGCTCGGATAAAAGAACATTCGGACAGTTTTTATATAATTTATCATCCGAAAAAAAAAATATATATATATATATATATATATATATATATATATATATATATATATATATATATATATATTCTTGTCAATGCTGAAATCATCTAAGGCTACCAGCATCTTTAATTCCATTTGGCCCTGCTGCTTTGTTCCTATTCAATTTGACTAATGCCTATCAAATTTTAATATTTTTGGATCTTTCATATTTTTGTACATTGCGAATTGTCCTATTTTGTCGTACGATTTTGTTTAAACTAGATTTACTCATGACTTAAATATCACATTAAGGGCATCTTCAGTGCACCCATGTGGTCTACCGAATGTGATACAAGGTGGAGGTTTAATGTGAGTTTTATTTGGTTTGGTTTGTTTAACAGCATATCAATTCCTCATGGGTCATTTAATGCGACAATTTAATTTTCTTACAGGCTTTGGTAATTCCTTTTTTCAAAAATGTTAATTTTTCTTTTCCTTTACCAATAATGTATTGCTGGTAAATTTTCTCTTTCTTTTCCAATCACGTATTGCTCGTAATTTTTCTTTTCTTTTTCCAATAATGTATTGCTAGTAAATTTTGAAAATGTATTGCTGGTATTCTTACTACAAAAATGTATTTTTATGCTTTCATAGTTTTTTGAACCCACTTTGGGGTTTCACTATGGTTGTGGCACTAACTGATGCTAATATCCCTAAAGTGGATTTAACGGTAGTACCGTGGGAAAATTACCCAAGCCCAATCGGCAATTCCCCATTTGGAAACGTACCAGGCGCCGGGCATAAACCCCAGTCCCCTCCTGTAGGAAAGGTACTACCTGGCGGAAGGTCCTCTAGGGCTTGGGCTTAAAATTTGTTTCAACTTCCCCGGCATGTGCCAGGTAAGTAGATAATTACTTGATCCCCGCCACACTGAGTCAGGTTGTGACATAAGGTCAGTTTTTAACGTGGGGACTCGAGTATTTTCACTTGCTTGTCATAGCTGGTCTAGGCTGGTCAGAGCCGGTCCAAGCTAGTCGTAGCTGTGATACCACCAGCACAGGGACGGATCCCTGGGCCAGGTAAGTAGAGATTTACTTGACCCCCCACTGAGTCAGGTTGTGACACAAGGTCAGTTTTTAACGTGGGGATCCGAGTGTTTTCACTCAGGCCGCTGGTCCAAACTGGTCTTAGCTGGTCATAGCTTGCCCAAGCTGGTCAGAGCTGGTCTAAGCTTGTCATAGCTGGTCCAAGTTGGTCAGAGCCGGTCCAAGCTAGTCGTAGCCGTGATACCACCAGCACAGGGACGGAGTCCTAGGGCAGGTAAGTATAAGCACAGTAAAATTTCGTTATCCGCGCTGGATAAGTTCCCGGTAGATAGCAAAAGTCACTGGAAAAGCTATCTTCCAATTCACCAAGAACATGACAGCCTATTTTAAAAAACTAAAGTTTTAATGCATTCTGACGTAAAATGTTGGCCTTCAGTTGAACCGTTTTCTGTCCATCCACTTACAGATTTATTTTTCTTCTTTTATGTCCGACGACGATATTGGTTCTCCACTTCCTGTTTTTTTGCTGCACCAAGTAAACTTTGACCCATTTGCATCCCTATTTAGCTTTGTTCAGCCATTCATTCGTGCAAACTGCTCAAGTAGATTACTCGTTGTTTCACCCTTCTTCTCTGGCTATCAGTATGTCTTGTGATTTAGGTAAGAAGAAAACCACAAATTTACAATAATTTGGTCGCTCTAAGGCCCTTTAAATATTATTATTAAAGGACTTGACTTCTAGTTTTCTTGTTTAAATTTTAACCCTTTGAAATATATTTTATAAAGTAGTTCTATTTTTACTATTCAACGTAGTCCCATCTGATGACAGAGGGGACGCAACACCCCCACTAAGAAATACATTTCTCCTTTCGATACAAACCAGTTGTAAAAATGAAATGAATTCAACAAAAATAAGTCAGTGCTTAATCAACCAAACTTTCTTCTTCTTCTTCGATACATGAAGTCGACTTATACACGAATGTATACTGTATATACCACCTTCACACCCGACAGGTCGACATGTGCAACTGAAGATCTACTTAAATGCGGCCGTTATTTTTGGGCGGTACGAATCATCTTAGCTTTCTTTAGATATCTTTTGTACTTTAATCGATTTAAAAAGCAGAATTCTTTCTTAGATGTGAGAATAGAATTAATCGTACTGATAAAAATGCGAGATTATTCAAGCAGAAAATGTAGGCAAAGCAAATGCAAAATTACTTAAATATGGCCGCCATTTCTTGGCGGTAAGGATAAACCCGTATTTAAAGAAATAAACTGCTATCCATAGAAAATCGTACTTCCAACGTTAACATTTAATTCCGGTGAGAAGACACTCCCATTCAAGTTGGCTAATGACAGCAAGTTCGTGTAAGAGTGGCTCACACAACATAAGATGACGTGGTTCTTGATAAATGAAAGCCACTTGACGATTGGAGCGTTCATTCTCTGATTAGACTTGTTAAACAAGCCTTACTTCATCCACACGTCATGCAAGATGGCTTTTCGACAATCACACATCAACGTCGTACACTTGCAGTAATTGTTGTATATGTAAAAAGCAGGAAGATTAGGAGGGATTTTTAATAGATGCAGAAACAAATAATTCTTCGTATGAGTGTTTTAATATCGTATTATTATTAACCGACACAACGACTTCATTACAATATGTCAGCAATCAAAATGCTGTTTTTAAGTTAATGTTGCAAATAGAAACATGTAAGATGTGAAAGGAAATAAGTGATACCTTCTGTAATCCGTCACACGTACAAAATACAAGTTATAACAGAAAGACTTCAATGTAAAATACAGTGTAACCCGGATATAAAAGAGTTGTCGGGGCCGGAGAAGAAGTCTCTTATATCCGGGTTTCTCTTATATCCGGGTTTGGTCTATTTTGTTTAGGTAAGTATGGCTATAATTTTGGACCAGATACAATCTCTCTTATATCCGGGTTTCTCTTATATCCGGGTCTCTTATATCCGAGTTACACTGTAATAAAGTATTTAATTAACAAACAATTAAAATACATTGACAACAAAGAAATAAAAAGTCAACGGAAAGATTATTAATTACTTATCAGTTAATACCCGACTGCGTAGAGCTACTAACAAAAAACTAATTCGTCTTGGAACACAGGACACTCGACTTTAACATCCGGGTTAACACAATAGTCAACACGTAATTGTAACTGGTATTTAACAACCTTCCTACAAGGCAGGATGTGACACAAGGCCGATTTTTAAGTGGGATGAATCCGAGCCCGTAGGCACGAGCCAAAAAAAAAAAAATGCCGTAGACCCCGCATACACAGGGTTGAGCCGGTCCACCTCACCAGATGAGACCCTGTCCGCAGGTAAACCCATGTCAGGGCTCCTCCCCGCTCGGAGGCAGAGAGTTTAAAACGTAAGTGTAACCACCCAGTCAGTGGCATGATATCTCTATTATAGTAAATAGCGGTCTACATTTTCATTGTCTAGAGCAGCGTTTCTCAACCGGGGTTCCCCTGAACCCTAAGGTTCCTCAAAAGGTGCCCAAGGATCCCGCGAGAACATGTGAGATAAATTAATACACTTTTGACTTTTTATTTAATTTCATATCCGTAATATTACTGTTTACATTCTGTTTACAGCAAGGAAAGTTGGCTCCCTGTGCCGCGCCAGGAAATTTTTCTCCCCGGAATCGATCCTCCAGATCTACAAATCAACAATTCGCCCTTGCATGGAGTATTGCTGATATATATGGTCTGGAGCCCCTACTGTTTGCCTCGGGGTTCTTGATAGACTCCAGAGGCGGATATGCAATATAATTGGCCCTGTTCTGGCATCTCGTCTACAGTCACTTTCTCACAGACGCGCCGTCGCCTCTCTCTGTCTGTTTTACAAATACTTTCATGGTAATTGCTCCGAGGAGCTGCATTCGCTGGTTCCCGGACTTCATGAGTTCAAGCGCCCTACGAGGCTGGCATCCCGCTCTCACCCTTTCACTGTCGAAACTCCTAAATGTAGCCGTCTCTTCTACTCCAATAGCTTCATGTCTCGCACCTCTTGCCTGTGGAAATCCCTTTCCTATTCCAGTTTCCCTGAGAGCTATAATCTCCAACTATTCAAATGTAATGTCAATCAACATCTCCAGTTGCCTTGATCTATCCACTATCCTTCTCCTCATCCTTTCTTCTATCACTCCTATCTGATCTTGCTCTAAATCTTCTGTAACCCCTTGCGTCCTAGTGGCTTCTCGCCTTGCTTGGGGTGAAACGCTTAAAAAAAATATTATATTATAAATATATGATATTGTTTATTTATGTTTATTTTTTCGTTTGATTTTAGAATTTTTTTGGTATGTGAATGAAAACTCCCTGATGAAGTATTATAAACGAACAGTATGAATTTTATTTAGCATTACCAAAAAATTTGACAAAGAAGTATTAATTTTTCCTTAAACCAGTTATTCAAAAATATATACTATGATATTTACCACGTGAACTACGATGAAAATAAAATAGATATGGTATATAATTGTATTTTTATGCAGGGTTCCTTGAGACATGTATTTTGTTTTAAGGGTTACGCAAGGGTAAAAAGTTTGAGAAACGCTGATCTAGAGATTCACGTTCAAACCCCGGTGTCAGCAGTGACACGTTTCATCCATATATGACAATAACCGAAAAAGACGCTAACACACCATTTACCAACAAACACCAAACATCTCCCAAAGCATTCGAAAATTATAAATAATAACATTAATAATAACGATAATAAAATTCAGCTAAGCACCCACCCATATACCCGTTCTCACTACATAGCAAAGATTTCCCGTTACACAGAATTTTTCAGCAACAATAAAATTTACAACAAAATTAATAACGTACATTTAGGTCACAGTCAACACTATGAGCAAACGCAAGCCCAACTAGAAATTTGGTTAGATAGGTTAATAGAAGTAGAAAGGTTTGCCTATCGTCCGGTTCACACTCCTCCCCGGTCTTTTGAATAAAAGTAGAGGTTTATCCTTTGTTTCCTGTTTAGGTTGGGTTTCCAGTCCCTTCTAAAATGTTCTCCCTCTCTTTCACTTCCGGTAACCATTTGCGTCTTAATGGCATTATCAGCTTGCTTGGGGATAAATTATTTTTAAAAAAAGTAGATATTTACTTGCCCCCCCCACACACACACACACTGAGTCAGGATGTGACACAAGGTCAGTTTTTAAAGTGGGGAACCCGAATGTTTCCACTCGGGCCGCTGGTCTAAACCTGGTCTTAGCTGGTCATAGCTTGTCCAAGCTGGTCAGAGCTGGTCTAAACTAGTCATAGCAGTGATATTTACCTGGCCCAGGGACGAGCCCTGTGCCAGGTAAGTATAGAATTTTCAATATATTTTTTAAAAAGTATATTGAAAATTCTATTAGGTAAAAATAATGACGTAATAATGTCGTTTTTGACGTTAAAAAATACGTCAAAAACGACATTATTACGTCATTATTTTGCACCAACCTAATAGTAGCTGGAAAGTTAGTAACGGCGAAAAAAGTATTAGTATTTAGTTAACTAGCATTTACTAGAGTTTAGCTAGTAGTGGCCGAAATGCTACGAGGGTGAATCAAAAATTATCCGATCCGATTTCTCTGGTCGGAAGGTGTGTCAGGAGCTGAAATTCATCGGAGGCTTTTCACACAATACGGCGACAGTGCACTGACGCGTAGAATTGTGTATGAGTGGATCAAGAAGCTTAAGGGTGGACGGACAAGGGTGACGGACATGGGTGACACACGAAGAAGGAGCAAGGACGTTCGTCAAACTCCACTACTGACGAGAAGATTCAGAAAGCCCGAAAGATGGTAATGCTGAAACCGCCGACTTATCATCGATGAGGTGGCATGTTCTATGCAAATTCACATCACTGCTCTTTTCTCCTCCTTGGGGCAAACTGCGGAGCGGCATTGTTTACATTGGAACAGCAGCAAGAAAACCGGCACGATCAAGTTCAAACTTCGATCACGTGACCACACTAGTACCAACTGTAAGCACACATAAACAGGCAGTGTAACAAACCTAAAATATTTTATGGCGAAAGTGAGGATAATTTTTTTTCAGCAAAAAAACGGGAGTCAAATGGCTCATTGAATAAGAACTGGTACTATTAGAACAATCTAATATTCGTTTCCATAACAACAAAAAATACTCCACCGATTGAAACAATAACCTTGTAATTCGTCAGTTTGTGAATTTGGGGATAGTAATTGTGAGTTCTAAGCATAAACTACAAAAAACAAAATGCATGGTCATCAGTAAAAGAATGAACCCGAAATGCAGGTGGGAAACACTAGAATCAAGCAGACACGGAAGTTTAAATATCTGAGGAGCGTCCTGACAGAGGACGGTAAATGCGATACTATAGACGTATTGGGATGGCCAAGGACACATTCCAAAACCTAGGCAGAGTATTGCGAGATAGGAAGATTTCTTTGGTGACAAAAAGAATACTGATCTCTTACGTGACATCTGTTCTTCTTTACGGCAGCGAATGTTGGACGATTTCCTCAAAGATGAAGAGACTCGAGGCGACGGAGATGTGGTTCTACAGAAAGATGCTAAGGATATCATATACCGAGTGTGTGAGCAACGATGAGGTCTTAGAGGGGGTGCTAACAAGGAGGATGCTTACACTTAACATCAGAAAGAAACAGCTGAAGTTTCTGGGACACATAATGAGGGAGGAGGGCCTGGAGAATCTGATACTCACAGGTCGAATAGAGGGAACGAGAAAAACAACGCATGACATACCTAGCGGTCTTCAGCAAGTGGATGACAGAACATAGTCTGGGGGAGGTGGCAGAGGGAAGTAACTTGTTGAGAGTTGCAAGGGATGGAGGGAGGTGGAGAGCCATGATCGCCTACGACATGAAAGGACACGGCACATAGAAAGGTATTTTGAGTTCCATCTCTGGGCCGGGTCAGGCAGACTTTTGGGTTCAGTAGATACAGGGCAAGTAATAGCTGACCAGTACTAAAAGTTACACGGGACAATAGCCTAATGAATTTCGTGATATAGTAATTGTGAGTTCAATCCCTGGGCGGGCTAGTGCAGACTTAGAGTCAATTGAAATGGAGAATTAACAGCTGAGCAGGACTAAATAAGAACTAGACAAGATATCTCTAGACACGATCAACAGAACGAGAACAACCTACCCAGGTTGATTAAATAAAAGCTTCACTATGAACGCAGCAAGCATTCGAGGAATTCCAGTAGACACAGCATCCGAAACATTGTGATAATAGCAACAAAGATAAGGATAATAGTCAGTGCAAACAATTATCGATACTAATAATCAATCTTTCAATATATTTTCCAATTATTTTAACATATAGTAATTTATCGGGGATCAGTTGATTACTTAATAATAATAGAAAAATGATCCCTCACATTTTGTTCAGCATAATCTTATACTAAGATATTTGTTGGATTCTTACTATTATTAGGTTTCCAGATGTGATAGTTTTTACCAAATTCTTATAATTTAAACATTTACGTATCTATATACGTCTATCCTCTGATGCGGTTATTCAAATTATCTCCCTTGTAGTTGTGAAGGTCTGAACTGGTGGGATTGATTTCATGTAGCTCGTCTGAACATTTTCCATGGAGATATCGAGAAATGTCAATATATGTAATATATTGACATTTCAACGGAACGAGAACAACGTACTCGGGAATAATTATACATAATCGACATAATTATTATTATTGTATAATAACGTAACTTAGCTGTGGCAAAAGACCAAATGGGAGAGGCACAAAGTAAGGATCGAACTCACTACTCAGTCATAAATGATTTAGTGAGGCAAGTTCGCTAACACCACATCGAAATGACCTAATGACTTTCCAAGCGTAGCTTAGATGTGGCACAAGGCCGAAAGTGTGGAGTGCCCAGTGAGAATCGAACTACCCATTACTCCACGTCGAATTGCCCAAATCACTACCTTTATATAATTCGTGAAAATAACACGTTATATAGGAACCTAGTGGCTAACTAGTAGTAGTTAATTATAATAATATTAGTAATTAATAACAATAACTAGTAGTAATTAATAATATTAAATCAATAACCAATTTACAAAGATAGAGTACGCATTGCACTTCAGATTAATTTTGAGTCCATTTTAAATTAACGCCAGAGCAGAACCAGAAAATGATGCTAACAAACGTTATAGTGAGGTACAACCCCGGAAGTGTTTATCCAAGGAAAGGAATGATGGGAAAAATCTGGGCAGACATCTTCTAACTACCACCACCATACTTCCATCACAGGGAAAAAAACGGAAGTCGCTCTCCTTTGCTAACAGGCGTTCTACCATTTCAACGAAAACTTGAACAATAGCGTTAGACATGAGGACTGAAGGGTGAATGTATTTTTAAATGAGGAAAGCAAATATTTTATTTCTCTTTTGTTTTTACATATATTGACATTCTCAATATCTCTCATTCATTTTCCTCTTTTCTCTCATCATCTCTCTCGTTTTCTGTCTTCTATTTTCTGGTTAATTCTATCTCTCCCCCCTATCTATCTATCTATCTATCTATCTATCTATCTATCTTTAGAGTTTAAACAAAAGTCCATATGAACACAAAAGAGACATTTAAAAAAAATAACACATAAGACGCATTGGTTGTTTGACGTAACAAAACTGACTACAATTTTGGGAACAAAAATGCTACTGTAATTAAAAGAGAAAATAATTCACTAAAACAAACATGTCAGAAAGTGTTTTAATCACTAATTCAGCCACAGTAATTTTACGTCCAGGTTCGTACAACGTATTACGATTCTTGGCAGATTTTCTGGGACATTATAATCAAAGATGATGGAAAGAAAAAATTACAGTTGAATTTGGTTAGATTGCAAAAATTATTTTTTAAATTCTTTAAGAAAATTTTGAAACTACCAGCATCTCTCGTTCATGCGCACAACAATGTCAACAAACCCAATCCAATGAAGTCCTAACGGATGAAACGCGTCTTAAATAAACTTTTCCCATTTTGTCTTTACAATTTCCCCAATACTGTTCTTGAAATATAAAAATATATATCGTTATCCGCCCCCATATATATATATATATATATATATATATATATATATATATATATATATATATATATATGAATTAATACATTTTCTGTTTATACAAATATTTTCTGTATGGAATTCAGGTTTGATTCCTGTTAAAGAACGCATATTTTCTACGAAATTTCTCGAACATTCGGGTCGGTAAATATAATTACTACTGTTTAATTAAAAACAGAGCATTTACTCAAATAAGTTGTATCCAAAAAATAACGTATAAACAGAAAATATATTAAAATATTTGTCGGATTAAATCTATTTCATATATATATATATATATATATATATATATATATATATATATATATATATATATATCGCAGTCTTTCGAATCTATTTATTGAAGCCTGCTCGTATCTATCTATCTATCCTTTTATTTATGTCTGTCTCTTTTTCCTATACTTCTCTTTCTTACTTTCTTTCTACATTTATTTCTATTTTTTTCTCTCCTTTCTTTCATATTTTTTGCATGTATCCGCCATCCTCAGAGTTATCTGTGTAAGTGATGTAAAGGGGAGAGGAGGAAAGGAAAGAAGAGATGGAAAGAAGAAAAGGAAAAGACAAGAGAATGGATGTAAAAGGGAAAGAAGGAAAAGAAAGGAGAGATTAAAAGAAGAAAAGGAAAAGTGAAGGGATGTAAAGGGGTGAGAAGGAAAGGAAAGAAGAGATAGAAAGAAAGAAAAAAGTCGGAAAAGATAAAATAAGGACTGGAAAGAAGAAAAGGAAACGAACAACAGAATTGATGGAAAGAAAAAAGAAGAAAGAAGGAAAAAACGGACAAAAAAATAAAAGAAACTAAATTTCGGAAAGATTAAATGAAGAAAAAAGAAAAAAAAACAACAAAAAATGTGTTCGTAATGAATAAAAGCGAAATCGCCGACCTGCAGTTAATCTGTATTCAGGAAATTAATCAAAATCAAAACTATTATGTCTAAAATGGCTGACAATAGAATAACACATGGCAGTTCTCCAAGAGCAGAGAATTATTCCTCGAAGACTTGAGAATAACAATTAAGCATCAAGAAAGAAAGGAATGAGGAAGGAAACAAAAAGAAGAAATAAAACTTAGGGAAGCATCGGTTTTAAATAAGGTTATTTGCTATCGTCTGTTTACATTTTCTCAATTGTTTAAAAAAAAAACAGCGAAAAACATGGCACTAGCTTGTCTCGCTTCAGGTGTTTAGCAATGAAAGCCTAAAACATCATTTGGGAGAAAGACTGACTCTCGTCAGAACTACGTACAAGGCTGAAAAAAGTTAAAAGGAAGACATGAAGAATTCGTGTTTTCTAGTATCTATTGTTCTTCATATTTCGGGCCTTGGCCTCCCTCAATTTGTTGAAATCAGAAAAAAAGTCTTTACTCTTTACTGAATGTTGGTCCGTGTTTCAGGGCTTTTCTTTCCTTCATCAGCCAAAAATTTAAATTGACTTAATTTATGCGTTCAAATGCAAAAGGACAATACAATCTTGTAACGGAACATAATTCAAAATTATTATTATTATTATTATTTCCTTTGATTTTTGTTGTATACTTATTTTTTCCTTCCGGGTCCCAACCAGAGATCTAAGGGTAGAAATGGCATCATGACATTTTCTTTGTTTCTAATGAAGTTTTTCTGTCTCTTAATACACTGCTTAGCTTTTGGATGACATCTTTGGCCATCCCAATGCGCCTTCGGGGCTCAGTGTTGCACTTTCTGTAACCTGTTAAAACACTTCCCAGATATTTAAATTTCCGCAGTTGTTTGATTTTGGTATCCCCGATTTGTAATTTGCATTTTGAGTTCACCCTTTTGCTAACAACCATGCATTCTGTCTTCTTGCAGTTAATGTTTAGTCCTTTCTTCTCGCTTTCCTTCACTGCCTTCTGTGGAAGTTTTTGTAGTTTTCTTTTCGTGTCTGTTAACAGCACTGTGTCATCTTACAAGATTATAAAATTATGTGAGTCAGCTATTGGGTTGGTGCATAATTACCGGGCGTTTTTTAAACAATATTTATTATGAAAAAGAAACACAACAGTTCAACAATAACATTTTTAAATGAGTATGATTATCGACACGTATTTTCATAACCTGAAAATAAAATAATATTTTTATTAAAAAAGTAAACGAAACGGCCATTTTTATTAACAAATAATTCGCCTACAAAAACGCCTGATAATTACAGTGCGCTATGATAAGTTTTAGCCATCCTTAATTACAGCAATTTTGGCTTGTGTAATAACGTCTCTTCTTTTTTTTTTCAGACAATACCCTGTTAGTATCAAGCTACTCTAATCTATGAAAGATAGTTGACTTATGCAATGAAAGTTCGCGGAAGTAAGGAAATTGGTGAATTTCAACAAGGGCAAATAATAGGATGGCATCAGTGTGGCAAGTCAAACAGAGAAATTGCTAAGTTTTTCCAGGTTAATCATCAAACAGTTATTAATATTGTCAAGAGATTTAATGAAGAAGGCCATTGTCGTGTGGAACAACGTCCAGGAAGACCAAGCATCGTGTCTGAGTGAACGAAAAGGGCGCTGAAGATGGAAGTTTACAGAAACCATCGTATGAGCGTCAAATATGTCGTCAACAGCATGGAAATGTCACCATATGCGATGAGAAATAATCTGAAAAGTCTAGGCTATCAAAGAAGAGCAGCAAGAAAGAAGCCCTTGATTTCAGAGGTTAACAGGAACAGGCGTATGGACTGGGCGAGAGAATTCGAGAGTAAAGATCATGAATTTTGGCAGTCTGTAATTTGGTTAGATGAAAGTAAATTATGCCAATATTTGAATTCGAGACAGGTTTATGTTTGGAGAACTCAGAATGAGACTTGGATTGGAACACTGAATGTCTGCAGGCAACCGTGAAACATGGAGGAATTTGGAGTAACGGTGTGGGGCGCTGTCTGGTTTGGAGGGAAATTTGAGCTGATTCTTGTTGATGAGCAGTTTAATGGTCCAAAATACTGTCAAATATTAGAGAAAGAACTACTCCCTCTATTTGAAACCAATCAGAATGTCTGCCGTTATCAAGAAGATGGACCACCATGTCATGCGAATAAAGTATCAAAGGCCTTGAAAGAATCGCAAGGAATCAAGTCACTGCCATGGGTAGCCTAAAGTCCTGATATGAATCCAATAGAACACGTTTGAGAGCACCTTCACCAAAGTCTTCGAGAGCGTGCAACCAAAATCACGTCAGTGGCAACCCTTAAAGAAACATTGTTAAAGGAGTGGCAAAATATGGATCAGACGATTGTTGATAACTTGATCCATGAAAAATCGGATACAAGCACTAAAACTAGCAAATGGAGGGCCTACTCCATACTAGTTCCAAATACTGTTTATTTGAGTAGAGATTACGTAATTAAATTTTGATATTGGATGTAGTTTAAATTTATTGGCTAAAAAAATTTTCTTAGGCCACTGTATGCACAAAGCCCAATACAATGCAGTAATTATTATTTACCGTTTAATAAATAAATTACTAGGAAAACATTTTTATTAATACATTTATAAAAATATCTCTGAACGATAAAACAAGAAAATTTAAATAAACAATTTTTCAGAGCATTTTCCTATTTCTTAATACTCTGCTTAGCTTTTGGAATTCATCTTTGCTTATCGCAATGCGGCTACGGATTTCAATGACACTTTTTTCCGTCCTCTGCTAAAACACTTCCCAGATATTCCACCACCATTACTACAATCACTTCTACCATTTTGCCATAACTATTTACAGCTACAATTGTTATTATCATCACCCGCCCCCCACTTAATACTGCACCAATCCAATAAGTATTATAAACTGGAGTTTCTACCATTTAAATAAGCGCAATCGCCAAAAACAGGCAAATAACCGGCTTTAAAATAATAACAAAATAGCATTAAAAAATTTAAAATAATAACAATTTTATCTACCATAGTCTTACACAGACCCCATCTTAAATTAAAAAAAAAAAACAAACAAAAAAAAACAGGCGGATAGTGTGAAAGCATGTGCATACGTACATACGTGTGTGCGAGAAAAAACCTTATTCCTTGAACAAAATAGACTAACGGTCTGTGCGTTGACACTGCCACTTGAAAGAAGTTTGCTGCACAATCCAACATTGAATACAGCGACCAATTGCGTATATATGCACGCAACGACACATGAATGCGCATAAACGCCCAATCCCACACGGTTAATATATGTTTATGTTTGTGTGAGCTGCAATGCGTGAACGTGCGTGTATGTATGCCTGCGTAGGTATGAGTGGCATTCTGACGACAATTTTTCCTTCCTCTACGATAAAACAAAACATACGCAACCATAAATAAATCCAAAATTTCAAAAATTAGTTTATCTGACGATCGCAGAGGGCGTGAAACACAGGGTGACAAACTCACATCAATCCAACTAAATATGTCAGCTCTATCACTGATATTGAGCACTTTCCAATAAATACCACGTATATATAATATATAACTAATATATATAAAAATTGCATATATATATATATATATATATATATATATATATATATATCTACTTATAAATTTTAGATTAAAATAAAATTCTTTTTCATTTAAAATATACTCTATTTTAGGAATACCTTTTCACAACATCGCCCACGTGACGCCGACGTGATCGTATTGCGAAACGGAACGTTGATCTTAAAAATTTCACTTATTCTGTTTTGATTAGTCTTATGTCTACCGTCTTTTCATGTTGACTTGAATATCGTCTTATTTTAATTATGTTTTAATAACTATGTCCTGAAGAAGGTCTACTAGACCGAAACGTCTGACGTCGACATTGAAACAACATTAAAACAGCATACTTGCATATTCGGATTTTTGTTTTTCCATATTTTTCTTCATATATATATATATATATATATATATATATATATATATATATACATACATTGTATATACACACACACATATGTGTGTGTCCGTGTGTGTTACAAAGTAAATTACAATAACGTGAGTCACATCAATTGAGCGAGTCACGTCTCTGACGGGAAGAAATATTAAAATATTAACCAAATGCAATTTTAGGGATTGATTTCTTACTAACTTTCTTAATTTTGCTAAACTGCTCTTTTACATGGCTTACAAAGTTGAAACGTAATTTATTTGATTCAATTTCAGCTGAACTTATTAAATTATTAGTGATAGTAGATGATGATGAGGAGGAGGAGGAGGATGTGCGCATGCGCGCGCTTATCGTATTTGATTTGGGAGTTGTGCCAGTTCCGAACCACACGAGTTAATGATGCTCAGCCTCGAGTTGTTTAGTTATTAATAGGCAGGGCCAATTGCATTGGTTGCATGGCAAAATAATATTAATCACCAATTACACCAATCTGCAAAACCGACCTATCGAACATGGACGTGGATTATTTTGCCGCCAATATGCTTATTTTAACGGGGTCTTTTTATGCATTATATATATATATATATATATATATATATATATATATATAAAGGTATCTATATCTATGGGTTAAAAGTGCTCACTTCTATTCCTGATATTGAGAACTTTAACCCATGGAAATATAAGATGGGTGAAACGTCAATGCCCACTTATATATATATATATATATATATATATATATATATATATATATATATATACTAATACATATATATATATATATATATATAATATATATATATATATATATATATACTGCCATCCAAAATAGACTGCTTCGCTGTATCATAGCTCATCATGTGGCTAGACATCCAATCGCTTCAAGCC